>CM046838.1:41408708-41696208 GCA_025618425.1 Heliocidaris tuberculata | reverse complement strand
TTTTAATATAAGATAAAGTCTAGAGTATATTGTGCTATGTGTTGTATACCGATAGACACAAAGACTGAAAGACTAGAGCTTGGATCAGACCAACTCTAAGATAAGATGATGCTTTTGATGTCAGTTTTTGTTCATGATCGATCATACTTAATAATGCCAGAGTCACACCGCCAAACTGACTCCAAACCGACCAATAACCGATAAAGTTTTGGCTTTTCGGGGGCAATGAAACTTTCTTGTTGGTCTTATGTATCTTAGCGGATACCTATTGCCACCTGGTGGAAAGGAATAGGTATGCCTTGCTCAAGGATATAAGAGCCGTGTCTGGGCTCGAACCCACGACTTTTCCATTCCCAGTCAAGTGATTAAAACACTCGATGACAAACAAAATTGAAAATAACAGGAAGAAGGTTAAAGAGGGTTAAAGAGAAGGATAAAAGCCATACCAAAACTCGAACCCACGACCTATGCATTCCCAGTCAATTGATTAAACCATTAGACGACATCATGAGCCCGTCCTTTTTTTCGCTCTTTAAATTGAATGCATTGATCAGGTACCGTAACTTACTTGTAAGACAATTCAAGCCTCCCCAACCGTATATACAAGTGCACTCGGGAGTGTCATACGCTATGAGCTGACATCGGCTGTTCCCAACGCAGGACACATTGCACGCTAAGTCTAAAAAGGGAAATTAACAAACATTATGAAAATACAAACAAAGGAATTGCAAAAATGACTACAAATTTTTGTATAAAATATAGGCAGCAGCCCATTTTGTAGTTGTTTAAGGAAGAAAAATTCCATTGTCAAAAACCTAGATATATTTTTTTCCCTGGATTTGTAGAGTTTTTTCAATAAGATATATATATATATATATATATAACACGATAAAAACTACTTTCAAAAAATAAACTCAAGGGCAACTTCAAAGGTCTATTGTACTGCCCATAGAAATCAGTTAAATCAGATTACGTAATACACCATTGTAATGTTTGCACATTCTAAAGGTGATAGACAGGGCTAATGAAATTGCCTTCATTTGATTTTTCGAATTTAGTTATATTCGCGTTATATATTATGAATAATTTTTTAATTCGCGACTAGTAACGGGTTGTGCTTCGACATGACAAATCATATTTTTCTATGACATACATATATAGCCAAAAATCTGACTTGGAATCAGTTTACTCCTTAATATCAATATTTAATCCCATACAGCCCATTAAAATAACTGACCTAAAAGCCCCTGAAAATGTGATAAGATTTATTTTTTTCATTGTGAGAGATTTGTGAGTACTCTAGCAACGATTTTTCTATCTTTTCAGAGAACTTTTTAAAAGTAGATTAACACCAAAATACAGGACAACTTGTCTTTTCTGCCTCCTAGCAAGAATTCTGTTCAGGCTGTGCCCCCCTCCCTTTACAAAATCCAGGATCCGCTTCTGCATAAATGCATAAAAAATGCAGAAATTGTGTCACCAAACCTCGCCTGCACTCTTCGCTCACTCGAAGAAAAAATCGGAAACATCCATTCGAGTCTTTTTCGAGGTAGATTATTCAAGCTGGAAACAAGAGATCAATTTTCTGCTTTTAAATGATTGGTTTGTTAGATTCCAATCGGAAGTATGAAAAAAAATTAATCTATTTATAATGGCTTCTTACTTGCATAAATTCTGACGTGAGAGGGCGCTGCCGTAACTCCAGTTATATCCCGAATTTCATCAGCTCCTACATCTGCCACGTGGAGACCTCTTGATGAGAAGTCTGTGAAGTAGATCGAAGTGAAGTAGAGTGAAATGCCATAAAGCACTAAATCCCCTCTTTTCGCGTACACATGGTCCCTTCGATCAGACAAATCATCTAGATCAATCGACTCGATGACGTCATAAAATGCCTCGGTCCAGTACAAGCGTTGTTCTGGAGAAGACAAGATAAAGGTCAGTAAAGCGAGAGGAATTTATTCATGATAAGATGAACCGTTTCACGTAGATTTCTCGGTGGCTTCTCTGTTTCACATCTTTATTTTCGCAAACCTCTTTGCACTGACTAAATCTATAGCACAGGCATTAAATATCATGATGTGCTCAGGTTATCCCAAAGTCTAGATGTACTAAGTGTCGAAAAATTTAGCCTTTCCCATATTCTTTCTTTCTTTAGTCCTGATCAAGTTGAATTCAAACAGAGACGGAAGTAATTCTTCTACTTGAGTTATCGGTTTCTATTTGATTATTTGTTGTTGTTGTTGTTCTTTATTTATATATGCTTGCAATGGCAGCTATTACCATAATATAGGGGCCTGTAACGAAGAAATAGTACCGAGCTATACCTTGGAGAATGTTGTTATCCTACAATGTTTTATTCAGAGTACCCCCCCCCCCCTCCCTTCTCGCTCTTTTTTTTCTGTGTCATTCGGTTAACATATCTGACAAACTTGACTAAGAACTTGCCTAAATATTTATTTAAGAACATTCAATAGGCCTACACTAGAGTGAAAATTTGAATTATCTTCTTCCTGGATATCCCGGATATTCCCCTCAAAACTAATGAACACAGCTTCCTTCAATTCACTTTTCCATGGAGAATGCTGTTATCCCAGTTTTATCCTTGTTTTATTTAGAGTCCCCCACCTTTGGTTTTTTTTTCTGTGTCATCTTCAGTATCATGTTCGGTCAACATTTCTGAGAAACGTCCAAGATGTCGACTATAATCAAATCATTAGTTCTAGAACATAAGATATTGGCCTACACTCAGGGGCGGATCCTGGATTTTGTGGGGGGGGGGCACAAAAAGGTCATTAGCGTTTGGGAATGTCTTTTTTTCTCCAAAATTCTCTGACAAGCAAGCAAAGAAGAAGAAGAAGAAAAAAAAAGGTCATCAGCATTTTGGGGTGTCTTTTTACTCCAAAATCCCCTGACAAAAAAGGTCACCGGGCCCCCGGACCCACCTCCTGGATACGCCCCTGCCTAGACGAGAGTAAAACTTTGTTAATCTTGTACCTTGAGAATCAAGGGCCAGTCCATAAGGTTGTGATAATCTAGTTGAAATCAACTGCCTCCTGTCCGTACCGTCTTTATTCGACATCTCAATCTTTCCAGTGGATAAACCCTCGTCAACCCAGTACAATTTTCTTTTAGGTTGAAAAAAAGTATACAAACAGATACGTGTATCTAACAAATGTGTATATAAACATACATACTAATATGATAAACACAATGGGAATGATAAAGAAGAAAGGCGATTCTAAATATGAAAGAATTCATCATTAATATGCAATTCATATGAGAGTTGAATAGTGATTGACCTAAGGGAAATAATAATATTAATAATAACGACAGATTATACTTGTGGACAAGTATGAGGTGGTCTGTCTTTTAAAATATTGTCAAATGATATCGGCTATAAATGATGAAGAAGATGATATTGATATAGAAGATGATGATGATAATGATAATGATGAAACATGGACGTGACGTCAATAATATTCATAGAGCTGATTATGACTATTATGGACTATAACTATATGAAGTTTTAACTTAATTGACGGTTCCGTTTTGGAGATATACACATAACGACAGACGCATTACTGACGCAACATTGACGTGACGTCATTAATATTTATAGAAGTGACTATGGACCATTGAGGACTAATCAAGAACTGATTAAGAAATAATTATTGACTGAGTAAGGACTAATTAAGGACTGAGTAAGGACTATTATGGGCTGATTTAGGAATGATCAAGGGCTATTTAGGACTGCTTAAGGACTGATTAAGAACTATTAACGCCTGATTAAGGACTAAGTAAGGACTATTAGAGACTAACTAAAGACATTATGCAATATATAGACATAACGTCGCAACAACGGTTTGACGTATGGCTGACGCAACTTTGATATGACGTCATTAATATTCATAGACCTAATTATAACTATAAGGACCTCTACTGTACCAAGTTTCAACTTGATTGACCTTGCCGTTTTGAGGATATAGACATAACGTCGGTACAACGTTTTGACGCTCTGCTGACGCAAGGTTGACGTAACTTCATTAATGTTCAGAGAGATGATTATTTGATTTGATTTGATTTATTTTCAGTTTCAAAATAATTATACATGATACATATCGATCAAATGATTAAACATAGAGAAATGTAATAACTTTAGTATATCAAACTAACATACAAAGATAAAGGGTATACTAAGATGAGTACAAAAAATAATTTACACAAACGGATCACTATTGACCTAACATGGGGCATGCTGAGAAAGCAATGCTTGTATGATGCATGCCCCAAAGGCTTAAATACGTAAAAGAGCTTTGGTCAAACAAAATTATAAGAATTGAATTAATAGTGGCAAAAGTTACAGAAATATTCACGGTATGCCAACATACGTTTACGGTATGCCAACATAGGTTATTACTCTTTAGCACTATAATTGTACCAAGTTTCAACTCGGTTGAGGGTGCCGTTTCGAGATATAGACATAACTTCATTTTGACACTCTGCTGACGCAATGTTGACGTGGCCTAATTCATCTTGATATTATATAAGTTCAACTAAAGGGTTATCATTGTCCCAATTTTGAAATAGTTTCACAGTTCCGTTTGTAAGATATGACCATGTTAATATATTAAAGGCCAAGTCCACACAAATATCAAGTTGATTTGAATAAATAGAGTAAAATTAAACAACTATAAAAGTGAAAATTTCACTGAAATCTGATGTAAAATAAGAAAGTTACGACATTTTGAAGTTTTGCATTATTTCTTGAAACAATGATATCCATAACATGGGCGGTATGCAAATGAGTAAACCGATGATGTCACACACTCACTTTTCCTTATGTATGTTATTATATGAAATATCATATATTTCAATTTTTTGCTTCAATGATGTAAAACATGGTTTGACTCCTTATGGAACATGTAAAATCTTCATTATCGTAACTTATTTTGATACAAGGGAGAGATTCTTTATTATCACATCCATAAAAATTGAAATATTTCAGTGAAATTTTCACTGTTATGCTTGTTTAATTTTACTCTATTTATTCAAATCAACTTGATATTAGTGTGGACATTGCCTTTAACAATACTAAGTATATGAAAATGCGCGGTTTTCGTTCTTATATATATATATATATATATATATATATATATATATATATATATATATATATATATATATATATATATATATATATATATATACACACATATATATATATATATATATATATATATATATATATACATATATATATATATATATATATATATATATATACATATATATATATATATATATATATATATATATATATATATAATATATATATATATATATATATACATGGGCGTCAATCGGTGGGGGACAGGGGGACACGTCCCCCCCCCCCACGAATTTTTCTGAGGGGACACCATATCAAATGTCCCCCCCCCCCCCATGTTTTTGTCAGAAAAGAAGGGGGTCCACCGGGAACAATGATTTTGTATACCTTGCCAAGGAAATGAGAGTTAAATTCCCATTAAAAAAAAAATTACCATGTCATGTACTAAACTTTTCAATGCAATTTTCAATTTTGCCGCACTCATCCCTATATATGTATACATCTGTTTCTGTAGGACGGGGTACACGCGCGCACCCACTGGAGTCATGCACCGGCACCGATATATGGTCATGCATATATATGACTGGAGTGGAAAGGACGTAGGGAGGGTACTTCAACGAATCAGGAGCTAGCATTGGCCGTGCACGTGGCATACGAAACGGACCGACCGCGTACCGGACCATGTACCAGCATGCATGCAGATCGGACGTAAGTACGTATGTCGATCGTGTGCATTTCAAGATGCCGGTTAGAAAAGTGACAACTGTAAGTTAAAATTCTAAAGTTTACTTTCATATGTAATTATGTAAACATGGTAAATGTAAAATTGTACACACCTAAAAGATCACCTAGAAGAGTTTACATTTGTAATAATATGAATTTCATAACTTGTTTATAAGTGTCTAACTGACCATGACTGGCTGTTGTTTGTTGGAGGGATAAAGACAAATACTGTATGATGAAGGCATGAATTATTATCATGAAGACACACCGGGCTTGCACGTACGGGCGGGAATCTGAGCTAGACATAGGGGGCCGGGGCGCGAGTATGTGGCATGCTTGGTCTGAACTGAGTGTGGCCTAGAAGGTTATGATTATATGACAGCTGCAATCACTGATGATATATAAAATCTTCCACAAGTAAACAGTCACTGTGGGGGTGTCATACATGGAGAACTCTCCCATGGTGTACAACAATATCCAAAATATCATATTTTCCCCCCTTTCTAATGATAGCTAGAATAGACCTTTTGCCCACGATATCATGTTTAACATATATTTACACATGTAAGCATTTCTGTTCTACCATTAGAATTGAGAAGAGAGATAATTTTAGTGGAATTTGTACAAAAGTAATGTGAATGTTCTCCTATAAATACATCATTGTCATGGTCTCATTGCCTATGGGAGGATTTCCATATCATTAGGTATCAAAACTGTTTTTAAAAATTCATATCTTTCTCATTCATGGTCTAATTTTGCTCAAAATTTGAGTAATGCATACATGTTTCTTTAATTACTCTGCATTCTTCCACATTTATCTGAAGAGTTGGTTCCCCTTTAAAGGAGAATGAAACCCTGGGAAAATCAATTTTAATGGAAAAAAAGTTCTATGGCGATCCTCAAATTGGTAATATTCCTTCAAAGTGACAGGTTTAGTGGTACAACTCTCAATGTGTTTTGTACACAAAATTTCATATTTTCCCCATTATCTCTCAAAGTGCTGCTTGTCTTTTTGTGAACTCAACATATGTTGGGTCAAATACATTTTCCCATGATATATCTTGAGCCAAGAAGGAGACAAGCTGCACCTTATTGAGATAATGGGGAAAATATGAAATTTTGTGTACAAAACATATGGAGAGTTGTACTACTAAACCTGTCACTTTGAAGCAACATTGCCAGTTTGAGGATCGCCACAAAAAGTAAATTGAGACTTTTCAAACTTTCATAACTTTCTCATTTCATAACCGATTTTGATGGAACTTTTTTCCAGTTGCTTCTGTCTATTCTCTTTTTTCATTAAAATTGATTTTTCCCAGGGTTTCATTCTCCTTTCAATATTCTTTATACATAACTCGATCTGTAACTTATGATTTCCAGGGTACATTTTGATGTGATGTTCTCATGTAGAATTCATTTTCAATGTGACCATATTTCTGCTTTTTCTTGCCAAATATATACATACACATAACAATTTAAATTAGATAAGAATGGAAGGAAAAAAAATTCAAAGCTTCTGAATCAGATAATAGCCATTATAATTATCATATATATGTGAATACAATGAATATTTGACAGAAGTGGTACAATTTATTCTCAAAGTCAGACAAATTTGCAACTCTGTCATGAGTTTGTGATGTCCGTCCAACACTATTCACTTGTGTATGTGTTTAAATCATAAATTCCCATTTTATCCTGAAATTTTTTCCTAATGCCTCTCCCGAGATTATTCCTGCAAATGTCATTGCATTCATGCACCTTGACAGAATAATTGTCAATTTCTTTTAGAACCCCCCCCCCCAAAAAAAAAGGATTATTTTGATAAATGTGTACATTCATAAACCTTTATTTCGGATACGAATCTTATTTTGGAAAAAATCCCTTATTTTATGTTTATAAAGAAGAAAGACTTATTTTTTATTTATATTAATGCATATGAAGAAAAAAAACCTTAGATACAATCATTACAACTTTAGAAAATTAAGGCATGATGAAATCAGTTTCTCAAGGAAAAGTGGGAATTTACAAATCAAGTCATCAATAGTGGAGAATGTCATCACAATCTCAAATTTGTCAATATGTCTCAGTAAGATTTTTATGAAAAAATTCATAGCTTTCTTATTTGTGGTCAAATTTCCCCTTTAAATATACATGTATGCTTTTATTATAATGACTTGCAAAATATTGGACCTACTATCCAGATAGCGAAACCCCTTATTGAGTACCGGTTGCCAGGCATTAACAATACAGTAAAACCACTAGAGCAACAAAATTAATGAACTAGAAAATTAAATACATTCCCACAAAGAGATAAGTCTTTGAGGTTCACAAAACAGTTTGATTTTTGTGGTTGGAGAAATTAGCAGTTTCAACTTTTTCGTTTTCATTTCGAAAATGTATCATTCATTTTCTATGGCAGAGCCATTTGAATTCACACTGGTTTCCACATATTTTTCTTAAGTTATGCTACAACTAAGTATTTGAAGTGGTAACCATAGACCCTTATACAGAGAGCTGAAGAAGACATACATGTACACAATGTTGCATGTTCATATTACATGATATGGATATTGTCTGTAAATACTTACTAAACAGGTCGGGTACATGACTTGTGAGATTGTTTAGAATATGACATGTTTTGTCAGAAAAGTTCACTTTTTATTTTGTAAGATCATGAAGAACACTTGTTGAGATAAACTGTGTATATTTGGTGCATGCAATATCAAAGTTGTTTGAAGTTCAGCTGTGGGAAGGAAACAATTATAACCGTATCATGTCAGTGGTAAAGTCTAAATTAATATGAAATTAAGCAACCTCCTTTCAAACTAAATATGTGATTAGTTCATTGACTTTTTTAAAAGTTCATGTTTGCCTACAACTGTACACTAGCTTTTTTGATAAATCTAGAGTTCATAGTTTATCATAGTTTGTGTATTAGTAAATGAAGTTCAAATGTCAACATTGGTGAAATTTTACACCAGTTAGTGAACAGGCATTCAGCCCTGAAATCATATTATTAAATGGTGCATTCCTTTCACATAAATGTGGAAATATTCCTTTCAAGTGAAATCAATAAAGCACAAAAAATCTGTAGGCACCCATCAAGCAGATGTACAGATAATTCTTAAATGCATAGAGTGAGGCAAATATACATGCATATAAGTCTGTGATTATTTGTTACCATATGGTAACTTGATGCAAATTGGTTTTAATGGCAAAACAAATCTTAGGAATTGCAGCCAGATGCACAGTGTAGATGACAAACTATTAGGTTTTTATAATTTCCCGTTATATGTTAAGTGGTAATTGCATGTATAACTGACAAGCATGAAAAGGCATTGGCTTTGCATCTCAAGTTAATATGGGAGGAATTTACATGTTTATTTATTTAGGTAGTTAAAATTAGTAACTGCAACTTCAACAGGAATTCTTTTCTTTCAATACTATAGATGGTGTTTCCATCTTCCTTTTCCCCTCAACTGCATGTCATTCAACTAAGTTGTGATGATAAATGTGTAATAATATGTCATATTTTTAGAAGTCCGAATAAAATGTGACAAATAATGCATTTTATTTTGAGTTTGATATATTTATATATATACAGTCATATTCATGTCGTCATTGAACATAACCAGGCAACTTGATTTACATGGTAAAATTTCAGTATTAAATATGTCCATATAGAGCTTCTTAAGATTCATGTAAAAAGCATGATAAAGGCGCCCAGTATAATATTCAGACATTATACATTGTGTTGATTTATTAAACCTATGAGAGGGCGAGGGCGAGGGCGAACTGAAGGAGACAGAGAGGATGTGTGTGTGTGTGTGTGTGTGTGTGAGAGGGGGTGGGAGGAAAGACGAGATAGTAGATGAAAAATGAAGAGACACAATTATCATCTTATTTTCAGCTTGATTTCTTTCTGGTACTAATAAAAAATATATATATATATCATGATCATCAGTGGCGTAGCTAGGATTTTTTACAAGGGGGGCAAATTCTGCTTGAAGGGAGACCCGTATTTTTTTCTTCTCTCGCCAGCGCTCCAAAACAGCCCTCGAAAAAGTCGTTCAGTGGGGGGGGGGTAGTTATCAGATATTTTCCTCCATAATTCTGTGACAAGCAAAAAACAAAAAAAAATCTCCAAAAAAAAAAAATTGGAGGAAAAATTGTCAGGGGGCACTTTGCCCCCCCCCCTGCCCCCCCCCCCCCCTCAGCTACGCTAGTGATGATCATGAGTAAAGGCACTACACTGTATTCCGGTCTTAACTTCACTTAAAAAAAGAAGAAAAAAAGAAAAAAGAAACATGAATAGGCTGCAAGTCAGCAGCAATGAAGACGGCCTCATAATTATTCGGATACTTTTGGTTTCTAAAATCTAATAATAATAATAATAATTGGATTTATATAGCGCCTTTTCCAAAGGATACAAGGCGCTGTCACCTAAAGTCTATTCAAGTAAATTAAGAATTGTATAAGTAAGTTTTTAGATGTTTCTTGAAGATGTCAAGTGATGTGCTATTACGGAGAGATGCGGGGAGTCTGTTCCAAAGTTGTGGAGCAAGTGACTGAAAGGACTTGAAGCCAGCCTGTTTTCGGGATTTTGGAATGACATAGGAAGGAGCAGAGGTAGAACGAAGAGAATATGATGTTCTCTGTTGCTGAAAGAGTGAGGAGATGTATTGAGGAAGTGTGGTTGACAGTGATTTGTAAGTCTGAACCAGTATACGGTATTGTATTCTCTTAGAAACGGGAAGCCAGTGAAGTTCATTGAGTAATGGAGTGACGTGGGACCATTTTGGTTTTTGACATATTAGACGAGCACACTTATTCTGAAGACGTTGAAGTCTGCCCAGGTCCTGTTTACTGATGACCCCAAGCAAACATCCACCATAGTCAAGCCTGGATAGCACAAGTGCTCTAACAACATTATGACAAGTGTCTTTATTTAAGTACCCCCTGATGCGATTGAGGTTGTAAATTTGCCAATTGAGGGTACGACACAAGTTTGTTACATGGTCAGACATTTTCATTTCCTTATCAAAGACAACACCCAGATCCTTGATTGTTGAAGACATTGGGATGTCTAGATCATCAATAGAAAATGAAAGGTCATTGAACCGATTCAAGTCGGTAGATGATGCAGCAATGAAGAACTCAGTTTTACCGGAATTCAACTTCAATTTATTACTGACAAGCCATGATTGTATGTCTTCCAAGCACTTCGAGATACGGTAGTATGCGCAAGTTGCATCTCCAGGCTTGGTAGGATCAAAAATGGTAAACATCTGGATGTCATCAGCATACGCATGGTATTGACCTGAATGCTGGCTGATGATGTTACCAATACACCTAATGTAATATATGTAAATAACTGTGGCCTAACACAATTGACCCTTGCGGTATCCCAAATTCCAACCTTTTGTCACTGGAGAATGATCCATTGACATGGACTCTACAAGACCTGTTGCTAAGATACGATTTGAACCAGGAAAGGACATTATCTCGTTGACCGAAGTCATCGGCCAGCCTATGAGAGAGAATTGTGTGGTCCACCGTATCAAAGGCGGATGAGAGGTCCAGCATTAATAAGAAAACAGCTTGCCTGTTGTCGATTGCACAAAGTACGTCATTCTGCAGTCGAATGAGTGCAGTCTCAGTACTATGTGCCACGCGATATGCAGACTGCATAGGATCAAGCCAATCATTACGGTTGACAAAGTCGGACACCTGTTTAGAAACAGCCTTTTCGATTAATTTGCCTAAAAATGGTATGTTGAAAACAGGTCTGTAACTACCTAAATCTATTTGATAAAAAAATAATGCAAACATTAACTGGGGTAAAGAAACAAAGCCAAACTTTTAATGTTTATACATAAATTATCATCATACTTTCTTGATAGAAATAGGTACTTGAAAGGAAAGAATAAATACGGTAGCAAGTTCCCCGGAAGTACTAGTAATTAAAATCGAATAAACTATGAATACTTGTAATGCTAATAAAACGACAACAAATGAACTGGTCACTAGTGAAACTAAACGGCGTGAAACAGCATAACTAACAAGAGAGAGGGGGGGGGGGTATAGCAATATAACGTGGTATAACTTTGAAAGTAACTGTAAAGGTGACATGCTATTGTGTCCCCCCCCCCCCATGCTCAAATTTGGATTGACGCCCATGTATATATATATATATATATAAAAAAAGTTCACAATAAATGAAAACAACCGTATATATATATATATATATATATATATATATATATATAAACAATTGTAAGTAAATAACATATACAACAGCTTTGGCAACTCTCGTTGGAATAATTATAATTGTGAAAAATGAAAATGAGAGAATAATAGTTGCGTAGCTTAAATCAAAGTTCCCCAGAGCTGTCCTCCCTTTTTGAAATTTTTGCAAAGGTTGAAAAAATGTCTCCGCCGGGAATCGAACCCGGGTCGTTGGCTTAGAACTCCAATGCCTTAACCACTAGACACCAGAGACGGGCCAGTGATTTCGGCGAAACCAGATTCAGATCAGCTCCCCCCCCCCCCCCCCACACACACACACACACTTTCATAAACCTTCGCGGCCCCTGCCTGACGTAGGATTGAGTTATGGACTGGCACGGTTTGATTCATCATGTGAGATAGGAGGGGCAAGACGACCTAAAGATGGCGTCATATTTTTTCTCCATTAAATAACAGGGGTAATATAGAGTTATATGTTTAAGACCTCTCTTTTTAATACTCCTCTTTCTTCTTTCTTCCCTTTTCTTCCCTTTTCTTCCTCCTTTTCTTTTTTCTTCTTTTTTTTTTCTTTTTTCACAACTTGAAAAATCATAGGGGGCGGTCGCCCCCTCTGCCCCCTCCCCCTGTAGCGCCGCCCCTGTGTGAGAGTGACATTGCACACAAAGTAAATGCAAAATGAACAGTTCAACCATTGCATCGATTTACTGGCTAATTGGCTAATTATCTTTAACGTGCTTAATTAGCGCAAGTATATTGATGCAATCGAAATGACGCCTTGTGTGCCAGGGCATTAAACCCGGCTCACGGGAGGCGTCATTTTGCTGTCGTTTGGACCGCGTCATTGACTTGTACGGTATTTTGCTCATCATGGACATGATGAAAGAGAGATATCGTTTAAAAAGTGATTGCAAAATAAACAATTCAAACAATACTTTTAATAATGACTGGCGTATTTGTTAATTGTCTTCATGTGCTTGATTGGCGCAGGTATTGACGCGATTGAAATGACGCCTCATGTTCAAGGGCATTACACTTACCCTCTTTTCTGAGACAATGTGATAGCCCATGGACGATAAAGACCAGTACTTATAATGGTTCGTCGGTTTGACCCGTCTAGGTTTGCACTCGTTATACGTTCAAGTAGGGTATCGCTCCAAAACATCTTGTTTAATATGAGATCTAAGATGATTCCTTGTGGGGCTTAAATAGGTCAGAATGAAAAACGAAGAAAACATACATGAGGTATAATATCTTCCTGTTGGGTCGACATTGTTCAAAAATTGTTCAAAAATTTGTCAGACGGGCTAGAAACGGTCTGCTTACTCCATCGTGTACAGGCACAATGATTTTAAAGACAACAGAAGTATACGACAAGCCCGTTGTCATGATTGTCTGACGACATAATCATACGACTACCCCATTGTCTAACAGCCTGTGGTCTGATGACAATATCGACTAACAGCCCATGGTCTGATGACAGTATTGTCTAACAGCCTATGGTCTGATGACAATATTGTCTAACAGCCTGTGCTCTGATGACAATATTGTCTAACAGCCTATGTCTGATGGCAATATTGTCTAACAGCATATGGTTGGATGACAATATTGTCTAACAGCATATGGTCTGATGACAATATTGTCTAACAGCCTATGGTCTGATAACAATATTGTCTAACAGCCTATGGTCTGACGACCATAATGTCTGACAGCTATATTGTCCGACGACACTTTAGTCCCTAAAAGTTACCCTAAACATGTGATTTAACGATAATCATCAATTTGAAAAAAAGATAAATGTGATAATGTTCGTGCCATTGGGATTTTAGGTCCTCGAACAGAATGTACAAGTATAAACAATTTTGATTGATCTTCGCATCCTACAATGGCTTTCTGAAATGAAAATGATATTTTACTTAATAAAATGTAGACAAAGGGAAAGACCCATTCTAAATTCTAACCGTTCAGTAGACAGGTTTCTCACAGAGGGCATAGGTAATAGCAAATGACCAAGTTTGTGTTTCAGCACGGAAATATATATATATCTAATATCTTTTTAATTAAAAGGCCAATTATTTTGAAAAACAAGTACCGCATGCATTTTGCATTAATACACACACCCCTTTTACTTTCTTTATCTTTCTTCCCCTTTATTTTTGTTACTATTTTTCTTTTTTTTTATTGGAGTCATGCAATTAAGCTTCGCTTATTTTGTCAAACCTCCTATCTGATGTGATATATTTGTTTATAATAGTCATTCTATTCTTTTGTTCTTTTGAAGTAAAGAATCAAACTGAAATAAATTAAATAATATCAACTCAACTCAAATCAAATCAAATCAAATCAAATCAAATCAAATCAAATCAAATCAAATCAAAACTCTCACTTCCAATGCCTTGGTTCCGTTCAATCAAGATCTCTTGGTTGGACCCGTCCATCGAAGCACGATTGACAGTCCTCGCTTCCTGGTCGGTCCAGTAAATCTTATCGGTCCGGTAGTCATAGTCAATGCCAATAGGTTCTTGAATCCCGCTCAGTGGCACTTCATTGATGTCTTCCCCGTAAAAGTCGGGGCCTCTGTTCTCCCCAACGAAGATCTTACCATCAACTATATCCGTTATAAAGATTTTGTCAGCTAGGCGGAGATAAAAGAAACAATGCTGTCAAACAAATCAATCTAAAATTGTGATAATGATAAGAATAATATCAATGGTAATAAAAATGGTATAATAATGATAAAAATGATAAATTTGGAGTAATGAAGCGCACTCTGCCAGTTATGGCACCCGAGGCGCGCAAGCAATTTTGACATTTCATTCATACATCGAGGACTCGCTCTTAAAACATTGTGGGACACATCATTGGACTCCATGTTTCTCTGACAAGCAGAAAATGCATTTTTACTTAAACACGACATGAAAGTTCGAACTTTTTGTGATTTTTGTTTTGCATAATAAAAGCCCCAAAAACGTGGGGAGACCCGATTGATATTGTGCATCCTTTTTCAAATCAAATACGTTCTTTGTACTTATGCCTTGTATAGTAAGACAAAAAACTGATGCGTCAGTGAAGTTGAATAGTAAATACCAAAATACCAAATCGTGAGGGGATGCGTCCTTCGTCCTGCGGGATTCCCATCTTTGCATTCAACATATACAATTTTTTTGTAAACATTAAAAAACCGACAAGAATCAGGTACAGTAATGGCATGGTTATAACAATCATTAGTTTTAGGTTAAGATGATGGAAAAAGGACTCAAAGTCTCAATATTGGAAAAGAAAAAAAACACTATTTAATGTCAACATGGTGCTGAGGAGATGAAGAGAGAGGGGCGTGGAGGGAGGGTCATGAACTGATGGGCGAATTTTTAAATGAGCTTCCCCGATTGCTTCTGGCCTAGAAAACAAGGCTATTATACTACAGTTTCACAAAAGCGATATGGTAGATTATACATTTTACTAATATTGTACCACAAAAATACCATACTGGCATTATCATAATACCATGATTACAACATGAAAATAACATGGTTGTATTCTGGTCTATACCAAACAAGGCTATAATTACCATAGTGTTACAATGGTTATTATCATGGTAGATTATACATTTTAGCAGTATTGTACCACAAAAATACCACACTGGCATTATCATAATACCATTATTTCAACATAATAACATGCTTGTCTTCTGGCCTAACAAACATGGCTAATCTACCACAGTGTTACAGTGGTAATTATAGTAGATTATACATAATTTTTACCAGTATTTTACCACTTAAATACCACACTGGCATAATCATACCATGATTACAAGATGGTAATAACATGGTTATCTCCGAGAGAATCTGTTTGACGTCGCTTTGGTCCTACATCCCATCGTTGTTACTGTTCTGAAATACATGTATACGCAACAAAAAAAGTAAGTTCCCCTGACACTTTCCAATATAACCCGACAAGCAGAATTGTCTCACCCATATTTTTCTTGGCTATTTGTAAACAATTGATAATGTTTTTACAATGAAATTATGTTTTTTATTGCAGTCGGTACAAGCAAAGAGTTGCACTTTGCGTTACATAATGCAATGAAAGGTTTACATGTAATTACTCTTTTCATTTCTTTTAATCTGTAGTTTAAGACACCTAAGTTGTCATCTAGATTCATAAAACTGCTTTAAAAAATCGTAATTTTTCAATGCAGTTCATGAATTTGAATTACAAGTTATGCGCCTGTACATCGAACAAAAGATTTGAATATGTACACATACGCACACCCTGCGTTGCATTGTGAGACGCAAAGTGCAAATTTTTTTTTCTCGTACCAACTGCAATAAAAAATGATAATGTCATAATCAAAACATGATCAACATAAACAACTAATCAAATTGTGGGTAAGAAAATTCTGCACACTTTGCTATAAGAATGAACAAATATAATTGAATATTTCTCGAGTTATATTGAATAGTGTCGGGGGGGCTTACATTTTTGGTTGAGTATATTTTTTTAGGATTTGGTTTAGGTTTCCATGAGATTATTGGGACAGCTTCTCTTGTAGCTTTTAGTCACTGTGGTCCTGCGTCCCATCATGATTTATTTCGGGTTATGCTTAAATTTATGGTCGTGGTTTAGGTTAGGGTAAAGTTTCAAATGACAGATGGTGGATAATACAGCTGAGTTCAGAGAATTTAAAACAGAGATTTCTTTCCTATCCCCCAAAGGAGCATTTGAAAATATTGTGAGTAGTGTCAGAAGAAGTTTTAACAATGGCAGATCATGGAGGTTCCTGGTAAATATACAAAGTTATGCGAAATACTAAAAGGAAGAAACTCTCTGGTCAACACATCAAACGCTTGGGTTTAGCGTATCCGCCTGTCACTTGGTAATTGATTGATATTTTGTATTCAGTAATATAAACATTTGAAATATCGAATATAACCAGTTTTTGCACTCAACAGGTGAACCGTAAACGTCTTTACCAAAATATTGCAACCAACCAATATTTCTCGCGTGACTTCTCCAGTTGGTGCATCAAGATGGACTTTAGTCTTGTTGACATTAAAAAGAAAAATCCTATTATACTTGTCTTAAAAAGATCACTTGTGATTTCATACGTCTCAAGGTCGTTCCATCCCAAATACCCCGTAACAATGACTACTTATGAGGCACCATGTAGTCATACAGATTAGTGCAGACCTCCCAGCTTTTTTGAAATCTTTTTCTATTGTTCAATCGACAAGGTTGATTAGCTAACGAGGAATACATTTTCAGCCCATAGAATTCAGCATAATATAAAGCTGTATAAATGAAATGTTAAGTGCCCTTTCCAGTACATCGGAATTGTATTGAGATATTGAGCAATCGTGCAAGAAATCTGGATTTTCCAATTTTCAATGCAAATAGTATGGTTCGACTGTATTTGTAGTTGCGAAATGCAATTATGTTTCTGTTTGCGAGGAAACGGGGATTATTAGGTGTAAGGACCATCCAACCCATAACCAGGCAGATTTACTAAATATTTATTAACATAACTAATACGAAAAAGAACTGTACACATGTAGACACATGGTTCATTAAAATAACACAAAAAATGAAAGTATATTGAAAACAAGTGACCATATTATACTAATGTAAAAAAAAATAAAATGATAGTATGAAATAAAAGTAGGCCTATCCTGTAAATATATCAACAATAGAACTTCTAAAATCCATTCTGTTTTAAATTTAAGGGAAATGAAGTAAACTGAAATACTTCACCACATTTATGAAACCTTGCGAAGTCAATGAATATATTTTTTAAAAGTTCTCTTGCAAAAAATAGTAAGGACAGTAACAGGCAAAAAGGAATTTTTTTACAGTTAGATCATCAAACAGTCACAAAAAATTATGATAAGATGATCCTGTTCAAAACAAAAACTAACACAAAAAGACAAAGAAAAAATGCAATGGCAATTACAAATAAACATAAAATGAGTGGTTTTTACACTGAAAGTTTTTGCATCAGGTGAAGTCCTAAATTACCGTTGCAACTGCTTAATGTTGCACACTGTGTCATTTTCTTGTTTGCAGTTCGTTCGAGATTATGGGTTCTCCGCGAAGATGTTAATCGAAAAGGAACAATGACCAGTGACGGTTAAAATACTGATATTATGTCTTTGAATATCTTAGTTGCTCTGAAAGATTTTACAAAATTACATGGTAATAGGTTATGATAATATGAATACATAAAAATACATATTTGAAAATCGTGTCATAAGAAATAAGAAAAAAATGTATTGGACTAAAAATGCCCTTTTATTTCCAGCTGGGTGAGCTCAGTATCTGTCCATCTATCTAGTTTTTTTTTTCTAGCACCAGACACCACACCCTCTTATAATCCTTTTCTTTCCATTCAATAGCCATCAATAGAAACTATACTGACTGGACGATTATCGTTGTGGTTTAGATATGAATACACTTGCTACTTCTGCCCTGCATAATCTTTTTAATGTTGCTGTCTTTTCGTAATGCCTTTTATAAAACGAAATGTGGTTAACTGGGAAAACCAGGTACTATTTACTTATATTGCCTAGTGGTGGTACAGGAACTGCTGGGGATCTTTACAATTCATTTATTTTTGTAAAGAAAAAATGTTTATACTGTATATTTGTTTCCTGTCAATGTGATGGGATAATGTTCTGTATTGTGAGTCATAACTACACTTTAAGAAATGAGTGGTTAAAAATGACCCAAACGTGGTCATTTTTTACCCCGTTTGCGTCGTCAACTATGCACAAACCCCGCACGGGGTCAATTCTACCCCTCTGTGTGGTGGTAACTGAGGTTATAGTCCAGCAGATTGGTGCAGAAAATCGATGGAATTGTGCACTTTTTCATAAAAGCATAAAATTTGGCATGTAGGTAGAGTTTTTTATGCCGAATAATTCTGGATATGGGGCCACCTAAAATTCGGGTCTTGGGGCCCGTTGTGCCCATTTTTTTAATGGTCCTCTCAGGGTCTTTCCCCTTCAAAGTTGATGTACCCAAATCTTAGTTTGATATAATGAAATATCATGTAATATTTCCCTGCCTCTAAAATCAGACAAATGCTTTAGGTGCCCATTTTTCAAATAAAGGGCCATCACATGTATCAAGATATGACAAAGTCACTGATTTGATGAATATAAGTAAAATGCTTCTAAATGTGATCAGTCAACATTACGTCTTTGAAATCAACAACACATGTGCGACAGGTGCCCATTATAACAAAAAAGACCCATGAAGGCCCCAACAAAAAAAAACAAAAAAAATTATCTGCAAAATAAGATTTGTAAAAAAAATATTTGGTTTTCATTTTAAAATGGTAGACATTAATTTCGAAATGAAGGTCATACAAAAATCCCACTTTAGGAATCACATGGGCCCATTTATGGCCCATCAAAGACAATTCTTTCCCTTACAAGAGGCCGCCTAATTTAACACGGCCCCCAAAGTGTTTGAACTTTTAGTTTGGGCTTTAAAGTATAACTATTGGCAAGGCAGTATGTTCTATAAGAAAAATACCTCTAGTTTACGGTCACTTCATGTCATTAAGATGGCCGTCATATTCAAAATGACCACTGGTCTGCTTCGAGATGTGGTTATTTGCATTAAGTTTATGCTGTGTCTTGAAGCTTATATCGTATAGGGAGAAAGTTATGGATGTTGCAACTTTTTTGGCTAAAATATACACAAGCGTGTTAAAATTGAGTATTTGGTTGAGATATAATGAAACCAAGGTAAAGGTATATCTGATAATGCTGAATAATTTAAATAGTGGGGAATTTCATTTCCAAGATTTCCATCAAATTAAAGAATACTGCATAAGTTTTTAAATGTAATTTGCATCTGATAATTTTGCATTTAGGCATAAAGCATCAATATGTAAAATGGTTAATATGCTAAATAATTATGTATTCAGGCTCTCTTTCTTCGAAGGGACATCCAATCGTAATTGCAAGTTGCTCTGAAAGGAGGCAGAAAAATCAGAGAAGTAGATTGTTAAAACTTTTCAACGAAATCGGACAAGCAATATGAAAGTTGTAATCCCTATACAAATTTGAATTTCAAATTGGCCGAACCGGTAATGTCACTGTGATGTAGCGGCGGACAATTCTCCCATTTGTTCCAACATTTAGAATGACTAAAATGTCAATTTTTCAAAAAGTATTACTAAAATATATATTTTAGTATTGCCCCGAGGGAAAAGGGGTTTATGAGAAAAAAGAAAATTATTTGAAGAATGGGCACCTAAAGCATTTGTCTGATTTCAGAGACAGGGAAATGATACATAATATTTAATATACATCAAACTAGATCTGATTAAATCAACTTTGGAGGGAAAAGACCCTGAGAGGGCCATTTTTTGGAGGGGGGCACAACGGGCCCCAGGGCCCGATTTTAGGTGGCCCCATATACAAAATTGTTCGGCATCAAAAACTCTACATACGTGCCAAATTTCATGCTTTTATGAAAAAGTGCACAATTATTTCACCAATCTGCCGGACTATTACCCAAAATGACCACATAGCGTGGTTACATTCAACCCAAACGTGGTCAAATTGTAACCACGTTGCGTGGTTATTTAGTGTTTCTACCACGCAACATGGAAGAAACGTGGTCATTTTCTAAAGCCCATTATAACCACGAAAAACGTGGTCATCTCGTCCCGTTAGCGAGAGTAATGGCCTACCTCACTATCACACACAATAATCGTTGTCTCTAATTCTGCTCTCTTTACAGGATAATTTGGGATTTTAACCCTTAAATTTCACTTTTTACTGATATGAAAATATATAAGTTGAAGTTTGCATGTATGAAACTACAATAATAAAATAAAATCAAAGAAATACACAAGGTAATATAGACCAAGAATATGATAGTAAGAGAGTGTGATCAGAAAGCCCTCGAGACCAAAATTGTCGGTCCCTTGGACTGACAATCACATTGGGCGTGTGTCTCATGAACCACAATAAGAAGTTGTCAGAAGGCCCATGAGACATAAATTGTCGGTCTCGTGGGTCGTTTTTTCTCATGAACTCGAATAAAAAGATATCAAAATACTCAAGAGGCCGACATTGTCGATATGATTTGTAAAAAAAGAATAATATATTTGACGTATTGGTAAAGAAGAAAACTTACTGCACTGAACGAAGAAGATACACTGCGACAAAACCGTAAACCCGAGACAAAATACAATGCCAGACAGAGCCATGTTTGCTTCCAAAGTACAGAGCCAGTCTGGCAAAGAGGGGAAAATACAGAAATATTAATTTTGCAATGCTTGTTATATTTTTCACATTACTACTATCACTATTATAATCGTAGGTCTTATCATAATTATCGTTATTATTATCATTATTATTATCATTATTATTCTTCTTATTACTATTATTTATCATTTTATTGTTATCATTATCATAATCATCATTATTATCGTTATTATTCTTATTATCAAGCAATACGACCAATAGAAAGTCAGGGACAAAGAAAAAAGGGAAGGGCGAAACGCCCTCCTTTCCCAAACACAATGGTTTGAGAATAAAAATAGGTAACACTGAAGAAAAAAATATGAGCATGCGATCCATGGATGGAATAAAAAAATAATTAATTGAATTGTAAGAAAAGCAACATGATAAATCGACATAATCTAGTCTCAAATTAACGGTTATAACAGGATCATATATTATTGGTACAATCATTTGACTCAAGAAGATAGCACTATTTCTTGAAATAATAATTTTTAGTAAAATTATTATACCGCCTCTCCTATTTCTCGTGTAATCCTATTGTATAATATCAGATAAAGTAAAAGAAAAATATTATGTAAAACTTAAGAAAAATATAATGCACACTTCATGCTATTCATTTTCAAAAATATAATTCTGTATATGACATCTACAAAAATGTTTTCTCTTGAATTAATCTAGAAGCCGAAACATGACTATTAAGCTAAATTAATTCAATGATTTTGTGACTTATTTCGCCAGATCTAGGAATAAGACTTACCAATGGATCCGACTTCGACTGCACCATGAAACACACTGCAGCAGGTTTTCCCTCGCGCATTTACCAGATCGGAGAGCGGCAAAATGTATGGTTGACTAAACCTAAACTGTTCCGCTGTATTAAAGGCGTGGGCTGCAGAATTGGTGATAGACCCTACTCACTGCAAAAACCACCTCGCAAAGTTCACACCAGATTTAAGTGTTAGAAAAACATCACCATCAAATTCAACTTTTTTATCTTTTTAATTCCATCTTTTCAAGATCAAAAAGCGTGGAAACAACACCAACATGGAAAGAAAAACGATGAAACTAGATTTGTTTAGATTCGATAATGATGTTCTTCTTAAGGTCGGCTCACACGCGGTGTCATTTCGACTGCGTCAGTACCTGCGCTAATCGAGCCAGTGAAGGCAATCAACCCATACGTCACTCATTAACCTTTTGACTACTAAATTCCCTCATTCCCATAGGCTTTATACAGGGACCACATGGTTCCCGTAGGCAAAGGGTTAATAGTATTGCTCGCTCTGTTCATTTTTCAGTCACGTTTTAAAAGTTGTAACTCTTTTCACAAAAGACCGTACAAGTCACTGAGGCGGTCCTACCGTCAGCTGACGTCTCGTGTCATTTCGATTGCCTTAATACCTGCGCTAAGCAAGCCTGTAAAGTCAGTTAGTGCATGCGCCAGAAATTAGCGCAATGTTTGCAGTGTCCATTTTACATTAACAAATTCTTACGATGTCACATAGCGTGTTAGAGACCGAGCAAGTCGCTGAGGCGGTCCTGTGTCAGCAAAACGACGCCTCGTGTGCAACGGGCATTACTGACACTGCCCCTCCCGTGTGTCTTGGTGGACGGAAGGACAGACGAACGACGTTACAAAGACTTCCCATTGCATCAAGCAACGGGGGACAATATGCATGCTAAAATTGCATAGCATTTCCATTGTGTTATATGGACAGTGAAAGAGAAGACGCAGAGAGAAAAGCTAAAAATATACAAAGAGAGAGAGGATGGAGGAAATAAGGGAGAAGGAATAGAGAGAGAGAGAGAGAGAGAGAGAGAGAGAGAGAGAAAGGGGGGGTAAATATTTCAAAGTCTGCACCTGCAGACTACAGCATGATAGAGAGCGCACGCACGCACAATTTCTGTGTGAGCCGGTGTGAGCTCAACAGTGATCGCCCTCCTGCCTTTGGGCCCTCCCAATCCCTGCAGGTGATCTCTACATTTGCTCAATATGCAGGTTCTGTCAACACCACAGTTTAACTCCTGATTATCTGCAGAATAATCTCTCATACAAAAAAACTAATTATGCCCTAAGAAATGTTGATAACTTAGTCTTGCCCAAACCTAATACTAATTACTGTAAACGTACATTCTTTTATCGCGGATCTAAAATGTATAATAAATTATTAACTTACGTAGACCAAACACACTTGCTTTATTTAGAAATGGCCTAGATGAATGGATACAAGATTTTGACATATAAACTTTTGGTGTATTCGGGATAGGGAGGAGGGGGGGGGGGTGTTATGACAAATACAGAGGGTTAGGGTAGGGACATTGGGTATTGCGTAGGCTATATGATATATCTCTTATATTTTATATTACAGTATATAAGTATATTTTTTGATATTTTTTTCGTTCTGCCAATTTTGTTTGTTTTGTTTTTGTTTTGTTTGTTTTTGTTTTTTTTAATATTTGTTCGTTATTGTTGTTTTTCTTCTTCTGGACCTCTAGGAAGAACAGATCCATTAAGTTAATGGCTCTGAATAGAGTTCCAGCCGTTATTTTATTGTTGTAACTCTTGAGTTAATTCTTGATTTTTTTATTCCTGTACATGAATATTTATAAGTGTGTACTCATGATCTTTTTTATACGGAAAATAAAACCAACCAACCAACCAACCCTTTTTCATATTAGGGGTAGCAGCGTGCTTAGTCCGGACTTAACCGTGACTAAGCTGTGATACCAAAGCTAATATGAAAGGTATCGGCTTCAATAAACCATATCATAGTCAGGACTAAAAGCCGACTACTCAAACCACTTCTCGAGCACGGTTAAGTCCGGACTAAGCGCTAACCGCAAGTGGGTTAAGTCTTAAATTCCGTAATATGAATTGTATCAGCGCTAGTTAAAGCCGATAGAAGGATAAAAACAAAGAATAAAATAAGGAAGATAGAAAAAGGAAATGATGGAGCGATAAAAAACAAAGAATAAGATAAAGAAAGATAGAAGGAAAAAACACAGAATAACATAAGGAATGATAGAAAGAAAAGAAGATAGAATGATAAAAACAAAGGGCAACATAAGGAAGATAGAAAGAAAAGATAAAATGATAAAACCAAAGAATAACAAAGAAAGATATAAGGAAAAACAAAAGAATAACATAAGAAATGATAGAAAGAAAAGAAGATAGAAACAAAGAATAACAAAGGGAAAGATAGAAAGAAAAAAAGATAGAAACAAAGAATAACATAAGGAATGATAGAAAGAAAAGAAGATAGAATGATAAAAACAAAGGGCAATATAAGGAAGATAGAAAGAAAAGATAAAATGATAAAACCAAAGAATAACAAAGAAAGATATAAGGAAAAACAAAAGAATAACATAAGAAATGATAGAAAGAAAAGAAGATAGAAACAAAGAATAACAAAGGGAAAGATAGAAAGAAAAAAAGATAGAATGATAAAAACAAAGAGTATCATAATATATAAAGATAGAAAATAGAATGAAAAACAAAGAATAACATATGTGGAAAGAAAGAATGAGAAGAAGACAGTAGAAAAACAAAAAATAACATGAGGAAAGACAGCATGAGAAGAAGATAGAAAACACAAAGAATAACGTAAGATAAAATAATGAAAAAAAGAAGGATAAAAACAGAGAATAACACAAAGAAAGATAGAAAGTAAAGAAGATAGAAGAACAAAACAAAGCACTTTATAAATAAGCGCGGAAACAAGAGGCAGCAGATACCATGGCAACAAATGCGCATAGCAGATACGATGGGCCTTGCTCCAGGGGAGCGTTTCATCAAGCGTTTTGTCAGTGATTTTTACCGACAAATTTGCTCTCAGCCAATCAGATGTAAAGATTTCAGTAGCTTATAACAGTTGTCGGATAAAAATCACTGACAAAACGCTTGATGAAACGCTCCCCTGAGTATGAAAGTATCAGGGCTTATAGGAGATAAATAGTTGTTAACAGTGAGTATGAAGATATTACATTTAATATTGATGGCACTGAGACCCTTATAGGGTATTTTCCAACCATCCTAAAATCATTCTTCGCCCCTACACACCAAAATGAGGGGACAAAAGAAGCGAGGAGAGGCGCCTATTCGAACCAAACAAAACACTCCAAATTCTTATCATATTATATTTAGAGATGAATATATATGTATATGTAAGAAAATAACATATACTACAGCTTTGGCAACTCTCGAGGAAATAAACAGAATGTGAAAGGAAATGAGAGAATAATTGTTGCGTAGCTAGAACAGCTGAAGACAGAAAGTTTTGGAGAACCTGTGTCTCAAGATCCATCGTAAATATTGTCGACCCAACGGCCTCCAATCTATGGGACAAAGATAGGTAGCTTAAATCAAAGTTCCCCAGAGCTGTACTCCCTTTTTGGAATTTTTGCAAAGGTCGAAAAAATGGTCGAAAATGAATCAAACCCTGGTCACTGGCTTAGAATAGACCACGGAGACGGGCCAGTGGCTTCGGCGACACCAGATTCAATTCCGACAGATTGACGAATCTTCAACCTCATTATTAAATTCCTTTGTCGGGGGCAGGTGAGTTTTGAACAATGACAGGCCGCATGCCTGAGCTGGATCCAAGCGAATTCTTTGAAAATTCATGTACATGTTTGGATAATTATATTTTCAACCTTTGCAAATATTCCAAAAAGGGAGGACAGCTCTGGGGAATTTTGATTTAAGCTACGCAACAATTATTCTCTCATTTCCTCCTGTCCTCAAAAAGCTATATCACATGGAAATGCACTATAGATGATCACAAATGAATTGCAATAAGAAATAAAGGTATTACAGCAATAAATATAATTAAACAGAGATAAACAACGGTAATAATTAGGCCATAAGTTTTTGTTCTAATATATATGTATGTATGTATATATATATATATATATATATATATATATATATATATATATAAAATACTCCCTAAAAAAAATGACTGATCACTGACGTGATAGAGTGAAAAATTCACTCTTCTTTTTAGAAAGCACTCGATATTCACTCCTTAACAAGTGATGAATGACGCGACTCCCGGGGAGTGAAAAAAGAGTGAAAAATTCACTCTATTATCTATAGAGAGTAATGTTATCAGAATAAACGGTATGACTAGCGTACAGATCAAAATGTATATAGCAATTAAATAATGATTGAATTAATGATAACGATGATTATGATGATTATGATGATGATGATGATGATGATGATAATAATAATAATAATAATATTAATAATACAAAGAGCAGTTATATTACATTTTTGTATTACATAATACACTTGATTGCGCTTTAAAAATTACAATAAATAAAATAATCAGTTCAATGAGTCATATGAAATTCATTTTTATTACATTACATTACTGCTACGATAATGAGCATGTTAAGAATACCTTTACATAACATTAGTTTCATGATCAGCTCAATAAGTTATGTTACAAGTACATGTACAATATATCGATTTTTCATCTCTAAGGTACGATGGACCCATTTGAACTTTTACGTCATTCAGCAAGAAATTTCTTCCCAAAACTTTTTCCTTTTCAAAGCTGATTACTATTTGTATATGGCTACTTTTACAATAAATATACAAAAAAGTTTTGATTACTTATTTTAAGGCGCTCCTCATACCTTAAAGATATAGCTGAGTTCTGGTCAAATGATTAAATTATGAAAGAAACTGTCTCAAAGCAATTGGGAAAGTTTGATCATGCCTACAAAAGAATCCGGTGTATACTATGACGTCTTGGAATCATCAAAATTATAAGAAATTGACCAAATCTCGCTACAAAGCACATGCACCACGCAGAAGTGGGTATATGCATGGGACTGCAAACACATGTGGCATGAATGTTTTGCCCGAACACTCCAGCTATTTCTCGTCATATTCTAAATATGAGGGCATTCGAAGAGAAATCCTTTTCAGGGGACATTTCTACTATGATGTTCTTCCAAACTGACAGGAATGAGAAAGCTCACAAATTATTTCTCACCTTTCCCAGAAGTCAACCTTCACTTTAAAGGTTATGTAGAGTTTTGGTAAGCCCTCAAAAACTGTTCGTCAGATTTTTTCAATTTTTGTTGATAAATAGCAAGATACTAGCAATACAAACTAAGACGATTTCGCCTCCTAAATTTATTATTAAACAAATAAGAGGCAAAAACTAATTCAAGTGCCGGGACAGGCAGATAAAATCCCAACAAAGGCAGCATGTGCTATACACTATACACTATACACACATGTATATAACCAATGAGTAGCTACACACAGTGATACACATGCTGTCTCTATGCGAAGCCCCAAGATTGCTGTGCGGGGAACCGTCGGGGTAGAAGGGTCCTAGCATAATGGCAGTGATCAAGCATTCCTTACAGATATTTACACTGAAATTCACAAGAAATCATAGATGGAATACCAAATGATCTCTTACGGACATCTTTTGATACAAGGAAAACAACATGAGACTATATTTAACATGTTTCTTTCCAATTTCCTTTTTGCTACCAATATGAGCTTTAATTCATTTTGAGTACATTCGACTGATTCTGGGGAAATTCTTTGTAAAAATAAACTAAGAAGCTAAAGGGGAAAGGACGAATGCAAACAAATGAAATTTCTCTCGCGATATACAATTTAAAAAATCGCACAGTATTTTTATAGGCTACACATAAAAAACACGATAAATTGAAACAACTATATAGACAAATTAAACATATGTTTTTCACGACACCGAATCGTTTCTAAAGTAAAGTTTAAACAAAACAGTATTTACAGTACGGAAGAATTTTTCACCGTTTTGCCCAATCGCGGCAATGCTAAAGTAATGATATATCCTATCAGGAAATCCAATGAATCCAATGAAAGCAATAAAACATCTTTTACACCTGTGACGTAACATGAGATCATTGAATTGAAAATAATAAAAAGGAAGTAAGGATTTTGTACATGTATATCATTTTTATAAACTTCAAACATTATTTGGTAAAGGATAAAATGTACAGCGCTTGGTTACATGCAAAGGAAAGGCGCCATGTCAAATACTTTCATCGCTATGGGTTGGCTTGGGTATAGCTACATATATTTGTGTGTGAAATAATAAAAAATATAATATTACGTTTTTAAAAATAATAATACTAGCTTTAGCTCCGGCAACCGTTACAAAGGAATTTACCATGTACCCACCCTGGTCGAGTATGGCAAATATAGATTAATGTCTTTCCAAAGGACGTTAGCGCTGCGGCAGGGATTCGAACCCCGTAACTTGTGGTTAACAGTCCGGGAACTTATATTACTCCATCTGATTACTTTAACTTTAAATAATTACGAATTTCTTTCAATTCGAAAAGGTTTTAGCCCCGGGGCGAATTTTATAGCTGGAGCTAGGCGACACCGGGCAACTCACAGCCAGTAAGCACACTCTCTCCTGTGCGATGAAAGTAAAACATGAACAAAGAGCGTCATCGAGACACCCTTGACCGCACGCGATGACGGTCGACCCAGTATACGGTGACCGAACGTAATCATCGATGAGGGCTGCATTATTGACCACAAGTCTGAAGTAAGTCGATCGCATGTGAGCTATCGGAAGAGAGTAGAGATGTGAAGACAAACGAAAATTTTCAAGTGGACACATTTTGCATCATTTATGATAATCTTTACTTTGTATTTGATCTACATTATAAAATTTTATCCACTGATAAGTATGATTCGTCATTCACACGTGCTGGACCTTTCATTTTGTCTTGTGTAACTGAAGTACGCATATAACATTGATTTGAATGATATACCAGTCACAAATTGCTATTTTTTAACAAAGTCAAAAAATAATGCCCTAAATTCCCATTTAATTTCTTCCATACAACTCTACTTTATGAATATGAGCGTTTCATATAGTGTAGACAATACTCAAGCGATGTCGTTGAAACATAATACATGAAATAAATCATTCAAAAAGTCTATGGAATTGCTGAAGTAGTTCACCAATAATGATGATGACCATCACCGTCACCACGATCAATAACCAGCTACGTACGCCCTCCACACAATCTAAGCTGAATACTGATTCAATTAATTGAGATATTGTATTACGTGGAAGGATTTGTCTGTTTGTTTTGTTCGTTTGTTCGTTTGTATGTTTGTATCTTTCACTCTTATACGTACACGTATAAGAGTGAGTCCTATTTAAGCCATCCATTCTCAAATCAACACAAACCAAAACGAGGTGTGACAAGAATGTTTACCTGTATTCCGCGCAGACGGGGTTGTATTTGTAGACATCGCCTGAGTTGTGCGGGTGGTAGAGGCTGTAGTGGTAGAGGCTGTAGTGGTAGAGGCTGTAGTGGTAGATGCAACCTGGGTGGTGCGTGTGGAAGATGTTGTTGTCGTATCCATTGTCTGAGTTATGCGTGTGGCAGAGGTTGTAGTTGTAAACAACGCCTGTGTTGTGGGTGGGACAGATGTTGTAGTCGTAGACATAGCCTGGGTTGTGGGTGTGGCCGAGGTTGTAGCTGCAGACATGTTCTCGGTTGCTGGTAAAGAAGTCACTGAAGTAACATCTGTGTGTCCTTGCCCTGTTGTGGAGGTTAATGTGGAAGATGTTGTGCCTCCTAAAATCGTATAATTACATCAGTCGTAAAGAACATTTGGTGAAATATAAAAGTACATCCATACATGCACTAAGAAATGTAAAAAAAAAAAAATTAAACGAGCAATGTCATCAGTTACAAAGAATATGGGGTGAACTATACTGTACATTGCATATAATCATCTACGCCGAAAGAAATACGAATAAGTCATTTGATTTCATAGCATAATATTTCTAGAATGACCGATTTCTAAGAGGGACGGTAATTGAAGTAAATGAACACAACACACACGCACACACACACACACATACACACACTTTAAAAAAAAATAATTATAGAACACTGCTTTCAGAATTTAATTTTGCCTCATTATGTCGGTAGTGGAAAATATTGTACCGCTATTAAACTTTAACACAAAACTCAAATTCTAGGCCCCTGCCCACCGCAGGACATCCCTTTAGACCGATAGCCCACGAGACCGGCCGCCCAATGTCGGTCTGGTGAACCCTCCGAAAAATTGTGAGAAGGCCCTGACGTGTCTGTCCGGCGGGTAGGCTGTCGGTCTAGTGGACTGTCGGTCACTTGGGCTGTTGCCACTCACCGACTCCCTTCTCACATATGTAATATTGCAGGTTAGAGCTGATATCATCAAACCATTGGAAAGAAGATGATGATTTCATTACGAAAGAAATTCCTCCATCGTCAAAATATGAGGTGGCAGATCCGAAGTTAGCGTAGTTCAGGCTTGAACCATCTAGCCAAATCACAGCATTTAACCCAATCCAGGAAGTGGTTCCGAATGGCCAGTTTAACTCCAAAAAGTCTTGCTCTTCCTGGGAACCTATGTAGACCAGATGCATACCAAGGCTTTCACAGAATGCTTCGGATGTGTAGAAATTTGACTGGTTTTGGGAAAAGTAATAGCAGGACCCGTTGTACTGGATATGAGTCGAATCACAAGGTGCTAAATAACAAAAGCACGATAGAGACAGAGTGAGTGATGTAGGTATACATATCATTGAAACATTGTGTATAAAAACAGGCTCCATGAGCAAACTTTGTCTCATTAACGGAGTATTTTCTTCTTCAAGTGTGACTTTATTTTTTAAACTCGGAGTTGAACACTGAAATCACTCTATCTGAACATAAAAGCACATCATCGTCAATATGCAGAAATAATAATATAATATGGACTGGGCTTGAGGGGGATACAATATTTATTGCCTCAACTAGAATTGTATTGCCCGAGTCGAAGAGGAGGGCAATAGTTTATTGCCCGCTATTTAACACGCGAAATCCCATTGACTTTCGGAATCGGGCAATAAACAATTTTGATTTACATTATCAAAGGTTTTTATACATGTAGGTCGAGGTCAAGCAGAACCATTCCAACAAAGCATCCATAAGAAAATTATAAATGATTATTACATTCTTCTCTTGTATTTCTACTCTCTTATGCCCTTTTTTATTCTACACTGCGCCTAGAGCACTTTAAATGGTGGATTTGGTGCATTATAAATCATAATTATGTGGTCCGCGACGTGAGAAATATTATTATATTATATTATTATTATTATTATTATTATTATTATTATTATTATAATTATATTATTTCACTTGCTTATAGTTAATATCTGAATCACATTACGTGTACTTTATGTGTGGGTGTAGATGTGTGTGAGTGTGGGTGTGTGTGTGTGTGTGTGTGTGCGCGCGTGCGTGCGCGTGTGTGTGTGTGTGTGCGTGTGTGTGTGTGTGTGTGTGTGTGTGTAGAGCTATAAGCGTTATGTGTGACGAACCTAATTAGCGGTTTACAGGAATAACTCACCTCCTTCTTTTTCACAGACGTAATAATGCAGGTGAGAGGTATTGGTCGTATCATCAAACCACTGAGACCAAGATGATGTCTGCATTGTAAAGCAACCTCCTCCTTCGTTGAATTCCCAGGAAAAACCTCTGAAGTTGTCAAAGGTCAAAGGTGAGCCGTCCAGCCAGGTCACACTGGCTAACCCTATCCAGTAATCTTCTTTATTGTAGGGTAGGTGGGTGACCAAGAAGGTTTGTTCCGAGTGAGACCCGATGTAGACTAGGTGCATGTGAGAAGCGACGCAGAATGCATGCGATGTGGAGTAATTGTACCGGATTGTAGAGAAATAATAACAGGATCCGCTGTATTCCACAAGCGAACCACAACCTGCAACCAAGACAGAGAGAGGGGGATATGTGATGGACTCTCAATTTCATTACTATCCTGGAAACTATCCTAAAACAATTATAATTCAATATTTTAAAACTGCAAACTGGTTTGAATTCAATTGTGATTTTCTATACTAGTTGACTAAAGAAAATGATAGGATTTAGAATTCAGTTTACTTCTACATGATACGTTGTCACTGTGATTATCAAGTTTTCACTAAAGGGAAAATAATATACAGTTTTCTTTTTATTTTATTTTTTACAGGAGTTCAAATTCAATAAAGAGGTAGATTGAATATTAAAATATAGAGGAAGGGGGAAAGATGATAGGGAGTAAGAGAGAGACATTTATAAAAGTATTTGCGGGTGTGGGAGTTTGAGTGTTTGGGAAGTGGGCGGATGTGCGCGTGCGCGAGCGCGCGCGCGCGTGTGTGTGTGTGTGTTCGTGTGTATGTGTGTTGAAAGAGGGAGGGAGAGATAATCTAAGGGAAAAGGAAGTGGACACAGGCCTTAAAGGGAGCCACCGCTCGATATCAATGTACTTCAATTTCATTCACTTGCCCCTATTGCAAGGCCGTGCATAACAACAATCTTGGAGCAGCGAACAAAATTGCCGTTGAGGGTGGGGTAGTCTGTCAGTTGGGTTGTTCAGTTCGTCTTTCTTTGGTCGAATGCGTATCACTACAAGTGCGTGCTCGTTTACCGAAGATGTACGGAGATTCCTGAATATTACCCGAGCCAGGCCAAGCTCCAAAACACCACGACTGGCGACTTTTCGGTCCCTTTAAGATACACTGACTATTACGATATTTCAATTACTGACAATATAATTATCCAAGATCTTCACTGGCGTAGCCAGACTTGTAGAGGAGGATACAGACGTGGGAGGGGGACATACAAAATCACAGCGTCACATAGTTACACACACACACACACACACACACACACACACACACGCGCGCGCGTTCGGTAGGGGTAGGGGTAGAGTTAACATCTAAATCTAAGTTCTGTGATAAGAGGGTTTTCGAATGTGTCAACGTGAACGCCGTCCTAGATCCTCCCAGCTACAATGGACTGCCTTTGTGTTAACTGCATACAAAGTAGGTGAAGGGAGGTTCACGTTTTAGAGAAGACGGCAATTATTATTATTAACCATGTTGGACGCGTTCTCGATCTGACTAGTGGACGAGGGAGAAGCCCCGTGGACGGGTGAGCCGTTCTTGCACAAAGCGCGGTATGCAGTTAACACAAAGCAGTCAATTGTAGCTGGGAAGGATCTCGGACGGCGTTCACGTTGAAACATTCGAAAACCCTCTCATGACTTTTTAGCGGGTGAACAGGGGGCCATGGCCATCTTGTGCCTCTCCCCTGGCTATGCCAATGAAGAACTTAGTGATATCCTTGATTTGGTGTTCCATTCAAAATATTTGCAGTAACCAGAGGAGACGGAACGTTGGGCTCGGACAAGGGAAGTGGGGGCACCTTTTGTCCGCCAAACAAAAGGTCCCCCCCCCCCCCCACTTCCATTGCCCGTCGTCCCGCCGCCTCGGGCAGTAACGTTCATCAGAGATCAAGGACAGATTATATGATAATAGCAAACATTATATATTATAATATGATTAAAGCAAAAGTAGCACATAGATATTTTGAAAGAAGACAATTTAAAACCATATTCAACATGTTTCACTCAAATTTCATGTGCGAAGCCATTACTGAATAATATGTGGAACATCTCATATAGGCTAGCCATGATGAAATTAAATAGATACAGCTTATTTTAATGGGCTCACTTTGTACTTCAATTTCACAAATGAAATAATGGGTGTTAGAACTGACATCGTCGGACCATTGGAAAGAGGATGATGACTTCATTAAGAAACAAATTCCTCCATCGTCAAAAGATGAGGTGGAAGTTCCGAAGTTCGCGTAGTTCAGGCTTGAACCATCCAGCCAAGTCACAGCGTTTAGCCCAATCCATGAACGCGTGGACGGTGCCTGGCTTCTCTCCAGAAAGTCTTGTTCCTCCTGGGATGCTATGTAGACCAGGTGCATTCCCATAGTCTGACATGATGATTTAGATGAGTAGAAGTCGGACAAGACTTGAGAGAAGAAATAGCAGGACCCTCCGAATTCAGTTTGAGTCGAATTACAAATAGCTATAAGAAAACGACGAGATGGAAAAAGAGGGTGGCTATTAAAACATTGGCAGCATGTATTCTTTTTTTAAAATAGGGTTAGAGTTACCCAATATCTAACCCCAATCCCTTGAATATGAGCAAATAATCATATTAGTGTAGGACCAATCAGGGGGCGATCCAGGATTCTGTAAAAGAGGGGCCGGAGCCGGAAAAGTACACAGTAATTAAGGAGGCTTTTTTTATTATTTATTGTGTACTTAAGGTATGCCAGTTGGGTTTCTAAAGGGGGGCCACGGCCGATTCGCCTCCCCCCCCCCCCCCTGGATCCGCCCCTGCCAATGATGCGTAGGACCGTTGGGGGTTTAATGTAAGCTAAAACTTAGCACAAGAATGTCCAGTGTCTTTTTAGTAATTGTATCTTATATTTCATATTTTCATGAATTCATAATTTTTTTTCATTTCAAAAATAAATTTAAGTGCAAAATACAATTATCATAATAATAAATACTATGCAAAATCTATACAAAAATTTACATTTGAAACAAAGATAAATCAATACAAAACTTAATACCTTTGAAAAAAAAGTAGGATAATTACATATGAAACTTGATTTATATTCTATGGAATTGGAGAGGTCCACTTAAAAGTAGAGCTTATAAATTGCAGACCCCTCAGATAATAATAACTGAGAAAATTAAAGTACAGAAACAAAAGAAGAAGGATAGTGGCGAACAGAGACAACATTTGCAGAAACGAAGAATTACAGGAGAATGTGCACGAAGAAAGAACAAATTGAGTGAAGTGAAACAAAGAAGAAAATGTACACATTACTTTCTTATATGTGATTCTTGGAATTATAATGTACGTGTCCTATAAGAAATAAATATATAAAGAAAGAAAGATAGAAGGAAAAAATAACTTTTTTTATTTTTGTTTAACTTTTCGATCACAATAATAATGCACACTAGCTTCTTCAACAATAATTGATATAGAAGGTGAGTACGATGCCGCAAACAATTCACATGCGAGCAGTTATTTCCTCGCACTTTAAAATGTAGGCCTACTTGAAGGTGGGGAAAGAAACAAGAATGTCCATGATCTAGCCCCTGGATATGTGTCAGTGGCGGAATCAGGGGGGGGGGGCAATCCCGGCCCGTGCCCCCCCCCCCCCTTTTGAGGGAAAACAATGCGATTGTGCCCCCCCCCCTTTTCGAGCAGAAAAACCTTTTTTTTTTTTTTTTTTTGCTTGTCAGAGAATTATGGAGGGGAACTGGACCCCATAACCCCCCCCCCCCCCCACACTGAGCGACTTTTGGAGGGCTGGCGAAAAAATTTTTTTTTTGCTCCCCCCCACTGAGCGACTTTTGGAGGGCTGGCGAGAGACCAAAAAAATATGGGTCTCCCTCCAAGCAGTCTCCCAAAGTTGACAATCCTGCATTTGTGTGCCCCCCCCCCTTATACGAAATCCTGGATCCGCCCCTGTATATGTCTTCCCTCACTGAAAAACGCTGTCTTCGTCCTGGCTTGCGCTCATCTGGTCTTACTCTCAAGGTACCCATAACTCATCTCAAGGGATATTGATGAGATCGTGCATTTTCATCAATTGCTCCTCGCCTGTGGAACTCACTCCCATCCTCTCTTTGTGAAATTGAAAGTCTAGAACACTTCAAATCTTGCCTCAAAACATACCTATTTCAGCAGGTGTGTTAACAATGACTTTATTGGAGGAGCCTGCGCCTTTGAATGTTGTTAACAGAAATATGGCCCCATACCAATGCTGTGAACCATCATCATCATCATCAATAACGGTACAGAATCTTGACAAACATTACTCATAACAATTAATAAAGAAGGAGTCCAGTTAAGTTTGCTCAGTCGGTAAAGCGTCTGCCTGTCGAACCAAAGATCGTGGGTTCGAATCCACCCCGGGCGGATGACTGAATCCTAGTGTTGTGTGTTAACATGCCCCTCCCCTGTTTCATAGTCGCATGCTATACAGTGGAAAAACACACCGTCCTTTGGATAGGACGTTAAATAGAGTCCCGTGTACAGGAGAGTCACTACCTTTGTACGTTAAGAACCCACTGCACTTTTCTAGTAGAGTAGGTGGAAACCCTGGTGAAGTGGTACACTTGCACATCCCAACAAGTTATACCGGGAGGGGAGACGCGAGGATTACAGTGATCCTGTTCGAATTTAGGTCCAGTTTAGTTTAGTTTAGTTTAGTTTACTGTCTATATAAACACGAAAAAATTTGGTAGATTCAAACCAGGCGATAGTTTTATTGTTTATTTGTGTATTACCTGGTAAGAATGATATAAAATTGCTAAAGAGCATGAAATTTGTTTTATTTATATTGAGCGAAAATTTGTTAGCTTGAATCAAGTCAACTAAACGCATTTTAATTCAGTGTTTACAATGTTTAGAAGTGTATCGGGGTTAAGATGAGAAAAAAAAATATTGGAGTCATCGGCAAAGAGGATAAAATGATAAGACTGGCGATGAGTTTTGGAGATCGTTAATGTATAAAATAAACAGGAGCGGGCCTAACAGAGAGCCTTGAGGGACACCACAAGTAATTGACTGAAGGGTCGATTCAAAACAAAATTTATAACGCTAAATACTTCATAACAATAAAATCAATAAAAACTTTCTGTTGATAAGGCCAACTCACCGTTTTCCTTTTCACAAATGTAGTAATGCATGTGAGAGAAAGTGGTGACATCGTCAAACCAATGGGTTGGAAAAGGTGTGTACATCGAGAAACAAGTTCCTCCTTCGTCGAAATCCCAGTAAAATCCTCTGAAGTTGTCGTAGGTCAGGCCTGAGCCATCGAGCCAGGTGACAGTGGCTAATCCTAGCCAGTAATCTGAGCTGTTGTCAGGTAGGTTGGCGATCAAGAAGTCCTGTTCTGCTTGGGATCCTATAGACACCAGATGCATCCCAAGGCTTGCGCAGGATGATTTCGACGTGTAGAAGTCGGACGGGTCTTGAGAGAAATGATAGCAGGACCCGTTGAATTCGGACTGATGCCCATCACAAACTGTAATAGAAACACAATAAGAAGGGTCGATCGGTCAGACCTCACCGATAACGATAAAGATAGAGAGATTTTCAAATAGAGGTGCCTCTTGCAGCTTTCCTACTCTTAACATACAGGAGTATACTCACACGTATACACACAACATTGTAGGGTGTACCTTTAATTGAAAATATCATAATCGCTATCGTCATAAGTGAGCTGCTGTGACCACTCTTTGAGACAGACAGACAGAGACAGAAGGTCTGCAGCTCGTTTTTCCGACGGTACGTTTATCATAACTTTAGTTTACCCGAAGATTAAATAAAGCGAAGGTAGTTTCCTCCGAAAGTTCCAATACCCGTAGGTTCGTTATATCCCAGTCACACCTCCGAGGGCGATCACAGACAAAAACAGGGGGAAAATTACATTACCCGGAATGGCCAAGTATCGGTCGGTTTGGAATCGGTATGGGGTCTGTTTAGCGGTGTGACTGAGGTTCGTAATTCGTGTAATTTGTTCGCAAATTGAAAAATAAAATAGGGTTTGTAATTGCATTACATTTCAAACATACGAAACCGAGATTCATCGATGTTTAATCATATCTTAATCACAATTATGATTAAACACGATAAAAACTACTTTCGGCAATTTCAAAGGCCTATTGTACTGCCCATAGAAATCAGGTTCGGATTTAATACGTAATACGCCATTGTAATGTTCGCACATTTCTAAAGGTGATAGACAGGGCTATTGAAATTGCCTTCAGTTGATTTTTCGAAAGTAGTTTTTATCGTGTTATTAATAAATGATAGGATGGGAGGTTGCATTTCCGGACACTTAACAAAAATTAGCCTGTCAATTTTGCCGTCAGAATTTAAGAAAAACATGCAACAAATAACACTACAACCAGTGAATATTTGCAATTCACATGATTTTCAACCTATCCTGTGAAAGATTTGTGACAATTTGCATGAAAAGTTGTTCGATTTACTGTTTAAAAATGACCTGTCCGGATTTAATAACAACCTGTCCGGAATTACAACGTCTGGGTACATATTTGTAAAGCTTGGATCCTCTTTTTTCATTTGATGCCACTCATATAATACATACCTCACGCATCAGCGAATAAAGACAATATGAAGCAGGGTTACTGAAAAGTCGTTTGGCCAACGATATCTGAATTTTAAAGAGATTATCACATTTCTAGAAAGTTCATTTTCTGCCCTTTCATATGACACCTTCATCTAGAAAAATGAGCAAGGGATGACAAAGCTCTCATGGTGTAAATTGATGCTTGCATTCCCATGATTAATATTAAAGGCTCCCAGATCGTCCCCATTCTGTTACCAGAAATACTAGTTGCTCTGTTGCCCCCCCCCCCCCCCCCCCCCCCACACACACACACACTCGGAGGTCGGAGGGACCGCATGCGTGTTCCCATAATCTCCGGTAAAGGGGTACTTTTCGCGCGACACAATCCGGCCCGTGAATTGTAAAAAAAAAAAAGGGGGGGTGTATTTTTGACTTTTCACCCGGAGATTTCTTTAAAAAGGGGGGGGGGTGGTTTTTGTTTCTCTCTCTCTCTCTCTCTTTGGACTCCTGAGAAATTTTAAAAGGGGGTTATAAAATATCTTGAAAGTCATAGAAAAATTGATCAAATCCCGGGATCGTGGTGTCCGTCGTGGAACCTGCCAAAAATGTCAAAATTGCGATGACTTTGAGCAAGGCCCAGAGTCTCATCATTGAGGATATTGTGGCTGCCTACCTGTGGCTCACAGGGTCTCACATTCAGGTGAGTAGTTTGCCCGGTAGTTTGCTTGCGAAATTAACCCTTTCTAACTCATTTTCCTACACCCATGAAAATGAATGTGTGGGACTGATGTATAGTTTTGTATAATATGTACACCACGATCTACCGTACGTACCAGGCTAACTAGATTTATATAAAGTCGCCGGGGATAATTTCTTAGATGGTATAGCTTACAAACTTTCACTGATACCACCAAAGCTTATATATATTCTTAAATAAAATACAGCCCAAAATGCTGACCTTTTTTTTTTTTTTTTTTTTTTTTTTGCTTGTCAGAGATTTTTGGAGTAAAAAAGGGACGCCCAAAATGCTGATGACCATTTTTGTTGTTGCTTTTGCTTGTCAGAAAATTTTGTTAATATTTGGCCCCCTCCATCATAAAATGGATCTGCCACTGGGGGGGGGGGGGGGAGAAGGGGTGTCTGTCCGGAGATATGGAGTTGGAATGAGAGCTCACCTGAGATATAGGGGGTACATTGAGCAGTGTTCCGTATTTAGGGGGGTCTCCAAGGCAGAAAAAGCCCGCGAAAAGCCCGCGAAAAGGGGGTTCAGAAATTTTGGCCTACCTGTACGTGTTTTCGAAGGGAGGGAACAAGCATACGCGTACCCTAAATAATACTGAGTTGGGGGCCGGGCTCTGTTGTTAACTGCATGGTCAAGTAGGTTAACGTACCTCACTATCAATCGGCTTTTATCATTTTGTACTCACCACTCCATTTTGTTGACGATCCCATGCATGAAGTCTTCTGTCTTGTTTGTTTATTGCTAGGACAGGCAGCCAGTGCAAACGGTTTCGTTTAATAAATCATGGAAATGCAGGCATCACTCTACACCAATAGAGCTTTGTCATCCCTGGCTCATTTTTCCCGATTGAGGTGTCATACAAACATGATGAAAGGGCAGAAAATGAACTTTCTAGAACTGTGATTATCTCTTTGAAATTCAGATATCGTTGGCCAAACGACTTTTTCGTTGCCCTGTTTCATATTGTCTTTATCCACTCATGCGTGAAGTATGTATCATATGAGTGGCATCAAATGAAAGAAGAGGATCCGAGCTTTACAAATATGTGTCATTTAGTAATCATAATTGTGATTAAGATATGATTAAACATCGATAAATCTCGGTTTCGTTACTTCTGGGACGCACTGTATTACATTATTAACCCTATTTAATTTTCGGAGAGATTTTGAGTATAGGGTACCGCATAACCATTCAAACCGGGTAAATAGCTTCTCCCCCCCCCCCCCCTACAACCGCGTCGTTGCTTTCGAGAAACTTTTTTTTTTTTTTTTTTTACAAAGACATAAACATTTCTTTTGAATAAACGGCATAAATGCTAATTATGCTATATACATATCCCATCCTAAATAAATGTGTTTATAATACGATTTACTTTCTTAGGCCCGGCTCAAACGAAGCCTCATTTCGATTGCGTCAGTTATTGCGCTAATCAAGCATGTGAAGGCAAATTAACCTATACGCCAGTAACAGCATTGTGCGCACTGCTCATTTTGCAATCACTTTTTAAACGAACAATTTAATGACGCGCAATAGACTATACAAGTTACTGACGCTGTCCTATAGCGTCAGCAAATGAAGCCTCGTGAGAGCAGGTCGACCTTTACTAAAATTCTCCGATAGCCCCTACCCATTTTTCCTTTAAGTACCGGTAAGCCTGCTTCATTTTATTGCAGTTCATAAAATACATGCTATCACTAACCTTCTCCTGTAGTGAGAGACATTTGTGTACTAACCAGAGTTACAAGTATGTAAAAAGCCAATTCCATCTGCAAGATACAAACAGTATTATTTCAACAAGACCAACAAAAGAATGCTTCGCGGACATCCCAGGGACCGATGTCAAAATGTCCGCGAGACTGACTGCCTCAAGACCGGCAAAACAACGAAATAAATGTAGAAACATAGAAAATTTCGGGCTCTGGTGTCGTCGGTTCACTGAACTATTTTAAAAAGTTGTCAAAAGGCCCACCACACCGAAATTATTCCTTCTGTGGACTGTCGGTTTCCTGGGCCATCAAACTCGTTAACCCTAAAAAGACTTTGTTAGAAGGCCAGCGGTACCGACATTGTCGGTCTCGTGGGCTGTCGGTCTAGTGGGCTGACTGTCTCGTATTGGCTGTAGCTGAATACTCCTTTTATCAATTTAAAATCCCTTTTGAGAATTAATTACCTCACATATGTTATATATATAGGATTTTATTGAGCTAAAAACTATCAAAAACAAGGACAAACGGTCCGAAGACCGATATTTGTGTTGTGTACAAATTAAAATTGTATACAGGTACAAGTTAAGATCACATAGTAAATATAAATAAAAGTAATCAATTACAGTAAATAAAATAGCTATAATAACATGTGACAATACATTAAAGAAGAATGAGACTATAAGGGAGAACCTGCCCTCTGATCTGATTAATGGCACATAAAATGTACAATAGGATATGATAATATTTTTATATGTAGACTTTTGTCCCATACGTTATCGATCATATCTAAGATTTTAGTATCTCGAGTTAAATTTCATTTTATTAAATTCCAATAAAAAAATATACATATATATAGTTAAGTCCATTCCTTTGCATGCATGGTGTACAGAAATATATGGAATTAAGGGTACCATAAAAGACCTAGGCGGTCTTTTAAAGACAGTCCCCTTGCAGTAAAGGGGAAAAGAGAGGTTTAAACAATTAAGTACTTGTATATGCACAACATAACAACAAAAACATATAAAATTTCAGGACATAAAGGACATACAAAGACCACACAACCCTTAAAAGAAATGTGGAGAAAAAAAATTGAAAGACTATGGAGGTGAGAAATCTGAAATTGGGAGGAATTTCTTTAAATTCCTCTTAAAACTACTATAAAAGTCAACAGAAGTGATTTCATTTGGTAGAGAATTCCATATAACTGGTGCTTTATGTCTGAAAGTGAAGGAAACATAAGTTCCATCTACAGCCCATAAATGATACTTGTTTACACTTCCATCTTATTACTGTATCCAGCTGATAGCCCTATAGCAGAGCTTGGATACGACAAAATATCCTGTATTATAAATGATTTTTCGGGAGGGGGGGGGGGGGTTAGGACAAAGTAAAAGAAGAAAACAAAATTGCGGATTAACCCAAACGGGGACAATATATATGTGTATCAATATTTGTATCAAAAATATATTTGGGTATCAGATATCTTATAAAATGCCAAAGTTTTTTCGGAAATTTATCCTTAAAAGAGTTTTATACAGTTTCAAAGATATTTCCATATAGATTAACGTACCTTGCGTTGTTGAAGACAGGTAGCAGCTGGCTTACAAGCTAGCGGCTGTCTCACTCTCTTTGGATGTGCACTGTATTAGGTCGAGCAAACAACTATGTTTTAAGTGAAACAAGACCATCAACAAAGGTTGGCATAGCAATAATCATTAAATTTCATACAAATTCATATTCGTACTAGCGCGTCGTTCCAGTACGTACGAGGCGGGATATATTATTCATGTTTCGGCACCGGACAAAACAATAAAGATTCGTTTTGCGTAAACGTGCCTCTTGGTGCTTTTGCTAAATGGTTCTTTTATATCTCGTCAACAGCCAGTCAAACAATGCTATGGAAGATATACGGTATTGTCATTACCAAATAAAAAAAGACACACCATTGACGCGTGTCAATAGAACATTATTTTGCAGAAGGAAGGGAGTCGTATACGAAATATTATGTTTGCCGTAAATCTTTCCAGATATAAAAGGGTAAAAATCAGATCTTCAGATTAAAGTCATCGACATGGGTGTCGATTCCGGGGGGATGGGGGTATATATCCCACCCCCCAATCCCAAATGTGAGGTGGGGTGGCCTGTATTATCGACCCCCCCCCCCAATATTTTTGGATAAAATAAATAAGAATTAGGCCTATGATACATTAACTTAAAACTTATAATTATCCAAAATAATCATATTTGATCTTGAAATACCAACACATTCTTTAATGATTAGAAGTAAGGAAATAAAAAAAAATGCCATAATTTCACTGCGAAAATATCGAACAAATTCTCAATTAAGGGGTTCCGTCCATTGGCGTAGATCTGTGCATTCCTTCTTTTCATTAAAAACCATTTTGGGAACCTCTAAAATGCAAGTTTTATATACAGATTTTTGAAAAAGTCCCTGGTGTGGGAGGGGGGATACCTCCCTCCCACACACTCCCCCGCTCGTTTGTTTCGATTCCTCGCCGGTTATCCCCCCCCCCCCCCAAATTATGAACATGGATCGACACCCCTGGTTATCGACAAATGAAAAAACAGGTCCTAAGTTTGACAGGGGTTCTGTAAATTATTTCCAACAGGCCATAAGGAGGGGGTCCGGAATCCTCTTTATTATTACCATTATTCTTTTCCAACAAGGGTTTAAAATATACAAAATTGATGACAACAATTAAGGATTTTTCTGCAGGGTTCTTTGACGGTCGGGTGTTAATCCTCCACCCCCACCCACCTCTAGCCACTGGTGGATTTAAGAGGCACAACCCCCCCCCCCCCCCCGGTGCTTCCTCCCAATTTAAAACCTAATTAAGGCATGCAAATTTAATAATTGGCATGCCTTAAGTACGCAAACTAGAAATTGTGCCCCCCCCCCCTCCCTTTTCCTAGTTTCGATCTGAAAGGCACCTGGAAAATGTGATTTCTTTTTTGTTTCTTCTTTTGTTGCTAAATTTACCCATCGCCGTTTTACAAAACCTTGCATCCAACTCTGCCTTAGCTTTAGCGACGCCTCTGGCACACTTATCTCCAACGCAGACTTTTCGCTCTCCCTGCAGACATTGTCTGATATTTCACATTCGGCACGAGCCATTTTGAGTAAAAAAGAGAAAAGGAAAAAAAAAATTCTCCTGACAATTGTGTATAATGCAAGCAACTTGTTGATAAAGGTCAAAATATTCTTTCATTTTCTATTACAGAAAAATTAACATAAGCTCGCTCTGTCACTTGTGGTCGATCTAGGGGGCCACGTGACCCCGACCCCGCCCGCAGCTAAATTTATTATTATTTTTTTTTTTATTATATGTGTATATATATATATATATATATATATATATATATATATGTAATATATACATATATATACATATATATGTAATATATACATACTTACATGAAGAATTTAAAAATGATATTCTTGGTCGTTTTAAATACAATAAAAACATAATTACAAAAGTCAATTATATAGAAAATTCTTTCCAAAGTCTAATCTCATAAGTGCACATTAAGTACAATAAAAAATTATGCCCCCTAATTGAGCCCCCAGCCCCCACCGGTAGCAACTAAAAGAAGCCCCTGAAGAAAGAAAAAAAATCCTGGATCTACCACGAGGAATGCCTACATTTTCGAGAAATCTTTTGTTTGGTTTTGATTTTCAGGATTCTTCCATCAGCGATACATTACTTGTGTGTTATGGCTAATTTTGGCCTTCTTCGTTATGAATTTTTGGCGGATAAATTCTGCAATTTGGAAATTTCTGAAGAAAGTGTGTTCTTTCATAATTTATTGGTTTTAGAAATTGCTTGTATGTAATATGACTTTTTTTAATCAGTTTTTTTTTTTTCTTTTTCATGATCAACTTAATGTAATTTGGATGTCACAAATCAAAGCAACTGCCTTTAACCCTAAAAGGGCCGGGGTGGAATCCACCCCCCTAGACGTTCCTCGCGATATGTCCGCAACGCGCAAAGCAGTCGCCGCGGCGTTTCATGACCTTTTTCTTTCGAATCTTACGCATCTTTTGAGACCAAATTCGCGATGTCCGGGCATGCGACTCCGAAGTTACTCAACATTTCGTACTTGCACGTCAGACCAAAAATTGCTCAAAAACGTGATTTCATGTATGATTTCAATACAAAATGTGTTTTTCAGCCAAAATTTAGAAATCTATGAATATTTTTACATTTACTGATTAAAATTACTTTATTTTAAGCTGTTTTATGATCGCAAAAGTGTCCCCGACAAATTTCATCCAAAAAACAATAGAAAAATGAAAGGTTAAAAAAACAAGAAAATACATAAGAAATTTTAAAAACAATAAAATACAAAAGAAATCAATTTCGATACCGAATTTTTTTCAAGTATATTTGCGAAGAATACTGGAAAGAGTGTCTAGACCCAAAATTAGCATTTTTGGAGCTTTGTTTAATGATTTAGAGCAAAATTTTGATTTCATGCATAAATTAGCATAATTAATGTGAAATATTTCACAGCATTTAACTATACAGTTTTGTAGATTACGTACGGAAGACGTGCGTGCCGATCTTCGGCGCAATCGCGCGGTCGACGGTCGAGATCTCAGGGGGTGGATTCCACCCCCCGGCTGTGGCTTAGCCAAAATCTCCCGGCCCTTTTAGGGTTAATTTTGGATTCATTCCGGATTTCCTATGCTCAATACCTCACAGTTCGTTCACTTCAGACTCGGAGGAATTCCCTTCTAATCTTGCAAGCAGCAAACACTTTCATTCAGCTGGTAAGGACATCCTTTTGTTCATTCTGCAAGCACTTTTTGTACGATATCCCTCTCACTTCAAAGACCACACCAGCCACAGACACTGTCCACATGGTCCTACGTCAGGCAAAGGATGCCCAGGGAGCTTTTCATCAAGTGTTTTGTCAGTGATTTTTACCGCCAACTCGTATAAGCTACTGAAATCCTTGCATCCGATTGGCTGAGCGCAAATTTGTCAGTATATCACTGACAAAACACTTAATGAAACGCTCCCCTGGTGTGCAACGGGCATTATATTCTAAGTCAGCTTCCAGTAAACTTGGAAGAAAAGTGCCATTACACTCTCTTTTCACTTTTTCGCCCCTTATTTGTAAGGGGCTTGTGATCCTCGGATTTCACACATGGAATGACATTCTGACTTAGAAGTACGTACTCAGTTTCATTCAAACTCCACCTCAACTTCCATGCCATATACACACACATCATCAAAAACATACGCACAACACAATACACAATACCAGAAAACTATGTGTGATCTTTGAACAGAAAGAAAGCTCGACACAAAGCAACCAAATTAAAAGTAAAACGCTATGTTTTATTCCATTAACATAATTGAAAACCACTCTTCTACTCCATCAGAAAGTCACCAAGTATACATAAATAGTCCTCATAGAAGAGATTACATTAATATGCATACAACTATTTGTGAGAAATAAGTTAGAATGTAATGACACTAGACAGAATAAAACATTCATACCCTCAAAGAGAAAGAGAGAGAGGGAGAGATAATGAAATAAAAAGGACATTTCATTTGTTGAGCGCCAGAAAGGTGTTAACTATATATACTTTCACACAGCATTAACGCCCTTCTTGCTGGCTCTCAACAGATGATTTGAACATAAGTTATCTTGTTTCATAATGAATAAACCTGGGCCCAATTTCAATAAACTTGTTCTCAGTAACAAAGGTAAATAATTGTTATAAGCTACCGAAATCACATGCATTTGATTGGCTGCGAGCAAATTTATAGGAGTATTTCAGCACTTGTTATTGATAACAGGTTTTATGAAACAGGGCCCTGAAGCCGTTTAGCAGAATACAGCTCCTCACTCTTTCTTGTAAAATATGGTATGCAACTTCAATTTCGAAACTTTATGATACATCAAACGTATCTTCAGCACAGCGAGGGAAAACAGTCGCGTTATTTCAGTTCAGCATTGCCTGCTTATATTCTTTTCATAAACAATGATACCAGATGAAACACATATATGACACACTCATTTTATACACCTAGGTTGAGAGAAGCAACTGCACAAAAAATGTCTTGTGTAAGGCCATTAAACAGATTTCTTCTCTGAACCTCTTGACTGAAAGTCCAGTAACTGGCCCATATTACCACAGGGTCTGATTGTCCTCATCACAATTAACCAAGTTTGCTTTTAATTGATTGAAGTTAAGCAAGTGTACATAGTATAATGTGGTTTATTTTCAAGCTAGCTTTTCATAAGTACAGCTCAAGAAATATGAAAATATTTAACCCCTCCCTACTGCAAATTATTGATGCTCTGTGGACTAAGGACTACAAGGTATGTGGTTCAAATCCACACCACAGTGCTAACATCCTTTGACAGGACATTAATCTACATTTGCCACTCCCCATCCAGGAGAAGTAAATGGAAATTCCTTGAATTGCTTGGGTGCCTTATCATGTTAATAAAATATCCCATGCTTTGTATCTCTGGATAAAAAGCACATTACAAATCCAAATATTCTAATTACTACTATCAATTCTTGCACCGATCCTCATAACATATGCCTCTTGACATATTCACACCTAGGGAAGTGTGAGGCAGAATGAACAAATTAGATTCTAGTGTCACATACATAAAAGTTATCTTAAATATACAGAGCTTTCCAGGATGTACACATTCTTATTCACAAACAACAAAATGTATCACAGTTACCAGAATTGCTTGCAAAAGTACGATGGTGCCTTTTCAAACCCAGCTTGCAAACTGTCCTAAATCCTCTGAAACAGTACAGACTCAAGTCCATGTAAGATATCACAGGAATCGTATTTTTTTCTATTTGAAAAGATTTGACGGTTTATTTGAAGAAATAATGAAGATATATTGTTACATGCTGAGCAGTTAGCACTACCCTTGTTGTAGAGTACACAATGAAAATTGCTGCCCTACTTCAAGTGGTATTGACACAGTTAAACTAAGCCTTTCAGCATCAATTATCAGTAAGCTCTCATTACTAGATAATATCAGATTCAACACAATCGTATACTGTAAAACCAGACATTTTTGCATGCATGAAACTTTCGTGAATTTCGCGAGTGGTCGAGATTCACGAAAGTTTCATGCCGCGAATTAGTCAAAGCACAATTGAAAACAACATAATATTATTGCAATTTGCGAAAGTTTCTTGCTACAAAATTGGCTATCATTAATGATTCGCAAAAATTTCTGGTTTTATAGTATATGCTTTCATAAGTGCTTCCACGTCTGATACAAACCCTTAAGGGATAGATTTTCTCTTCTGACAAAATAGACAATACATACAAAGAATATATCGTCTGTTTGGAGCCAGAAGGGCGCTAATTCTGTATAAAATGATGGGATTTAAAGCCCTTCACGCTCCAAACAGACCCTATATTTGGTGCAGAAGAATTCATACTCTGTCTACCTGATTCATTTTCACCTGAGGCACAGCTAGTGATGTATGCGTACACAATTTTTAAATAACACTTTGGAGAATATGAAAGAACCACAGCAACATCACACAAAAGCCTTGTTCCTATATGACAAGGTAACCCGTCTGGGAAAAAAAAAATCACTGCAACATAATAAATGACATAAGCATAGTGCTTCTTAAGTTTCTGTATCTTATAACACAGATAAGCGAGTATGCTTAGGGGCATTTGTTATGCGCAGCCATTTATTTTTTCTTACCCTCACTTGCCATTTATTTACAAGTAAAATCATTTCTATTTTGCCACAACAGTTTATCGCATTATGTGTGAACGAGCCTTTAATGTACAGAGTTCAGGGTGCATTACAAAAAATAAAGTGCACAATGTTATTCCACAGTAGTGTAAACTGCATAAAGATGAGGCTGAGTGGATTTTGATCACTTAATACGCGCTGTGTTACATAAATGCAACAACTAGGAAACTTTCATTAGGAGATGTTAGTTGGTCTAGCAGTAACGTCCGCAGTCACCTCACTGTCTCGGCTAAAAAGCCGACTCTTAACGAGGTCTGGTTCGAAACTGAGTCACATCTTCCAGATGGTGCGTTATTCTGACGGTTATCTGATTGATACATGTCTGTAAAAACCCAATTTACAAATACATACACATTCATGAATGATTTCGTAAAAACTGGCCTGCAGATTAAATAATAACCTGAAGTTGGCGACACACTTCCTTTGGGAGGACAAAAAAATTGTTGGACATTATCATGGAGGGAATTATAATATAGAACATCAGGCAGAGAATGATATAAATATTTAGAGATATAATGTACCTAACTGCTTTTCACACACACAATTACCACTGCACGTTTGAAACTTCACATGCTTTACATGCATGGAACATGTTCTATAAAGATGAGGGGGGAAGTCCTGAGAAAAGGCCACGAAACCCTCGAACCCTAGTAACACAGATGTTACTGACACAAGACCGACACAAGAACGACAACAGACGGAACAAAAAATGACATTACCCCCAATGCCCAGGAATCGTTTTGGAGTCGGTTTGGCCGTATGAATTAAGGTGTTACTGTACGACTTCTGGTAAGGAATTTTTTTGCAAAGTAGGAACAATGAATACATAGACATGTGCCATTATTCAACCAATTTCTGCTTACATACTTCAACTTATTTTTACAAACATGATAGAGCTCTTAAAATAAAAAGATATAGGAATAGTTAACTACATAGTCTATTTTACACGATGGACGTCTCTTCCAGTGAAGGGCTTCCTCTATTCTAGTACCTGTAAAGACAAAACAGACAAGGAGAATGATTGAACTCATGTTGACTCTGGGTTACAAGAGGTGCCCTGGAATTTCAGCAAAAACGCCAAAGGTATTGTTGTACTCTATATTAATTACTGATACAAAAAGATTTTTTATACAAGGGAAAATTGAAACTAATAACAAATTTTAGTACAGAACAATTCGGAGAGGGGCTGGAAAGTTAAGTCACAGAGTTGCCAATTGCCTTTGACTGATTATAACTTAGAAATTCATGACTTATTTATTCTTTGTCAGATGTTTTTCAAAATTTCACTGATGTCTTTCTCTCATCTTTCTGCTTTAGCAAAACCAACTTAAAATCAGGGTTGATTTGCCCTTTATAACTTCATAGATGACTTACAGCTTTCTTAAGAGCTTGATCCAGGTCTTGGATGAGGTCTTCGGTGTCCTCTAACCCTACGGAGAGCCTGATAAGACTGTTGTCGATGCCAAGCTCCTTACGTTGTTCAGGAGGTACAGAGGCATGGGTCATGACTCCACTGAAAGGTCAAACAAAGAGAAAGACAGAAGAATATAGATGAGGTGATGCACGGGAGCTCTTTTGATAGTAATTAATGATTTGATGATTCATTTTGATTGACAGCTAAGAAATCAACTACAAGTATCTCTCTAAAACCTCTTGTCAGTTTCTTGATTTGTTTTTTTCTTTTTAATTGACTGCTAAGAAATCAAGTACAAGTACATGCTTGTAGGTGGGCATTTCCCAGGTATTTGGTCACTTAGGCCGGAATTCACAAAGGTGGTTTAAATTTAGACCATGGTTTATGCAGATTTCGTGGTATACATGTAAGTGCGCTTTATTTAGCGATGCACTTAAAAGATCCATTAATGAACGTATGTGATTGGCAAAGGGCGCTAAATTCACTCTAGTTGCCATGGTTTAGACCATGGTTTATGTAAATTTAATGAACTGTGCGTAAATTAACATAAACCACGGCAACTAGTGTGAATTTTGCAGCCTTTGCCAATCACGCGCGTTCATTATTGGATCTTTCTAAGAGTATGCTCAAATTCTTACATATTTTCTTTTACATTTACCAGAGCCCTTTTTTTTTATTTTGGTAATTTCCACGGCTCTTTTCAACCTTCCAGAGCTCTTCTCCTTTTTTCACTAAGTCAACCATCCAGTGGATGGTTGTACAACTGCTCCATGATCTACATTAACTGAATTCCTAAGTTGAACCCTTGACCCAATACTCTATCTTACCCTAACCCTAACCCTAAAGCTTTAACCCTTTCAAGACAATTGACCGCATTTTGCGGTTTTGCTCAATAAATTTTGATTCAGAGCTCTAAAAAATATACCACATGCATGAGTAGAAAGAGCAAAAATTTCTGCACACACTGTGTCCATTTTTGCTGCACGACCAAACTGCGTTTGATGCCAGGAATTTCAAATCCTTAAACTGGAAAGGCATTGAGAGGTTAAAATTTTTTTTTTTTTTTTAATCAAAATTGGCAATTTTTTCAACTTATCGACAAAATTCCTAACCATGTATATTGTTGTTTTCAAAGACATTACACCTTATTAGAAGCATGTAGCACTAAAAGAATATCAGTCAGACCGCAGGTCGTATGCAAATGAGCAAAAAGGGCTGATTTTATTTCCAGTGCCTGAAGTGGCACACTCTCCTTGTAGCCAGTGGGCTGTTTTGCATGGTCATATTCAAAGTTAATTAAATCAAGAAATATTAATGCTATGCTCATCAAATTTTCTGGAAAGATAAATGGGTAGTTTATCAATGCAGACATACCCTGTTTAAGTTATAATTCAAAGAATAAGTAGTTGAAAATAAGTGATAAAATAGTGACACAAAATACTTTTCTTTATAAGATTTCGAGTCAATAAAAAACATATAAAAAGTATATGAGCCACTATTAAAACGCATATGTATGGAAGCGTTGAAGTTTCATCTTTTACATTATCATATTCAAAACATCCATACATTTATGACAGGGTCAGGATCCAGCAATATTCAACCCAAGTACATAATTTATCCTTGAAATTGTCAAGACCATAGAATCCTAGCACTGTGATTGGCTGGCAAGGCCACCCTGCAAGATTATGGCACGATATTTGAAACCACATGCCACCTGCTGGGTGAACTCTTGACCTCTTGTGCAAACATGGTCCTGGCTGTGACAAACATGTTGATCTATTTTGGGGAAAGGCCTTGTGAAGTAACCAATCAGAGAACTGGAATCAACTGTTTGAAGGACACAATGTGTACTTTGGTTACATTTTGCTGGATCCTGACCCTGTCATTAAGTGTACATAAATATTATTTCAATATTTGTAAAGTTTGGATACTGCCCTTTATACTCATGTCAAATTCAGCCTGGCTCATAATAAAACTAAGTGAGTTTTTTACAGGTTTACTTTTCATTTCATTTCCATTTTTTGGTCATAAAATAACATTATTTTTCACCAATTTTGTCACATTTGTCATAGACAAATTGAGTATGTCATGAATCTGTAATTCCTCCTCTTTTATTTGATGTATAAATCATGAGAATCAGTAAATGTTAACCAGTCCATTCAATCACTTGGAAATCAAATGTTCCCGGGGATTCCTGCTCATTATGTATTCAGAGACTGACCCAGTCAAGCAAAACTGGAAATAAAATAGAGCACTTTTGGGGGACCTGCGGTTTGACTGATATAAGAACAATTTAGCCCTTAAAGCTCATAGACAGTGTCGGTAGCAAAAATCATACTGGCAAGAAACTTATCTTACATAGTCACATACTATTCTCCTTTTATCATAAGGCACATGTACGAGATTATTTAACATTCCATTCACGATTTCGAACAAATTTTAGTGTAAATATCTGTAAGAAGCGCTTGGTAACGGTTTTTCACTGCCTCACGCTGAGACCATATCCACCCGAAGGTTCCCCACACAATAAACCCAGCGCTTCGCACTATGTGTAGCGTATTCTATAACACACAGCAATCCTCGTGTGAGTAATGTGTGTGGCCGTTGTTCGAATTTACATCCCCTCTTTTTTGGGCCAGGGATTTTTATTCTTTTCACCTCTAATTCGATAAATATTTCACTTGAGGAGGAAAAAACTTCACAGCATCTTAGTTATGTTAGTACCCTGCTATTTATTTAGTAAAATCAAAGAAATCTCTCGAAAAGTTTTTGAGGGCTTCCCAAGACTATCTAATACCTTTAAATAATTCTTGTCGTTAAAGGGTTAATGGACAAAATAAATATCCTTACAGTAGCTCAGCAAGAAAGACAAAATGGAGAATGTGAGGTAAAAGGAGGATAATGACAGAAAGAAGAACCTTACGGTAGTTCAGCAAGTGATTCGTATCCTCCGAGACTCTCCGCCAGCGTGAAGACCCTAACGCTCTCGAGGAATGTCTTAGAGTTCTCCAGGTCACCCTTGAGGTAGAAGGTCACCATCCCTCCAAAGCCTCTCATCTGCTTCAAGAAGATATCATGCTGAGGATGACTAGGAAGACCTTATTGTGGAGAATATAAAGAATAAGAGAGAGTTAAATACTTGGACAAATTTGGTCAAGAGCATGCTGTGTTTGGTTGCTAGAGGAGCACCATCACTCCAAACCCTCCCATCAGTTTCTGGAAGATACGTGTATCATGCTGCAGATGGCTTGCAAGACCCTCTTTTTGTGAAGGAAAGAATTTATTACGAGTACTGGCATGGAAATTTTGTGAGGAAAACTCTTTTATGTTTGGTTTTGTATGAAAGATCTTCGCATCTGAAACATTAAGCAGTGTTTGGTTGCTAGAGGGGTCACTATCTTTCAAAGACCTATCCTCAGTTTCTTGACAATATCATGCATCGAACGGCTTTGAAGATTCCTTGTTTATGGTGTAAATAAAAGATATTTAATAGAGAAGGTTAAATACTGGTACAAATGAAAATATTGTGTGAGCTTTTATTCATTCAAATTCCCACATGAAGAATATCAGGAAATTATCCCACTTATCATGAATATTTTTCAGGCATAATTGTTCCTCATATGATGTATGATTGGGAGCCCAATTGAACTTGAAATTGTACAAGAATTTCTTTAGTATTCCAGTAATGCCTGATTTCATATTTTTCCTCATATTCCAAGAGTACATGTAAGTGTGCAAAAATATCTCGTCAAAATTAGAGCAAGAACAATGCCATTTTCACATGAAAAGGCGGCTGTGTCATTTTGACATTGAAAAAACAATAGTGCCCATGTCTGCACACTCATTCATTTTACACGCAGTTCAGGATTTCTGACATGAAAGACAAGATTTGGAGGCTTGTGAATAAAATCACTGAAATAAGGAATTTTTTCAATATTTTGACTTGTTTTCTGCATGAATGTCTATCGCTATGATAAAAACGAAAAGTCTGTGTTTGTTGCATGTTTTGTTTCATCAGAATTGAGCAGTTACAGGTGTGCGCAGACAAGGGCACTGCACAGACTTGAGAACTCTTGCCATAATTACCTGAATCGCTTTCATAATCATACATTACATCATGGAGTGTGGTGAAAGAAAATTATGAAGGGTAATTTGCGAGCCAGCCAAAAATTTTGAGACTTTTACTCGCACCAATAGTCAATGCTGGTAAAACAAGGAAACTAAACTACTGCACTTTGTTTTGTTTTTTACTTCATATTTTGGGCGGGTTGCATGAAATCATCTGGCAAGCCACATGTGCCCAAGTGGCCGCTTTTTAATCCCTACCATGCCGTGCTCAAGAAAAAAGTTAATATTCAACTCTTGAAAGTTCATTTTTGACAATTGCTCAAAAATCTGGTGGCATGGAAGGGAGGACTGTTGGGCCTGGGCTGTTGATTTTACCTGGATAGATAACTTTGCGGACCCTGGGATTGCTTTCCAGGAACTTGGCGACGGCCAGACCGTTCTTGTAGTGCTGTTTCATCCTGATGTGGAGGGTCTTCAAGCCCCTGTTCACCAGGTAACAATCAAAGGGTGAAGGGCAGCTGCCAGCAGCTAGAACACAGAAAAGAAACAAAAGTCAGGGTCAGAGATGGTGATATTTTTTTTCTTCTTTTAAGAAATAAAAATATAATAAATTGATTTGATTTATTTTTTCCATTCAAATAAAAAGGGAGTTTTCGTGCAGCAACGTACACAGGATTCTAGGATGGAGATTAACCATTGCACATGACAAAGGATGCCTAGGCATTCTTTGTCGAAAATGAAAGAACCGGAACGGCAATACCGTGCTAGATCAAGAGCGCATGATAAATTGCAAATGCATCGTTCGCTCTGAATCTAGGACGAAACTACTGTTTCTGTTCTTCAATTTTCCACAAAGACTTTAAGATGGGCATCCTCTGTCATTCATTAATCTCCGTCCTAGAATCCCGCGTACGTTGCTGAACGAAAACTCCCTATTATCTTTCCAGGCAAGTCCCAAGATATGTCCCATTCATTACCTGATATTTTGGAATTGTATTATGACACTTGAACATGAACTGACATAAATATCTCATTTTACTTGATACTTTGTTTGATCTAAGCTGGAGGATGCCTATCAGCTTTATACAGTCATAAGATATACTAAATTATCATTTGTATGAAGGGTTTTCAGGCGACCAGAAAAATTGGCGTATCTCATGGTTTGCGCAAAAGTACCGGGATGACCGTGCAATTTTAAAACAATATCTCATGGTTTGTGTAAAAGTAGCCGGATGCCTGTGCAATATACCTCCGTATTTCATGGTTTGAGGTGCGCGTGACGCTTAAAAAACTGAATACGCATTTAAATACGCAAAGGTTAAGACAATGGATGTATGCGCTTGCAAGATGCTTGGGTAAGGACTAAATAATGTTTTTCTACCCATGTTGAAGTTGATACAAAAACATAAGCACATGTAATGGTGAAAATTGAGGAACAAGGTTCCATACAATTAATAATAACATTGAATGACTTTTCTTTCGTGGGTCACAACAGTATATCGCACTCGTTTTGTATATGTATATGCTCACAGCTCGTGCGACATACCCCTGTATCCCACTCAAAGCCATTCAATATTATATAATTAGTATTTGCATGAAGGGTTTCAGCCTACAAGTAAAATCAATATATCTCATGGTTTGCTCAAAGTACCCGGATGACCATGCGGTAATTTTTCAATATCTCATGGTTTGGGGGGCGCGAAGGCGTAGAAAAGGGAATAGCGTTTAAATATGCAAAGACTAAAGCCATGGGTATAGAGATTGATGGTATAAGCGCAGCCCTTGCAAAATGCCTGGGTAAGGACAAATAAGTTGCTCTCTCTGCATGTGTGATGCGTAAGTTAACCCTTTCAGGACTGGAATTATTTAAGGGCTAAATAGATCACTTTTCATTCTTCAAATTGGCAACAACAATATTTTTCTTTTAGTGCTACATGGTTCTAATAAGGTGTAATGTCTTTGATAGCAATATATATGGTTATGAATTTTGTCAAAAAGTTGAAAAAATTGCCAATTTCGATGAAAAAACAATGATTTTGAACCTCTCAATGTGTTGCCAATTTAGGGATTTTAAAGCTTATTCTTGTTTTTTAAATTTCTGGCATCGAACACAGCATGGTCATGCACCAAAAATGGACATAGTGTGTGCAGACATTTTTACTCTTTCTACTCATACATCTGATGTTTCTTAGAGCTGTGAATCAAAAGTTATTGAGCCAAACCACAAAATGTGGTTGACTGTCTCGAAAGGGTTAATACAAAACATAAGGATGTACATGTAATGTGGAAAATGAGGTATTAGGTTTCATACAATTAATAATACTCGATGGTTTTTCTTTTGTGGGACACAAGGGTATATCGCACTCGCTTCGAAAATATTTCACTCCTTGTGCCGACTCATGAAAAATACTCATAGCTCGAGCAATATACTCTTGTATCCCACTCAAGGCCATTCAATATTATATAAATATGGGATGTGGTCGGTAACGTGTGGGGAAAAAATAGCTCATACTTTCCCATTTTTAAATCAAAAGTGCATTTCAAATCATTTTTTGTACATATCACAAGTCATCATTTTTGCATCCCTTCGAAAGAAATATTGGACAAGGACTGAAGTAGAGGATACTAATTACCGTAACACAGTGTGAATAGGAACATAAGGGTGAAGAGCCTTGTCGGTTAAGAGTAGGGATTTTGTCCGTCCGTGACATTATTTTATGGATTATAATTTTAGTAGGCAGCCATGGCAACCAAATTTTATAAAATCTCAACTCCTTCAGTGATACCCTTCACAATAAAACATAAAAAAGCTCTCTTCAATTAAACACTTATTTTCTACAAACTTTCAAAATTTGTCAAATGTCTGTCCGTGACGAACCAATTAGGCTCTGATCAGGAAAAAAAAAATTTTAACGTTTCTTTTACAAATATTTATTTCAAAGGAAATTTGCACATTCTAGCCATTCTTTCCCAATCATAACGATTAACAGATGTGATTCCTGAGAAAAAATATATAATTTAAAAAAAATCAAATATTTGTTGTTATTCAACCTGTTTTACGTTACAAGTTTATTTTTCTAGCTGTGTGGAAGACTCACCATATAGTTGAAAGTGAAGCTTCTTGTAGATCTCGTCATCATTGCACGCAGTAAGACCCATGACAACATCGGAATGTCCATTCATGTACTTGGTGGCTGAGTACATGACAATGTCAGCTCCTAAGTCCAGTCCCCTCTGTATTCAGTTCAATTCAATTCAAATTCATATACAGTGAGTTCAATTCAAATTCAAATTTACATCAACATTAACATTCAAATTCAAATTTAAAAGAAAAAAAAAATTCATATTCAAAATTAAACTAAAATTTAGATTCAGATTCAAATTCGATTCACTTTCAAATTCGATTCACTTATATTGAATTCAATTAAATTCAAATTCAAGTCACTTCATTTCAATTCAGTACAGTTCAATTTAATTCCATCCAATTCTTTGAAATTCAATTCAATTCAATTCCATTCAAAATCTGTGAAGATCAAAAAAATTTGCATATTGAAAGTATGCACTGACAGAATTATTATGCTTGTTGGTAGCCATGTCTAGGGAGTATCTTCCCTTGGTACATTCCTTCTGATGTTCCCAATGCTTAGCACCTAGGGTGTAGAGCCACGTTCACATATGGCCCAAAAATCCGTTGTGGTAAACCATCAGTGCAAAATAAGCATAATAGACTTCACATTTCTGTATCTTATAACACACAGAATTGTGAGTACGTGTAATACCTTTCTTGCATGCACCTTCTTTTATTCATTCCCACTTGCAATGCATTTACACTTTCAAGAAAAATATAATAATATAATACGAACTGGCCTAGAGGGGGATACAACATTTATTGCCTGAACTAGAAGCGTATTGCCCTCGTCTTTGACTCGGGCAATACGATTCTAGTGAGGGCAATTAATATTGTACATGTATCCCCGAAAGTAGCCAGTCCATATCATTATTATGAACAGAATCAGACATCTAGAGCGAACTCGAAATTATTGTAAAAAATTCAGTTTATTGCACGCTATTTAACACACAAAATCCCATTGACTTTCGAAACCGGGCAATAAACAATTTATCGCCCCGCAATTGTGTTGGCTTGTCAAAGCCGGGCAATAAAATGCAAAAATTGCATTGCTCAGATGTCTGATATGGTTAACATTATAATATTCTATATTCTACATAATATCTACATTTGCCACTCTCGACCCAGGTGAAGTAAATAGGTACCGGTATTTCTTGAAACTTCAGTGCCTTCATTAGGGCAGCTAGGATGAGTCGGGGTAATAATCCAAAGCTCTTTGGAAGTGCATAGAGTCACTGATAAAAATGTATTAAGCGCTACACAAGAACGGAGTATTATCATTATTATTATTACTATAAGATCCCTGCCCACTGTCCAACTGACCTGAAAGTAAGGTGAACTGAAAGTGTTATCTGCTACCACGACAACACCAGGTTGCCGATGGGCGATGGCGCTGACTGCTGCGATGTCCACAAGTTTTAGGGTTGGGTTGGTTGGAGTTTCGAGCCATACAAGCTATACAGGGAAGAACCAAAGAAAGTTGATTTGGATGTTGTTGTTTTTTTTTAATCTCATAATTTATACAAATTAGATGGTTATTCAACACTATTTCTTTTTAAAAATGTGGTACAAATGTCAGTCTTTTCAGAGTTTTTGAGAAGCATGGTCAATTATAAATGCAAGGACAAACTTTCACATTTGGCCTGACATGAGACTAATAATATCTTGATAATAAATCAGCAGTACATGCAGTGCAAAACACTAGAGAGCTGCTAACAAGGCAAATCAAAGAGTTGCTATTTTGTGTTCGACTGATTGAAACTTTCAAATTCATGCCTTCCTTTCATGTACATGTAAATCCTTTCACATATAAGGTTTTCCTCAAACTGTCACTTATCCCTTTCTATCATTTGTCTCCTGTTATGAAAACAACTTGCAATTAGGGAGGACTTTCCATTTAAAGCAGAGCATCAAGGCCAGGGAGTGCAACCATTCTTCAGCCTAGTGTAGATTACAATCCATAAGCACCTGCTCATCTTTAGCATGGCCTCCTAACCAACTACTTCCCTTCCAGAAAAAAATTTATCTAAAATGATCTGAGTAATGTATGTCACCACCCTACACATCAGAGCAAACCAATAACAAAAATACAGTGCTCCGTATGTTACAGTTCCTTGTCATTACAGTACATGTATATTTAAATATCAGCTTCAAATATCTACAAAAATATAAGTCTATACACTTTGAATAAAGGGAAAAAAGACTGTTGGAGTAGACTAGTCAATGCACCCTCACAAGGATGCATGCATGCAAATCCAACCCATTTGTACATAACTAGAAATTCACTTCCCAAATTCAAAGCAATATTCTACCAAAACTATTGGAAGAAACATCGTGAAACCTCTTACAAATAAATTTGACACTCTGCTAGTGCAGATTTCAATCTGATACCAGTTTCAACTTTTACATTATTAACAATCAAAAGCATTAAAGCTTTTATAACAACCTACATGTGTACATGTACTACTAGTATCTCTGTGTAGGTGTACCTTTGGAGTTTTCTTGCACTGCTTCAGCATTTTTCTCTGGAAAGCCGACGTCTACAGAAAATAGCTGTTACGCCAAAGTTAGAGAGGAATTACGGGACTTAAAAGTTTACTGATCATATTCAGTTATTACAACCCAATGACAGAAATTTCCCACAGTGACTCTGTGTTTATTTACAGGGATTTGTTAAGAGTGTTGAACATTTACCTTGGTGTTTTCTTGCATAGCAGCGGCAACCTTCTCCGGGAAGCGGGCATCCACGAAGGTAAGGGTGATGCCAAAGTTTGAGAGGATCTTCTGGAAGTAGCGGTTGGTTCCTCCGTAGATGTCATCCATGGCGATGAGATGGTCTCCGGTCTTCAGCAGGTGGCAAATGGCCATGGTAGCACCTAGACCGGAGCTGAAGGCAAGTGCTACATGCAGGAGGAGGAGAGAGAAAAAACTCTGAACCACTGGAAAAAAACATTCTTTACGTATGAGGTTTTTGTGCTTGTCTTTACCTATGAGGGCTAACATCCTACAAGACCAACACTGACAGTGTCGCAGCCTTCTGCAAACTTTTCTGATAGTTCATAAGAAGGACGACATTGTGGTTCTCATGGGCTGGGAGCCTACTGGGATGTCCCTACCTCTGGAACATCTGAATCACTTCAAGAAAATGAATATGATATCTAATTTACATTTCTTAAGGAAGTTCCATAAACATACTGACAAATGTTTTTGGATGGATGGGGCAGCTTCAAGCTATAAAAAAAAAAGAGTCTGAAACTGAAAAAGTTAGTAATCAGAGCATTTTAGTTTAGTAATGAATGCAATTAAATTCCTCTGATTAGCTTTTCATTCTTTTGGCAGTCAAAAAAGATTTGCCAATCTTCTATAAGTACTGCAAAGTCAATTTCAAATGAAATGTATAATATCTTAAAAGTAATTTAACGAAATGCATATATCTTCAAAACTCCATGTTGAACCAATTTCTTTATTAAGAATAATGACATCAATCATTCCTGCTCTGCCCATGTCAAACATGCATTGCAAGCAGATGAATTACAGGTGTACATGTAAGCCCTGAATCGTGGGTGACCCTCCTTGGAAAACCAGGTTAGGGGCAACAGATGTGTCGAGAGACTGAAGAATTAATAGCCCTGTTCATATTGGCCACCTATCTGTAAAATAGCCGCAAACGTTGCTGCTGTTTTACATGTACGGATATGCTTAGGATGGAGACAGATATGAATGGGTACTGCTAAATTCATGTGGTATTTTGGTTTCCTATTTAAAATAAAGGTACATTATTCATTAATGTAGGAAAAAAGAGGGTTTTACAACAAATAAATGGCAGATATAACAGTATCCAAAAGTAGCTCAGCGACATAACATCCGTTGCTTCTGCAGTTCGGCGTGCACGGACCTGACCCAATGCCCTAATCAAACAGCTGATCTGGTCTAATGTCCACCATGGTAACACGCATAAAGAAGCACAAATATTGCTCTGACATACATGTACATTATGATTGGGACTGCACGGTAACTTTTTTTTCACAGGGGTTCACACTAGAAGTTTTAGTGTCTGTATGCATGGATCCCCTTTTCTACTTCAAAACTTTAGGGTCACAATTTGGGGGTGTTTATTTACCGGACCTGGGCCCCGTTGCATAAAAATTACCATTAATGGTAACTCTGCTATCAATGGTAACTCCCATGGAAACCTTGATTTTGATTGGCTGTTGAGTGATGTTACCATGGTAGTTACCATTGATAGCAGAGTTACCATTAATGGTCAGTTTTATGCAACGGGGCCCTGATGTTGATGAACCCAGCGTACATGTACATATACATGTACCACAATATTACGGTATTATTACAGTACTGCCTCACTCTTCAGATCGGTGGTTAAGGAAAATCACTGTAGTACCAGGCCTTGACCTGAACAGGAGACTGTTAATAGGGGGCTCTATGCATACTGCAGGGCTCAACACAATACAGGAGTCTGGTGCAAATGGGCCCCCATACATGTATACTGAGTCCGTACCTCCAAAATATCTGAAATTAAACAGGAGCCCGGTCCACTCAAACTCTAAAAAATTTCAATCCGGTCACCTTTGAAATAAAATTTAGTGTGGAGCTCTTTTCGCAAATATGAAAAGGGCTAATGACTACATCTTTTGCTTACCATGTTTAGCTCCTTCAATGGCTGCCACACACTTCTCTAGTACTGTCCTTGTTGGGTTTCCTCCCCTGGCATACTCATAACCCTGACAGAGGAGCAGAACAATTACAGGATGTTATCCATTAATCCACAGATCCACAATATTTAATTTTCAACAGACAGTAAAAAATAATAGCTAGCAAGTCAATGCATGTACATGTACTAGGTAAATGTGAACTGAGCAGGGAATCGATAAACTACATGTACATGTATATTTGTAATCAAAGACCCATCTCCAAGAAGTCCATTTCATAAAAGAATTGATAAATTCCACATAATATGTTAAAGATGTTAAGTGTTTTTAATGTTTCTTTTTTTTTTTTAACTTTATTCAATTTAAATTGCATAAATCTTGAACTACTGACAATGAAAAAGAAAGCTCCATGTACTGCATGTACATGTACAGTTCTAAGACCATAATCATACACTCTACACATGTTACATTTTCATCTTCGTAACATGTGTTTCCATGCATGTAGCCAAATTTTACCCAACTACAATGTCTTTCCCATATAAATATATTATACACATCCTGTACTTGTAATCACCCTGTACATTAAATTACCAATGGAGAATGATTTGTTTATAGATCTTATTAACCTTCATTGTACATGTATTCTGTACTACTGCATTTTCTAATTGTCATAAACTACCTTTCAAGAGTGAAATTTGGACTTCTAATGCTTTTTTTCATTAAAACATACATGTAAAATACCTTCCAAGGGTATCAACATCACAAAGAGACGGTTTCTGTTTCTTGAAGGGGAAAAAAATACACCTTCTTAGTCCAAGTATTAGTTGTTAAAAAAACTTTAGACACTTTTGATTGTTAATAACTCAAAAATTATACATTGTATCAGACTGAGGTTTTTACATTGTAAAGTTGAAGGATGTAAAATTTATTGGGAGCAAGTTTCATGACATACATGTATCTCTACATACTTTTCTTAAAATATTGCTGTGAATATTTAATTAGATTTTTCACTTTTTGAAAAATCAAGGCCACAAAATCTGTGTGTACATGTATTAGTAATTAATTCAGAACACAACAATTGCCATTGTGTGTTGGAGCTGTCATTTCTCCCAACCTTTTGCTGTCCAGTGTCATTAATGATTTATGACTCTGGGTTATTAAAAGGTGTTCTGGAATTTCAACTACAACACACAATGGCAATTGTTGCGTTCTGAATTAATTACTGATGTATACACATATTTTGTGGCCTTGCTTTTTTCAAAAAGTGAAAAATCTACCATTCAGAGCAATATTTAAAGAATAGTATTCAGAGAAACGTAATTAAACTTGCTCCCAATAAATTCTACATCCTTCAGCTTTACAATGTAAAAACCTCAGACTGATACTAGATATAATTTTTTAGTTATTAACGATCAAGTGTCCAAAGTTTTTTTTTTAACACCTAGTACATTGTTCAACACTTGAATACTTGGCCAAGATTTGCCACCCACAACACGAAAGGTTAAATACCATCTGCAAACAAGAAACTGGACATTGTAATTGGTAAATAATGCACGTACATGTAGTATAGTTTGGACAAATGCTAACCTGTCAGGCTGTTTATTTCTTTCACTAGTTACATATATACAACTGTACTTGGCAGCATGACATCATGTTACCCTTCACAATCAAATAAGGATTAGTCAAAATTTTGCAATAAAAATACATTGGTTGGTAATCTACTATATTACACACTGTAATTCTGTCTATTGTCATGTTTAACAAAAGATGGGCCATTGAGTTTACTGAATCCAGTTCCATTATTGGGGGGGGGGGGTAACACTGTAAGTAGCTTTTGCTAATAAACAGCAAGATGAACATTTGAATTTGAATACATGCACATGTAATTCACCTGAAATGACTTTGCATACATGTACGACAAGCCTAGCTACATGTACATGTAAACTCGTGTACATCAACTATCAAAGTGGCTGACCAAATGCAAAATCATTGTTTGCTATGTAGATCTTCATATCTTTAGCACACAAAAAAGTGGGCCTTGTCAAGATCTGTAACAAGTCAGTGTACAGCTTGGAATTGTTAATAACATACTACAGATAAAATTGGTTTTGTGTATACATGTATACATGAGTAAACTACATGTCTACTCTAAGGCTTTCATGTACTGTAAAAACAGCACAAAAAAGCAAGAAACTCTCATAATTTTTGTAAGCGGTCCAGACTCAAGTATGTTTCATACCAGTGATGCCAAAATATAATTGAATTGCAACACAGCATTTTCGCATTCCACCATATTGGCCATCAGCAAAAGTTCATGTTGTGAATTATTTGTGTTACAGAGGTTATAGTACTGTACGTAGAAAACAAAGTTTTCAAAGTGCATAGAAAGTTGCAAAATTGTGGAAAAAAGAAACAAAAGCAAAACATTTTGAAAGCTGGAATTATCTGGAAATGATTACATACAATAGTACTGTATCTTGGCACTTGGCAGACAAGACAAATATGTGGACAGTAAAGAGCCTTGTGGAACTACAAATTTAGAGATATCCAAGCAGGCTTTTTGAATGCTGGATAGAAAGTCATATGAAAAGGTAAACCTATGGCAATCTGACCAAAACCTGGAAAATACTGTATCAGAAATAGCAGCTACAGTACGGTGTATCATAGCAGATATTACATGTACTTTGTTCTTGGTAGCTCTTTAGTAAAAGTGCTCCTTGCAACTTGTAATTTTGTCAGGGTTCCGTTTTACATGGCTCTTAATAGAGATTTCAAGAGCTGAAATGTTCTGTACTCCTGAGTACATGTATTTCTTATTCCTTTTTTGTATTAATATTTTTGGCTGGTTATCATCATATTTCAATATTTGTCTGGTCTGCAAATGAGTGGCTCAGTTTCCCTGACCGTACTTGTACATGTATATTATCACAGAAGAGTACAACAAAGTTGGGGCAAAACTGTTTCACTCTTTTCCTTTCTTCTGAATCTGCAGAACAATCAGCTTACAGTTTCAAGGTAACATATCCTTATGCACAATGCACAATGGATGTAAACCTAATGTTTACCAGACCGGTGAATAGGAAAGAAAATAGCAGTTAGGAAATTTTGATAAGATAACATGTGACCATTCATGTTCATACATGGTGAGATGCATCTGTGTACTATTCTGACCATATGTGGCTACATGTACATGTAGCTCAGCAGCTACATGTTCATGTGTACATGTACAGTGTATGTACAAAATGTAAGTACAGAAAACTACATGAATTGTTTACGGTTAAAAGATAATTTAAAGTGTACCAACCACCTGAAAAAATAATTTGTGTACAACCTCTACAGAGCAAAATAATTTTTGGTCATTGGTACCCTTTAAGAGAAATCCTGATTGTAAGAAAGCTGGCATAGAAAGTATCTCAGGAGTTACCGGTAGCTTTTTGGTGCCTGAATCTTACAAATTTGTACAAATGTTTCTCTTTATTTAGATAACAATTTTGGTATAAAACTTTCCCCATCCCCTTTAAAAATGAAAACATATATGTACCTTTGAATATGCAATATTAGACTGGAACTCTACAAACAAACAAAAACCAGAATCATTTGGTGAATCATCACCTTTCAAATATTTCCAAATGTTGGAACAAGAAACGAACCTTCATATTGAGAAGCCCCTGGCATGGCTTCAACAATGAGAAGATAAGAGCCAGCCAATAGCAGTGCAGTCAAGGGGAGACACCTCCTATTGACCCACCATGCTAAGACCTAGTCTGCAGCTACAGACTCTATTTAGACACTTTAACACAATTCCTTAAAAACCTTGATCCGCTCCGTAGCCCATACTGGGCCAGTCTCTTTTGCTACATCGAATAGGAGCAGGAACAGTACAGCACCTATAGACCATGCAGTATTTATACTTTTACAGTTCAGAACTTCAGACACCCTGTTACACATTACAATTACAAGTGTTTGTGTGTGCAAACTAGCTACATGTACATGTAAGACCCAGACATAATTCTTTCATCATAAAAGGGCCACTGCAAGTAGAAATTTGGTTTCCATACACAAATTCTGAAAGCCCTGGGATAGCTCTTATCAGATCTTTTCTTTTCCTTCTTTAAAATTGACAGCATAATAGTACTAAAATGTATGTTTAAACCTTACAACATCAATAACATAGATCAGTTTCAACAAATAGAAAAATTTTAAAAATCAGAAATTATTCATCTTGAGCAAAAGTATGTGACAATGAGTTGGGAATTAAGCTGACTAGAGTAAAGGGGGGAGAGCGAGCTTCTTGTAATGTTACAATGTATGCAACAGACGTACAGTACATGTAAATATGCTTAGAGGTACATATACCAAGCTTGCCTAGTAACTTATTGCATGTACTTGGGAGTACTTTGTTAGTGTGTATGTTCTGTTTAAATGAAGATACATTTGTCTCCATAAAAATGCTGAACACTCTAGAATAGCTGATGAAACCTTATCAGCTACACTTTGCAGATCATCATGACTTGCAAAAAAAAATATACTTTGTATGAAGTTACATGTTTGTATTAGAATGAACTGTATGTTTAATAGTTTCCAGATGTTGTACCTGTGTAAACTTCCTGTTCATCATAGAGATTACTGATACACTTACAATACATGGGAAGGATCAAAATATCACTGTTCAATGATGATTTTTTTTTTTTTCTTTCTTTTTCTTTTTGAGCAATAACAAAGGCCAGTTTTTTAAACCGGCTGCAGACTTCTGCATATTTCCAGTAAATCTGGTAATAAAGGTAATAAAGATAATGGACATCCTATAAAAATGTGTGTTGAAGAATGGGCTGTCCACGAACTTAGAGTTACCGTTATGACGGTTAGAGAAACTGGCCTCTGATCTGTATTCTATAGTTTTAGTTTTAAGTAGTTTGGTTTGATCTGGGCTAATTTTTGTGTTGTAGCCTTTTCCTCACAGACTAGACCCTCCACCTGTACCTGGGCTGTAGTCTACACATAATATACATTGCTGCCAATGCAATGTGCATACATGTACTTCAAACTAGCCATTTCCTTAAAGTCACAGTGATCTGTATGGAACAAATTAAAATCCGACACAAATATTGGGCAGACAGACCGACACTCTCTGACTCAGTCTCACTCTCACCTTTGTGTAAAATTGTGAATTCATATTTTAATTTCAGACAGCTTCAACTTTCAACTCAAGTTCTCTAGTAATCTCACACAAGCAAGCATGACAAGCATGACAAGTGTGAGTGGAATAGATCAACAGACATGGCCTTGCTCTCGGTCTAAATACACGTACCTTGAAATATCTCAAAATCAGGTAAGAAAGATAATCGGCAATCCTGCAGTGTCATGACTGTATATAGCCTAGGGGAATATTGCACAATCGTCTTTAAAGCAATCTTTAATTTCCCAGCAACCCTAGAGAAATTATGTAAGTCTGCATTCAGGATTGCTCAATGTAATGCTCTCCAATTTGTAAAAGATGTCTTTTACGTAAGTCACCTTGTTTAGTCTGGAGTGGTCTGAGCTGAGACTAACCTGCAAACACACAGATATCATTCTGGGAAATACGTTTCCAGAGTACAATACATGTGATTGAGGTAAAAAATGATATATCCCGCTATAGTGCAGGATTGCAAGAAAATTAAATATAAACTAAGAAATCTTACTCCTGGCATAACACCGGGCGACTCTTGTTTGAAGGTTGTCGAGAGCGAGATCAGCGGGACAACGGCGTTCGATGCCCATTGCTCGGGGTCCTGACCCGCATGGATTGCATCAGTTCCGAAGTGAGGAAATGGAGTGAAAGTCGGCTCGGGAAAGCTACCATTCTGCTCATCATTTTGCTCGGTTCTTGGGCGTTTGGTCGACATAACTGATGGATTGACAAGTATAAACTGCTCGTAAAATGTCAGATACAAATTTTTTGCCAATTCTTAGCTCTCTCTTTACCCAACGTCACACCGGCTGGTTTACTCGTTGAGTGCAAATTGTGGGAAAGGACATGACACGCGTTAATCCTTTCATAATTATAAACATACGTTGTATATAGCTAGCCATGTTTCACATAGGGCACAAGAGGGAGACAAACACAGGCTCAGCTAAGCTTGGTGGGCAAAATGTCCAAAAGACCAAACTTCTCACTTTATCCGAAATAGGTTATATTATAAACTGATAATATGATCAAGATGGGGAAAAATATAGAGAGATCGGTATGGAAAGTTCATATGCCTTAGAAAATGAAGGAGAGTGAAATATACATCATTCAGTATGGTGGTTGATCCAGTGTCCGAACACTTTTCAGAAAATCAACGATAGCAAATAAAACATCAAACGAATATCTGTCAAATCTTACATAATGAATGCTCAAAGTCCTACAGAAAAAGAAGTTGATGGAATTTGAAAAAGACAACGTAGATTTAATATGATATTCCCTTCCGAGTGAACCCCTTCCCAATGACGCGGCGTTTTGGTCCCTTGAAAAAGTTACTGTATTTCCGAACGTGTGAAACCTATGGGAAACAGACACCAATAGTGTGGTTTTCATACGCGTAATCCTACGCGTATGAAAACCCAAATTTAGGCGCTTAACTTTACACGTACGGTAATACAATCTGTTCGGAGTTACAATCCTTGACTATACTGACAAGCATCATTCCTGTAAGGAGATTGTGCAAAAAACAATTTACCTTTACTATAGGCCTACATTATTATATCCAAAGAATAATGTAAAAATTATTGTGTTCTTTGGTTACCAACTTTAGCCATTATATTGATTACTTCTTAAAAATTTCTTTTAAAATAAAAATGTTCAAGTTATATTTTTGCTTTTGTCGGTAACCTTGTATTAGAAAAAGTAGTCAACTGATCCCATGTCGATCCAGCTCAGATATTTGTATATGAAATGGAGAGTACAAATTACAACACTTTATTTTATCTTTGCTTTAACCGGACTTCAATTAATAATAGTAACACAAAATGTCAGGAATCCGATATCTGACAGACGGTCTCCTGCGTTCATAAATCCTGTTAATTGCAAAATGTTAATTTTCCATTTTGTATGCATATTTTCTTTGTATTTAAGAAGTAAATTGTTAATGTCTGACAATTTTAGAAAATGAAAACTTATGATTTTTTTTAGTACAGGGCGATTGGGAGAGGATCTCGCAAGATACGTCACAAAGTTGCCAATTTATGTTTGATTGATTACAACTTCAAAAATATCATGACTTTATTATTTCTTATCGGATTTTGCTCAGATTTTTCATTGATTTGTTTCTTTACTTTTTCTCTTTCTTTTAAACCCAACTTGATATCACGGTCTCACTCTTCCTCCCCCCCCCCCCCCTCCTCTCTCTGTCTGTCTCTCTCTCTCTCTCTCTCTCTCTGTCTCTTTCTCTTTGTAGCTCTTATCACCCATCCAGGTAGATAACCATAGCCGAGTGGGATTGCCGGTGTCATAGGCGATTGGTTCCGAGCAGGCGATTGGTTCCACAGGATCCAATCGACTGAATGTCTACCCGCCGATTGGATCCGCTTTGGTCGAGTCGATGCGAGCGTCATAGGCGATTGGTTCCAGCCAGGAGATTCGTTCCTTGGAACCAATCGACGAGATATTTAGCCGCTCATGCGATCCGAATCTCTACTGTGCTCAAGCATCATGTCATGGTAACACCCCTAAAGAAAAATGTACTCTTCTGGTCGCCTTTTGTAACCAATCAAAGTCCTCTAAAGCAGCCACACCAACAGAACGGACACTGTTGCCTATTTGAGAATTTTGTATAGAAAAATGTACTCTTCGCGAATTTTGTCATTTTGACAGTTAAGGTGCAACAGTAAATACAACAATATAAGCTAGAACAGAGTATACATAATGTTTACCCTTTAATACATGAAACACATAGCATACTGGATATCATACATGTGACTTGTATTGTGAACTATTCAACTCTTTTAGATGCTTCCAAATGGGATCCCTACGTGAAAGGGGCAAAGATAGCGGGGTGTGTACAATCATCCCCCAGGTTTTAGTGACCAAAAAAAAAAAAAAAAAAAAAAAATCTTTGCTGGAAATAGAGAGTGACACAAGATAAGCACATTTCTAGCTCTTATTATCTGTAAAGCTTTGTCTTTCAAAATTATGTGGTCCAATAATAACTACATATCAAGTACGTATTGCATTTTTAGTGTAAAATACATACCATGTTCCCCCATCAGCACTGGGACACAAAAAAAGGTTATCGGGTTAATGAAAAATGTTTGCTACACCCCCAAAATGCGATAAACCCCGTTTTTGTGTGGTTTTTTTTTTGTTGCTTGTCAGAGAATTTTGGAGGAAAAGTAGACCCCCAAAATGTGCTAACCTTTTTTTTTTTTTTTTTTTTGCTTGTCAGAAAATTTTCGGAGATTCCCCCCCCCCCTCCCGTTACAAAATCCTGGATACGCCACTGCCCATCAGGCCATTACAGATGAACTTAAGATATGAATAAGCATATATACACTGTATACATCACTGACGTACTGGTGGGGGGCTTGGGGGCAGAAGCCCCCCCCCCTCAATTCTGCGCAAAGAAAAAGAAAAGAAAAAGAAAAGAAAAAGAAAAGAAAAAGAAAAGAAAAAGAAAAGAAAAAGAAAAGAAAAAGAAAAGAAAAAGAAAAGAAAAAGAAAAGAAAAAGAAAAGAAATAGAAAAGAAAAAGAAATGAAAAAAGGGAAAAAATTAAGTATGCAGGTAAACAATACTGCCCCAATGGAAAACTAATGTCGGAACCAAACGGCGGCTTTCGTTACGTATCGGCCAAAAGTGATATCAGTCGCTTGAGTCCACTGGAACGAATCGACTAGTCGCTTGGTTCCGGGGAACAAATCGACTAGTCGTTTCGTTCCGCCGGAACCCGGAACAGATCGACCATGACACCGGCTGGCAATATCACCCACCAGGGCCCCCGGTTGCATAAAACTTAACATTAACGGTAACTTTGCCATCAATGGTAACTCCCATGGAAACCCTGATTTTGATTGGCTGTTGAGTGATGTTACCATGGTAGTTACCATTGATAGCAGGGTTACCGTTAATGATAAGTTATATGCAGCGGGGCCCTGGTGTCCAGACACTGCATGGCAAATTGGCGGTGGGATGGGGTGGGGTGGGGGGCACTGGTCCTACTCTGTGCCTGAAATACGAATTTGAAAGGTCATTGATATTAAGGGAGGGCGTGGGGGGGGGTCGAGACAAGTCATCTCCTTTTGATCATATTGATCACTTTCCCCCTTCTCCTCTCTCCCTCCCTCTCTCTCTCTCTCTCTCTCTCTCCTGTTTGTTTTCTTCTCCTTGTCGCAATTTGAATGGAGGGGGCTATAGCTGTCTATACCTCCTCGGTCCCCAGTTCTCTTGTCCAACTTATCTAATTCCTTAAAGTTAAAACGTGATTTAAAAAAAAATAAATCATAAATTAGCTTAATGACGTCATCATTAGGATGACAAGCTTCCAAGATAATTGTACATGTATTTTTATACACTCTGCTCACCACTATAGTGTAGCTAAGGCCTAAGGGGGCATGCACCCCCCCCCCCCTCTCGCATCCCTTTGAATCGGGCAAAAAAATATATAAAAGGAGAATTAATGAGAATAAGAGAAAAGGAGAGAAAAGGGGGAGGGGTGGAAAGGAAACGTGAAAATGAGGTAATACGACCTCCTCCGACCCCCACCCAGCAATTGTAATGGATTTGTTAATTCGCATCATCCTTTGACTATTGGCCGGTGCCCCGATAATTTGTGCCCCTCAGTGTTTGAACCTATAGGCTACGCCACTGCCGTTCACTGATGCTATGTCCTGATTTGAGATTTAAAGCCAGGGTAATAATATCCAAATCCTCTGGAAGCGCATAGGTACGTTACATAATAATGTGATATGCGCTATACAAGAACGGTTTTTTATTATTATTATTATTATTATTATTATTATTATTATTATTATTATTATTATTATTATTATTATTATTATTATTATTATTATTATTATTATTATTATTATTATTATCATCATCATCATCATCATCATTATTATTATTATTATTATTATCATCATCATCATCATCATCATTATTATTATTATTATTATTATTATCATCATCATCATCATTATTATTATTATTATTATTATTATTATTATCATTATTATTATTATTATTATTATTATCATTATCATTATCATCATCATTATTATCATTATTATTATTATTATCATTATCATTATTATTATTTTTTTTTTAAATTATTATTATTATTATTAAACATGCAAGGGAAAGAGGATAGGGGATCCCCACTCCCCCCCCCCCCCCTCCCAATTTTTTTTAATTAAAAGAAAAAGAAAAAAGAGCATTTGTGTGAAGGGGGATCGCTTAAAAGAAAAACTGCCTTACCCCTTTCAAACTAGGGCCAGATGGAACCCCACCAACGCTAATTAATTTTGTGTATTTTGCATTATTAACATCACATTTACGTATAGATACAAGAATGTTAAATTGTCTTGTTTTGTTCAATGTCATACAAAATCTATACATAAGAGTACAAAAATGACAGATGACAGGATAATTATTGCTAAAGCCTCGTTTTCCGAACTATTGACTCATGATTATTATACGGGTAATTGACATTCTCTATCGCAAGCCCTCACCATCATCATGATGCTTCAAAATAAAAGATAATACATGGAATTCTCATTTCATGCTTGGAAGTATACTGCTGACTCTTATTGTCTCAAAAGTTTATCAGTTTACACGTCATTGTGATCATGAAGAGTTAAGGTACGGAGTAATCATGAAAATAATGGTTGGGTTGTGGGACTGTGCAAGCAATTTAACGCTCAGTCGGAGTATAATATAATACGACCTTATTGACGTATATTGTGACGGGCTCTTGAGACTTATTAAGTCATGTGGTGCACAGTGGCGTACCTACGGGGGGGGGCAGAGGGGGCACGTGCCCCGGGCGACATTTGAAGAGGGCGCAAAAAAAAAACGCAAAAGAGATAGAAATAAAAGAAAATTTATGGTCTTTGAGAGTTATTTGCGCCCCAGTCAAGGACAAAATGCATAAGAAATGGTGTTTGGGTTTGAAATGCGAAAATTTTCTAAAGCTCGGTCAGTTTGCTCCTCGCATAAATATGTTCTGGATCTAGCTATTTCGCGCCCAAATGGTGTTTATAAAGTGTTAAGCATTAATTGACTCTAGTTGCTTTGTTCCCCCCCCCCCCCCCCGCATTAGGCAGGAGCTTGTTAAATTTTACGCCCCCAGACGGTGCATAAAAGCAATTTCAAAGTATACCGTAGAACATTCGAAAGAAATCCTAAAATTGCCTTGCAATTGCCTTGCAATTGCCTTGCCTTGCTAAATTCCTCAGATGGGTTTTCATTCATTTTGCTCCCCTAAATAGGAATGTTCAAAATGTGAAAAATAATCTATAAGCTAGGTCGCTGTATTCCCCCGGATTTTTTTTTTTTTTTTTTTTTTGGTAAGGGGAAAATACATAAGAAATTTCATTCTGAGTGGTGAAAAGGGAAAAAAGGGTCTGCCGCTCGGTCGCGTTAATTGCTCCCTCGCTTATACCGTAAATTATCACATTAATTGGGCGAACAACCCCGGGTTATGTGCATCAAAACTCCTTTTCACATATAGTGCCATCATTTCTAAGTTAAAAACGCTCATTAATCTGAGTTTGGGCATGGGGGAGGGGGCGCACATTTGATAGTTTTCCCCGGGCGCCAGAATACCTAGATACGCCACTGGTGGTGCAGCCAGGGGGTATATATAGGGGTAACAGTCCCATCTCGAAAAAAAAGAACTTGTCGGAATCAGTGGGGTTACCAGACCATTTTGAATTGGTTAGGCCTATTCAATTCAAATTAACATTTATTTTCTTCCATTGATTTTGCGACATTCAACATCTGTTCAAATAGTACAATTTACATGCATATAAAGTAATATCAGTACAATCAAGAACAAGTAACATATTATATAGGGAAGAAGGCGCAGTCCATAAGCCAGATGCTTGTAGCGGGTACGCCTGAATACACAATACAATATAATTGTCGACAAGTTTGAGGAAAATTTCAAACAAGCATTTCAAACAAGCAAGCAAGCAACAGCAACAACAACAACAAAAGAGGATAAAGGATACGAGACTTCGGAAGCTGGGGCTACAACCCCCCCCCCCCCCCTCCTCCCCAAAAAATTTGACAACCACGACATCACATATTTCGGGTAGTGAGGTGTTCTTTTTTTCGTAGGTATCTATATAGTGATCACAAAATTCCATTGTAAAGATTATTATTAAGAATAACAATTTAAAAATATTCAATAAAATATATAAATATCTTTTAAAAGAATAAGAAATAATGACTTATTATTTGAATTATTATTGAGCTCGACGTATATATAGGGGCATGCTTTCCAAAGCAATGCTTGTATGGTGCATGCCCCGAAAACACGTTTGGGTTTTGGTTAAACAAATTATAATAATTTAATGTCTTTAAAAGTTTACGCAGTTCCGTTTCCTCTGTATTTCTATGTACATATTGAGCTTCACGGGGAAAAAAATGACACTGAACTATGAATCATACTCAATTTCTTTTAATTTGATCTTTAGAGCGGATTGTAGGAAGGAGATCGCATATAACGGCAGAAATCATTCCAATTAACTTCTTGGATATACGCATAATGTTGCACAGACCGTGAATGAGTGCGTATCAAATTATCTCCTTTACGTATTATCATGATTGTACATCCATGGTTTATATGTTTTTGTGTGACCACAATATTTATTGTAATCATATAATGACTTAACCAGATCTATATAATATTGTTCCCAAAAAGATAATTTTGAACGGTGGTCATGTGCTTGATTCGATTAGGACGCGCGTGGAAGGTGATATACGTAGGATACAGAGAGTGCCTTTTGTGGTTTTAAATAATATGATTTTCGCTTCTTCTTTTTTCGGGGGGGGTGCTTTGCTGATTAGATTCTTGGTAGAGGTGGAACGGATTCCAGACGAATGAAGCAATGAGAAAAATGAAAGGCAGAAATGTGGGAGAAATTGTATAAATAGGGAAAGGTTTCACCAGATGAAAGCATCAACACAACTTTGCCTCACAAGAAGCATCTCAGCCGATTTCATCAGATAGACGACGAGAATCTTTCTTTCACTTCTAGACAAACCGGTGAGTTTTGTTTCTTTTTTTTAAATATTATTCTGAGGATATTGACCAAAAAAATATTATTTTGGAATTCGCAAGTTATTGAAAGAAAGCTTTGAGGAAACATTGAGAAATATCTTTTGTCGCTGATACTTTCATATCGCATTATTGTAGTCTGCTTGTGACTTTTGAAGGAAAAAATGTGAATAACCGTACATAGGCCAAAAAACGTGACAGCTTTATTAGGTCAGAATTTTTAGACATTTAATGAATGATTCAAATTAATTTTTTTAAATATATATTTACCCTTCCACAGGGCTCCTTTATTATTTATAAACATTCATTTCACAAAAAATCGATACATGCACTATTCCATGACATTGTCAAATAATTATGCAAACATTAGAACATAACGAAATAATCTCGGTCACATTGTGACATAAGATAGGACACAGAAAATATAATTTGTATTCTGCATATATAGCAATCAAACAAACAAAATTTAAACAAAAACATTCAGAAACATTTAGTAAAATGAAACCATGATTCAAAATTATTTGCTTTTTGTCTCCACTCTCCAGAAACAATTCTTTAAAAAGTACCGGCTTATCGAGGGAGGGTATATAAATGAAAATACAAAATAAGTTACAATGTCTTCCTGTTTCTAATGACACTATACAGTCATGAGAAACAGGAAGAGGATTGTTAAGTCTATAGAGGGGCTACATTGTTTTAGAAAATAATATGAATTAATATTTATCCTCTCTTAAAACTTCTTTTATGAGAACTGGAGAAGGGGATCCAAAATATGTCATCGGATTGCACTGATCTCCAGTCAGTTGCAATATTATGTTAAAAATGATGCAGAAACCAATAAATCAAATCAAATCAAATCAAATCAATAAAAATTCAATGCAATCGTTTACAACGAAGCAAAATGTCAATTCTCTTTATAATAAGGGTTTCGTTGAATAGAAATGCCTATAATATTATGGTGGTAATAGGTTCGTAATTATAGCTGTTCTGTGTTTTTGCAATGAATAGGCCTATAATTTATGGGCATAGTCAATAGCAAAAAAATACACTTCCTGTCGAAAGAGACGAGTTGGAAAATATATTTTGCCCTTCTGTGCCATACAGGACAGAATAATTATGAGCACATCTAAAATGATTATACAACGTATATTCTCTCTAAAAAAGAGAGTCATTTCACTATATTCCAACTCCCCCTGGAGTCAGGGCAGTGATCACTTAAGGAGTGACTATCGAGTGCTTTCTAAAAAAGAGAAGAAGAAAAAGAGTGAATTTTCACTCTACTTTTATTACAATTATTTTCACTCTCCGAGGAGTCAAAAGTGATATTTCGATTTTCTTTTTGAGAGAGAGAGAAGTCATGTAATCATAAATCCCCTATAACATTTGTTTTTCCAGAATACAGTATCTCTCAAAATGGCGTCCAAGATTACTCTCATCGCTCTCTTCCTGGTCATGGCCGTGGTCGTCGCATCAGCCTTCGACTTCAGTGACTTCGAGAAAAGGAAGGACGACAAGGAATTGGATGACGCAATCAATCTGTTCAGTAAACACGTTGCTGATAAACGAGGGAGAAGGTTTTCAGGTAATTGATGTGCACTGCATGCGGATTTAGGGGGCACAACTTGCCCATGCCCACCCCTTCCCCCATCTCCCCTGCTTTTTGAAACCAAATTAGTGGCATAACTTTGTACTTCCTTGAATATTGTTGATGATAATCCATACTTGTGCATTTTGATTCGATAAATTAATTTGATATGATTTGATTTGACATTCAGTACAATTCAAAGGATATGTGTCCCCCTTCTTTATTGCAAGTCAGACATTGTTAGGCATATTGTGTCCACTCTTTTACAAACTCCTGGATCCGCCCCTAAATGATGTGAATTGACCTTACAGAGGCGTCACTAAATTATTTTGAACTGTTGAATGTGGTGTCGGACCTATTTGCTGCTAAAAAACTTGAGGGAAAGCGCTAACGCTCCCTAACCGAACCCCTCCCCCCTCAAAAAAAAAAAAAAAAAAAAGAAGAAAGAAAATGAATTCTTTGAATTCCAAATTCTGAAATTCTGAAATAAATTGCCCCCACCCACGCCACCTTTCCGTAACGACGGATATTTTGCTTGATCTAGTTAAAATTTAGAATTCGGTTAAAGGGTACGACTTTGACGGCTGAGCAATTGTCGCCGGATCGAGTGGGTGTCGTTTTGGTTTAATTGCAGTATACTGTATAAGCAGAAATGATTATTCATTGATTGATGGATTGATTTTATTTTTCCATGCATCAAATACAAAATAATATATCAACAAAATAATGAAACAGTCATCGCATGGGAGGGGTTAGTCATAACCCAAGGCTTGAAAGTAACGCCCCTCAAGAAATGAAATAGCCCCCTTTTAAAATAAACATCGTATACAAAACTACTTAAATGAGGTTCATAAATAGTAAAGAGTGCCAGTGGCTCAAATCCATTTTGAAATTTTCGGGGGGGGGAACATTCGCCTCCAAAATTCTCTGAAAAGCAAAAAAAAAAAAAAAAAAAAAAAGTTATTCAAAAAGGCGGGGGGGGGGGACATTTGCCTCTAAAATTCTCTGACAAGCAAAAAAAAAAAAAAAAAAAAAAAAAAAAGGTTATTCAAAAAGGTGGGGAGGGGGGGGGACATTCCCTCATTCCTTATCTTCAAAATCAAAAAGGTGGGGGGGACCCCCCCCCCCCCCAGGATTTGCGCCCATGTAAAGAGCGTGTCATGATTACATACTAATGTCAGTCGTACATCAAGATAAATACAGTACCATAAAATTGTACGTTGTAAAATGTACTGTTTTGCAAATACAATAAGAAGCGAAATGGGAGCGGGGACAAAGATAAGACGAAAATAACGGAATTAATGTGCATACCGGCTTAAAGTTTTTTTTTTTTTAATTCGTTTTTAAACCTGTTTATTGTAGGCAACATTGTATATATAAAGGTATATTATTACGTATGTCAGGACCAACATGTTTTATCGATTATAATATCAGCGATTACCTGATTAGAAGTTTGTTGTTTTTTTTTAAATCAAATTATTTTTTTCTAATTTTCTCGTTGCAGTCTGCGAACACCCCTTCGGTTACACTTGTTGGTGTGACAAAAAGTTCAAGGGTCAAGAAAAATACTACCGAGTCTGTGACTTCGCTAGTGGAGACCCGATCAACGGATAAGCAGACGACCGATGCTGATCAGAAAGGATTTTAGTTCCAATAATGTCATTTAAATAACTGAATTCGTCCGCCCATCATTGTTATTAATCCATGCATGAATCCATATAGATGTAGTTCATTTTGTCTGTAGCATTTGACGACTGAGTAATGAGTATATAGGTTTGCGAGTGATAAGCAAGGATTGAAGATGATTTTCTTCAAATTTATTCTGTTTTATTATGATGCTTTGTGATCTGAAGACGTTTCGAATGCCGTTTTGCCTTTTAATGTCTTCTTTTTGACATAATAACTTATTTTTATGTGCCTGTATTAATTATCAACAAATCGCTAACTATAATCTTGAGAAGGGGGCCTTTATCGTTGAGTGTAGACAATAATCATAATTGTGATGTTGTTATGTTCAGCATTGAGACATTTAATGGTAGAATAAAATAAACATAATCATTTAAGAATTGATCTTTATACTTGTCATTTCATGAATCTAAGCAAAAGGGAATTCTTAGATATATAGAGAGAGGGTAGAGAGAGGGAGAAAGAGATAGAGGGGGGGGGCTGCGGAAGAAAGAGATGGTGAAAAAGAGGAAGATGGGGGTAGAGAGAGATAAAGAGGGAGGGTTACAGATGGAGACAGGGGCGTCATAAATAATAATGGGTGTGGGCACTGGCGTAGCCAGGATTTTTCAAGAGGGGGGCCAAGGCGAGGGTGTGGGAGGGGGTATCCCCCTCCCACGGTAGGAAAATTTTTTAAAACCAGGACATGAAAATGGCATTTTCTGCACCCTAAAATTCTATTCTGGTGTAACCTACTTGAGAAGTGACAGATGAAATAGGATTTTTTTTTTCTCTACTCCGCTGGAATGAATTGTAGTGGAAGGATTACCACTCCTTGGGGCTCCAGAATTCCAAGCAATACGCAAAATTACATGTAGTTGGTGTGTATAAATAGCTGTACCAGTGTACATACGAAACGTTGAAACCCGTGTTTTCGGATAGGAAAATATACAGACTAACAACCAAAAACCCACACACAGACACACTGACTATTGACTAACATATGACTAAGAGGACGCCCTTTCTCATGGAGTGGAATTTATATCTCATCTCAAGCGGTAGTCTCATTTGAAAACACATGCAACATCTTTATTAGGTGTATGTAAAAGACTTTAGCAATTTATTTAGCTGCCTTGTTTAGCTCTTTATCTCATTTTCTCGGTTAGAGGTTGTTCATTAGTTGCCTAATTCGTATATACTACACGAATCCAGCTACGTACTCCTTCATTTAAGTACTGAGGAATTATATAGTTTGATTAATTTTTGTAACCAAAATGAACATCAATGTGAGTATTTAGCACGGAAAAATATTAGAATTACATCGTGTAAAGAGTATAGAGATCACAATTTGTAATAAAAACATATGGAAATAATGTAATTACACATAGAGAACGGGCTAAACAAAGTCTTCATACAACCAAGTCAAGCGCACATGATTTGCCACATGTGAAGGCCGTTTTTGTCATTCAATTTAGTGATAATAGATTTGACTCAAAACTGTAAACATCAAAGCAGAAAGCATCTCGTCCGATGACTTACTAGTATATAAAATACGACTTGAACAAAGAATGAAATTGTATCTTTTTTTGAATATTCCTCTATAAAATCGAACTCGACCTTGAAAAACAGTGTTTTGCTTCTCCTCGGATGAAGACCATAAAAATGATATAACGGTGACATTGTTTTCGTATAAAAGCAATGTTGGCTACCACAATGATAACTCTTAAACAAACTCAAGATTTACAAAACGAAGAAAATGGTTATTGCCTCCATCGGACATATACCCATTCACAAAGAGAGGTTTATATTCGGCAAGAATAACTGATACGCCTCTTCATCATTCTGAGTACAATTTCTTTCAACTCTCGACAAACTAAAAGAAATATAAATGTTCTGTTACCAATCTACTTAGTCAATGTTGTTAACAAAGTTTCGGGGTTATGATTTGGAAAGGAACAGTTTTTGCTGGAAATGAAAGCAGTGTTTATTTTGTTTACTTTTTTGGTAATATTTCCATTTTATTTTTCCTTATTTCGATTGTAAGGTAGGGGTAGGGTCCTAGTAAGACCAGCATGTGAAAAGGAAATTAGTTGTTTTTTTTTTTTTTTTTTTTTTTTTTTTTTTTTTTTGCTCTCCGATCAACAGGGGGGGCCATGGCCCCCTTGTGCCCCCCCCCCTGGCTACGCCAGTGGGTGTGGGAGCATTGCTCAATGTCAGCAAATCGGACCCATTCATTGCGTGATGGTAAGGTTGTACACTCTTCATAAGGGGGGGGGGTCAGGGATAGAGAGTTGGAGGAAGAAAGAGAGAGAGATTTATTGGGAGAGAAGAAGATAAAGAAAGGGATGGAAGAGAGAGGCGGAAAGAGTGGGGAAAGAGAGAGAGAGAGAGAAGGAGAAAAGAGAGAAAGACCAGGGTCGACTGAAATGGAAAACTTAAGAGAAGAGCAGAAAAAAAGGGAAATTAACGGAAAAGACTGGTGATAAAAATGCCAAAATTATCATCAAAAAATGTCACTACGTTGATAAAGATAATATTAGTATGTCAAATGATATCGACTGATAGTGAATGCACGAGGGGGCCCCCCAAGTCTTTTTTTTTTTTAATCCTTGTTTGATAAAGAAAAACTCCTTCAGCCACCTCAAACAATGTCACTGTCATGCTCCCTCCTGAAGTTCATTTCTGAATATTGAGATGCACAGTATATAGATGTATACCTCAACAGTTTCGTAGCTATAAACAGGGGGTACAGGGGCATGATCATCAGGAAAATTACTTGTCTGAAAAAGGAAAACTCCTCCATGCAGCCACCTCAAACAGTATCATGCATGTTTCATCCTGCAGTTCACTTCTGTATTTTGAGATGCACATGTACCTCAACTGTTTCGTAGCTACATGGGGTACAGTCAGGCGCGTAGACAGGGGTGCGGGGGCGGTGGGGGCAGTCGCCGAGCCCCAAAAACGTCAACTAAGAAAAAAAATCCAGAGAGCAAAAAAGCGCGGGGAGGTGAGAGAAAAATAAAAGAAATAAAATAAAAAGAGGGGGCACATTTTGGGGGCAGTACAACTTTCGTTTCGATAGGATACGGTTCGCGCCCCCCCCCCCCCCCCCCCAGGGTCCCATCCTAGCAATGCCAATCGGCCAGTGCCAGACTGTTCCAATATACTTCATCCTTACTCCTACCGACCTGAACCAACCTGGCCCTTTATGCCAATAGAAATAGATTTTAATCCGGAGTAGTCATGCAGCTACGTTCTCTAACAATCTAGAAACTCCGACCGTTTCCAAATTCATATTAGACTGCTATCCTTTCTTATTCATACCCAACGCATTCAGTGCATGGTATAATGCGTTCCCAGTTACACGAGTTGTGCTTACATTCTTATTGTGGTTTGGGAAATGGCAATCACTGAGAAGGTGCTACGCAAATGCAATGTATGCAATGTATTATACGTATATATGCATGTAGTGCATGAAGTGCCGTGTCGCACGTACGTCACCCGGCCCGCAAGGCAATAGGTCACAAGCGTTTGCCGGGAGTAATAAACACTGAGATTTTCATAAGCCAAGGCATAGCATTCTACCACCTTACAGAGAATTAATAGCTGCTATTTTACGGATAGCTTTGACAGTCATTATTATCGAATTCATCATGGATTCAGTGCACGACGACGTAAAAGAATACTACGGGAAGACGATTCAAACTTCGTGCGACCTGCGGACCGATACCTGTCAGCTCGGGGCAAGTACGGCGAGGGATAAACCCAGCGTTCGTAAGGCAATCGCCTCAGTTCACGATGACATTCTCGCCACGTAAGTTTTATCTAAATCCATTAGAATAAGTAACATAAAACTGTCTCATTCTGTACTAAGATCTTATCTTTTAAGACAGAAATGGGTCTGTATGGGGAATATTTTAAAAAGCGAAAATTGCATTTGTCAAATTACATGAATTAGACTAGAGAAACAAACTGGTTATGAAACTTGAAGTTTAATGTTAACTTTAATAACTTTAGGAGAATGAAACCCTGGGGAAAAACAAATTTTAATGAAAAGAGAGGATAGGGAGAAGTAATTTAAAAAAGGCTCATCAAAATCGGTTAAAGGAGAATGAAACCCTGGGGAAAAATCAGTGTTAATGAAAAGAGAGGATATAGAGAGAAGCAATTTTAGAAAAGTTCCATCGAAATCGGTTAAACGAAATGAGAAAGTTATGAAAGTTTGAAAAGTCTCAAATTACTTTCTATGGCGATCCTCAAATTGGCAATGTTGCTTCTAAGTGACTGTGATGTGAGAGTAGTATACCCAGATGTTGTGCGTCCGGACAGGTTGGTTATCCGGACAGGTCATTTTCATTTCAAACAGTAAACCGAACAAATTTTCATGCAAATTTTCACAAACCTTTCACAGCGTACATGTACATGTAGGTTGAAAATCATGTGAATTGCAAATATTCACTGATTTTGTGTTACCTGATGCATATTTTTCGTAAAATCTGAGGACAAAATGGACAGGTTTATTTTTGTTAAGTGTCCGGACATACGCACAACCCCCCCCCCCCCCCCCCCCCATCATACAACTCTCCATACGTTTGTACACAAAATTTTATATTTTCTCCATTTATCGGAGCTAAAGATGCTGCTATCTTTTTGTGAACTCACCATAGACTATATGTTGTCAAATACATTTTCCCTTGATATATATCTTGAGCTAAGAAGGAGACAAGCTGCACCTTGAGAGATAATGGGGAAAATATGAAATTTTGTCTACAAAACATATGGCGAGTTGTACTACTAAACCAGTCACTTTGGAGCAACATTGCCAATTTTAGGATTGCCATAGAAAGTAAATTGAGACTTTCCAAACTTTCATAACTTCCTCATTTCGTAACCAATTCTGATGGAACTTTTTAAAAATTGCTTCTCTCTATCCTCTCTTTTCATTAAAACTGATTTTTCCCCAGGGTTTGTATTCTCCTTTAAGAAATGAGAAATTTATGAACGTTTGAAAAGTCTTAATTTACTTTCTATGGCCATCCTCAAATTGGCAATGTTTCTTCAAAGTGACAGGTTTAGTAGTACAACTCGCCATATGTTTTGTACACAAAATTTCATATTTTCCCCATTATCTCTCAAGGTGCAGCTTGCCTCCTTCTTAGCTCAAGATATACATGTATCATGGGGAAATGTTCTGTATACATGTAAGTGGTTATTTTCACGGTGGTTTTATTTTCGCGATTTTCGGGAGTCAGTCCTCGCGAAAATTTCCACTTCAATATATGCCTGTTTATACTGTATAGTAACAAAAACATCCTGAAAATCGCGAAATTAAACCCTCGCGTATTTCCCTACCTACTCCCAAATCGTGAAATAATCTGTATGCGAAATATATGGCGTTTACAGTATTTGACATAATATGTTGAGTTCACAGAAAAGACAAGCAATATCTTTAGAGATAATGGAGAAAATATGAAATTGTGCGTACAAACATATTATGGAGAGTTGTACTAGATCTACTAAACCTATCACTTTGAAGCAACATTGCCAATTTGAGGATTGCCATAGAAAGTAAATTGAGACTTTTCAATCTTTCATAACTTTTTCATTTCTTAACCGATTTTGATGGAACTTTTTTTTAATTGCTTCTCCCTTATCCTCTCTTTTCATGAAAACTGATTTTTACCTAGGGTTTTATTCTCCTTTAAAAGACCAAGAGGATTTGATTCCTGGATCTGGACCTGGATCTGGATCTGGATGTATAGGATGCAGGGCCCTACTGGGCATAAACGCATCGGTTGAGTTGTTCGTCCCCATCCTCTTTTCTAGATCTGCCCATCTCCCTTTTAAAGTTTTATGTCTTGTTATTTTGTTTGATATTTTTGTTTGAAACATGTAAAGGAGAATCAATGTAAATGTAGACATTGAGGATAACAAAAATCACTAATTATATAACAAACAAAAAAAAATAATTCCTAGTTTCTCCTGCCCCCTCCTCCCTCTTTTTTGTGTGTTATTTGCTATTCTTTTCTGAAATGAAATACATGTAAATAGGAATCTGGACATCAAGACAATGAGGTAACAAATCAACAGTTAAATGCACAATTTTACCATGTTTTAAGCTTCTTTATTGTACAAATGAAATGAAATCAAGAAAATTTTTGTTAAAATTGACCCAATAGCATTTTTTATATATACATGTAGTCTGTGTTAGGTTTAGTCTGTGTCTATACAGAAAAAATATAAAATGGTCAATAGCACTGAAACCCCTCAAGGAAAAATCAATGACAAGAAAATTACATGTAGGAATCACTTTTATTTTGCAATTTACATAAGTACAGAACATAGTGCAGTTCTAACTTGTTTATAACCTCTTAATTTAGATTTTGGGATGGACAAATGAAATTTTGTGAAGATTGGCAATGTTCAATTTTTATGTGCAGGAAAAAGATGAAAAAAGGGAATTTTATCCATGGCATGCCCTCCAATTTTGTTGTCTTTTACTTTCCATTCCCCAGGTACTATGGATGCGGCCTGTGTATTCCAAGCCTGATAGAGGGCTCTAGGGTTGTTGACCTGGGAAGCGGGACAGGACGTGATTGTTATGCAATCAGCAAGCTGGTTGGAGCTCAAGGATATGTAGTAGGCATTGATATGACAGATGAGCAGGTAAGCTGGCCATCTTTAATGACGAATGAAAAGTTTGGTTGGCCAAAATATTTTACATTTTTACTTTAGCAATTTCTTTATTTCTCTTCACAACTTCATCCCTTCCACACCATTGTAGGCACCAAGATTGTAAACAGTTATCATTAACCATCTCTTGAGAGTTCTGACGATTTGTTGCATTGTTGAATTGGGCATGAAATATCATCCATGGGAATAAATGTAACCACCCTTACTCTTACATACATGTAGGTAGTCCAAACACATTGTTCAACACTTGTATCCTTGCGTGGGATTTTCCCCCTAAAGCACAGAAAGGGTTATTACAGGCCTATTTTAATTTTCCTCTTTGGACAAATTAAGCTGTATTTACCTTTGGATCTGAAAAGACAAAAGTAAGATTTTTTTTACTTGAATATTCTGTTGGTGGAGTGCTGCATCCCTTTTGCAACAATTACCACATTTTGTGCTAGTTCAGACCAATGACTTGATTCAGAGGGCTCCTTAAAAACTATGCTGCTGCTGCTCTCTGTCTGTAGCTAAGACTAGCTATGTCATTTCTCATCATGTTTATCTCCATTTACTTTTCTCCTCATTGATTTGATTTCCTCTACCTCACAGCTCGAGCTTGCCAGAAAATACCTGACATATCACCAGGAGAAGTTTGGCTACCCTCAGCCTAATGTTGAGTTCAGGAAGGGCTACATTGAGAATCTGAAGGAGGCTGAGGTAGAGGACACCAAGTATGATATAGTTGTGTAAGTCCTGACATCTGCATTGTAAATGTCAATTTTACTTTTTTTGTGCTAGGATTTCACCGTGTATTCATGCAAAATTCATGTACAAGAGGCTTACCAAGTGAGCTGCCATTTTGTAAACGGAGTGTGATTAATTTGAATTCAAAAGAACCATTTCTACATCCACCCATGGCATAATTTATGACCCAACTACAACTAGATTTAGAAAGAAATTGAAAGAGGAGTAGATATGAATCATCAAAAATGTAAATTCTTCCAAACAGAACTGTTATATTGTCTGTCCTTGAGTTAGAGGTAAAAACATGATCGTCTGGCTATCATAGCAATATCATATGTGTCGCGCATCTGACCACATCTGGAATATCATTTTCGCTTTTTTTTTTCTCGGAGCTTTTTCTCCAAAGGGAAGGCTTACATGTATAGTACTATGTCATGTAGTTGTAGTCGGGTCAGGGTTCTCACTCAGTGTTTAACATTAAAAACCCTTGGTGCTGATACCAAGCATGGTAGAGTTGTTGGTTTTTTTTGAGGGGGGGGGGTGAACATGCCATGGGCAAATTCTTCTGAAAAAAGAGTACCGGTAATGAATATGTTAGTGCATAGTTTGAAGTTCAACTATTAAATTTCTTTGTTCTTCCAAACCAACTCCATGGAATACCATAAGGCCATGTTTCACTCAATTTGGATCAATAAATATGTTTATGCCTATTTTAAACATGCAAATTGCTTCAGTCTTGTCAAATCACCCCCCCCCCCCCCCCTCCCCCTGGAATACTACAAAGCCATGTATTTCTTTCAGTTTGAACCAAAGGTAAATAATTTTTCGCAGAGAATCCTCAGTCAGGTCGTAAGGTATGCAACTCGTCCTTTACTTACAACCCTTTTTGGTACCACTCACAGGTCCAACTGCGTGATAAACCTCTCCCCTGACAAGCCATCAGTGATCCGTGAAGCATACCGTGTCTTGAAGGAAGGTGGCGAGTTCTACTTCTCGGATATCTACGTCCAACAGGATATCCCAGAACACATCAGGAAACACAAAGTATTGTGGGGTAAGTTGTATCTCTATTTTTTTATTTTTTTTTTAATTATGCCACAATACTACTCTGGTAATTGTTCAGACCTCATTGGAGAAAAGTTTACTCTAACATGAACAAAATTTAGTTGACACTTTCTTTCTTCTTCTTCTTTCCTTTAAACGAATTTGTATTAAATTTAAATTGGCAACATGTATCAAAGAGGAGAATTGATCAAATTTTTAAAAATGGAAAATGTTACGTATTTACTGGAAAGAAGTTACTCTTTTTATAGCTTGCAGTATGAGCTTCCTATAATATGCACTGTTTCTATTTATTTTTCAGAGCAGATTGTCTCATGAAATATATGATAATGCTTTGGTGTAATATGCATTTTCCATGTACATCCCAGCCAAAGTATCACAGGCCTACTATTCAAAGGATTAAGATATTTTTGAGGCTCAGTTACAAAATTTAAAAAGATTATATCAGATAACAGTGATCTTCCATCGCTTTAGAAAAATCCGAAGATTTAGCACATGAGGCGATCTTTGTGGCATTGCCATGAGAAGTTCACATACATGTACACAGTGAATGTAATTGGACTTTGTAAATGTCATCGTAGTCATGTGCCTTTGACAGGGATAATTAAAGAGCCCAATATAGCCTGCTTTGTTTACATTCTGACCCAGTTATATATCCCCTGAAACCATTTGTGATGTTTATTGTTCACAGGCTGTGCGCTATAAGATATGAGAGCCTAGTCTGCTGGCACTAACCCTTGGGATTCATAATGAGTAACAGGGTGTCTGAACTGTAAGACTATGTAGACTGCACGGTCTTTCACCCCATAAGCCATGTTACTGTACCTGCTCCTCACACATTCAGTAGGAACCAGGGCTAGTCTTCACTCAAGACCCAATATATTTTGATAAAGTGTCAAATTAGGGTCTGTGCTCTGCAGACTAATGAGAGCCCATATTTCCAAAGGAATTGCCAGTTAGTTTATGAGCCGGAAGGGAAAACTAAAGGAGTGGTGAAATGATGGAGCGCTGCTTGACTTTGTGCTTTGTTAGATATCATTGGTTGTAGGGAGGTACCTTTATTGCCTTTTACAATCTGTAATATTGTTACAGAGATATTCTTTCCATTAGTATATTTACCAGGGTAATCATGAAAACTTAAAAGTTACATGCCAACTTTAGATTTTGAAATGATTTTTACAGTGAGTGAGCCAATCATGTGGAGAAGTATGAATTCCTGCTTAAAGTAAGATGGTGGAGGGGGGTGCTTAACATTTGCTTCCCCCCTCGCCCCCAAAAGAGGAGAACATAAAAAGAAAAGGGCAAGTCCAAGCTATTTGTCCGATACATTACTAAACACAACATAGTTCTAAGATTTATATAGTTAGTATTCATCTTGGACTTACTGATTTCAATTTTATACGTTGTGATACATATTCTGCAGACACTATCGGCTACACTTGAATATGCACTAGTCAACTGGGGAAGGTGGCTTTTACACAATATTACCAAATGCATGTTCTCATTTTGTAGGTGAATGTCTGGCTGGTGCCCTCTGTTGGACAGATTTAGAGAAGTACGCTGATGAAGTAGGATTTACCAAACCTCGTATTGTAGCAGCCCAGAAGGTGAAAGTAGAGGATAAGAAACTACTGGAAGTAATAGGTATGAATGCTTTACAGTGGGGAGATTTTTTTATATGCAGCAATTTTCCACTCACAAGCATATTGGGGAATGATTACATTGCTATTTAATTATTTCTTAATATCACATTTTTTTCTCTCCAATTAAAAAATGATATTTTGTAGCAATCATGCTCTATGGTTGCATTTTACAAAGGAACTTTTCCTTCCCTATCCCTCCAAACATGATTAATATTGACACTTACCTATTGCCTACCAATATTGTGTAGTTTGTGTATTTAAGCTTAAAGTACATACCAATCACCTGAAAAAAAGAATTTGTACATGTATACCGCTAGGAAGTATAAAATTAACCTCAAAGAATTTTATCTGAAATTCTATAGGTCAACAGTTTAGGAGTATTAAGGAAAGAAAGGATACATGAAGGTGCTCGCACGGAACCGAACCTCCGAGTTGGGTTCCGCGCGAGCCCTTATCTTGGCGAGCGGGTACGGGTGCGTTGAGTTGTCTACTCACGAGTCGCTTTTATGTTTATGGAGAGTATAATTAAACTTGTAATATCTCTTTATAGAAGTGATATTCGAAGCCCATATTTGGAATATAGTAGAATGACACGGAACTTCTAACATACAGAGTAAAATTTTATTTGGTGTTTGGTACCCTTTAAGGGAATGTGAGAATTCAGTTGTCAATAATAATAATAAAATTCTGTTCTTGTATAGCCCATATCACATTATGATATAATGTCTCTATGAGCTTCCTAAAGACTTTGCATATTATTACCCCGGCTTTAGCTCTGGCAACCATATAGCGCTCAGTGCATTCAATCCTACCAGGTACCCACTTACTACACCTGGGTCGAGTGTGGCAAATGTAGATTAATGTCTTGCCAAGGGATTTAGTGCTAAGCTCAGATTCAAACCCTGTACCTTGTGGTTCACAGTCCAGAGACTTATCCACTGGACCACAACACCTCTACTTGTCAGCAAGTTAATGCATGATTTACTTCATTCTGCAGGAGACATCACGTTCATGTCAGTAACCTACAGGCTGTTCAAGGTGTCCAAGGAGGATTGTAAGACTCCAGCAGTGGTTACGTACAACGGGACACTGGCAGAGTACGAGACCGAGCTTCCCTTCGACAAAGAAAACAATTTCAAGGTAGATTGAATCATTACCAAGTTATGTTCATTTTACTTTTTGTCAAAATCATTTATTAAAGTTCTAATCAAATGTGAAGTCATGCAGTTGCAAGTTTTATTATCCCCTCGCTGACGAAGTCGGAGGGGAGATACATGTACATGTAGTAACGCTGCCTTCCATCCGTCCGTCCGTGACAAATCTGGTTTCTGTTTGTTAACTTTAGTAATGTTCGACGGATATTATTGAAATTTGATTTCAAGGTACATGGTATCAAAATACAGCCTAACTTTGATTTAGGAGTATGTAGGTCAAAGGTTAAAGGTCATAGCTCATTAAATATGCGAAAATAGCTAAACATCTGGTTTCCGTTCGATAACTTTAGAAATGTTTGACGGATTTTTAATGAAATTTGGTATGAAGGTGCATGGTATCAAAATACAGCCTACGTTTCATTTAGGAGTATGTAGGTCAAAGGTCAAAGGTCATAGCCCATTAAATATGCGAAAATAGTTAATTAGCTAGAGAAGCTTTGAGAAATTTCCCTGACTACCTTTCAGACAACAAGAATCTGCAGAAAGGACATCCTTGATCATATCCCCTTTGTTTCCCTACAGGCCAATGTTCCAGTGAAGGTGGATGCAGGATTGGCAGAGATCCTGAGAAAGTCCAGATACAACAAAGTCTTTACAATTGGAGATGCTGCACAGAATGGCGATGCAGAGGTAAAGAACGTTTTTCTAGTACTGTAAAACCTGTAACGTTCTTTATATGAAACTTTTGCGAATTGTTGATAACAGCTTTTGTAGCAGCACGTTGATGACTCTGTTATAGTGGCAAAAAACAAATTGCAAAATTTCATTGTAGTGATTCATTGCTGTTGAGGCATGAGACTGTTTCGAGTCCAGAGTCGTAAAATGTTCCTGGATTATAATGACATCTTGTAAACAGTGTAGTTCATGTTATGTATGGGGGAAAGAATGACCATGCACATTTATGATATCTCCAGAAAAAGCTCCTGTTGTATATGTGACCCGTCACATCAAAATGAGACAGAAGTCGCTGGGCTAGAACTCAAGAAAAGGGGGAAAATCGTGAAAAATACCAAATTTGGGGAAGTTATTGTTCTCGATGTATTTGAATCTCCAATGCTTCATGAATGCCCTGTAAAAATTTCTAGTTCTAAATATTACTGGAAGAGGTAGAAAAATAAGTTTTTCTGGGAGTGTTTTTTTTTTTTGTCAGTAAAGACGGAATAAGTCAATACGAGAAGCTTTTCAGGGCCTTGAAGCTACTTTGCTTATCTACCCATTAAAGCATTAAAAATTATGATTTTAATGAATTAAAATTTATGTTTTCATGAGAAGAGATGCTAAAGAAATGTAAGAACTAAGTTTTATTCAAATTGATAAATGGTTACTACAGACTTTTAAAAAATCTAGTTGGCATTAAAGATGAAAAAATGGTGCATGGAGACAAAACAGAAGTCAAACTTTGGAAGCGTCTTTCTCGAAGAAATACTTTCCAGAGCCCTCCTATTCTCGAGTTTCAAAAGCTATTATCTTCACTAATACTCACTCTCTAGAGTTGACCTTTATATCAAATTAAAGCTTATGAAAAGGAGAATAATAATCAGTAATAAAATCAAATTTGAAGAAATACGACTTCTGTCTCATTTTGACGTGACGGGTCACATATGGCTCTGTCAACAATTTTGTACTGGTGTTAGAAATTTGTTGAAGAAATGCAGGGAAAAGGTGAAAAAGGAAGAGATACAGTAATATTTCTGATTGTTTGTTCTGTTTTTTTGTTTTCTTTGTTCAGATTGCCAAGGATTGCCCAGTGGATCCTTATGTGTATCTGGCCTCGGGTCGCTGTGATACAACTACAGGCTGCTGTTAAAAGGTCACTCACCGTTCAGGATCAGGACTCACTCCATTCAGGGCGAGAACTCATCCCTTAAGTCCAGGACTCTTTACATTCAGGACAAGGACTCGTTACTTTCAGGACTATAGCTCACTCCCCCCTTTAGGGAAGGTCTCCATTAAGGATCCGGACCCATTCCATTCAGAATTTATTGCATTCAGGACCAGGACTTTATTCGGAACTCTATTCAGGACCAGGAATCACCCCCAATGCATGACTAGAACTTGCCCCATTCAAGACCAGGACTACCACTCGTGACTGAAACTCGTAGATGGAGTTTCACTTCGTTTAGGACACGGACTTACTCTCTTCAGGACCTGGGACCTCTCCATTCCCGATCAAGTCTCTCTTCATTCAGGACTCACTCCAAGGACTCACTTCATTCAATTCAGGAACTGGTCTCATTTCAATCAGCACCAGGTCTCCATGGACAGTCTGCATTTATGGTGCTACATCAACTCTTGCTAAGAACCTGAGCAGCTTGGGACTGACTTCATCCCAAAATTGTTTGTGAAGCAACCCTAGTGGGGGAATTGATGATTGATCATGAACTAATGTGTCATATGTTGCTTTAATAGGACAATAATTAGCAATTGTTACATCAGAATTATAGAGAGTTCGTGCTTTTGATCAGTGTCTTGTAAAGGTTGTCAGATTTTTTTCAGCAGTGGATCTTATTATCATTTTATCTTCTTCTTACCATGTATTCATGTATGTTGCACTTGTTCTCCCCAGATTCACTATTACTTTTGAAACATCTACTTGCTATAGATTTTATGGCCTTATTAAAAGAGTGAAGTATACATGTATATTATACATGTAATCCTCTTTAACACATTACATGTGCATTGACTGGTGCAGTGTAATGTAAAATTGTTTGACTGTCAAGGATGGCATAATGTGTTATTGTAGGGTTACAGGTCATTGTATTTCAGTAGGCAGAATGCAGATTGCATACATTAAGTGTTGCTAGGTTGAGCAAGCCAAAATGTTTGTCCAACCTAACAAAGCCTAATACATGCAATTCGCATTCTGACTATTGAAAAAGAATAGGTTTTTACAGGTGAATGTAATAGTTTGTCACTAGGCAAACGTGTATAAATTTGAATACATTACGAAAATGGCCTATTGCCCATCATCATTACAAACATTTCAGCTAGGATGGAGTAGAATTCCATTTGAATATATGTTTTTCCATCAGGTAACTTCGTGAAACAGTGTGGCACGAAAAGACGCGTTAAGGGACAACAAACGGCAAAATTGGCTGGTAGCAGTGGTAAATTAAAGTTGTAATTTGGCATATGTAATAACAGACTGTGCAATATTAAGCCTAATTAAGATGATATAGGTTTTTTTTGTACCTGCTCTTAATGATTCATATGTATGTTTCTGCCATAATGCCATAAAATTGTGATTTTCGACAATATCCATTTTCGTTCCGGACATGTCTTTTCGTGCCCGTACATTTTGCTAAAATACATGTACCTGAATTTTGGACAAGTTGTGCTAAAAATATGATCAGATCATCAGAGACCTCAAAAATTTGTTGTAAATTTAGTTTCTTCATATCAGCAAAGGTGCTCTAAGCAATTTTATCTAGCTTCATTTCTTCCTTTTCAAGTCAAGCTGAGATTTGATTCAGTTTGCATAGATTTGCAACAAGCAGTGCAAAAAGTACTCTTTTTTTTTTTTTTTTTTGTTCACCAGAGCTTTTTTAAGATTTGCTGTAGAGATTTTTTTGAGGGGGGGGGGAATATTTTTCATTTTATTCCAGATTTCTATGTGAGCATTCCAGGGCTAAATTGTTTGGTGGATTTTAGTTCTTTTTTTTTTCTTCTTCTTCTTCCCTTTTTTTTTTAAAAGAAGAAAAGAAAATCATTGAGGAGATAACTGACAAAATTTTGTCAATAAGTCATTGACACTCTCATCAAAACATTGAAACATCATGTAGAGACTTAAGGACATGAGTTTCCTATTTTGAAGGAATGCACTTGTTTCTACTTTTTTCATACAAATTCATTGCAACTCAAATTTAAAGTGATATGAATAGTATCCAGTCTGTGTATAGTGTCACAATCATATTTTATGTATTCATAAATCCTTGTTTATGATGCTGGTATTATACTACATGTATAGTAAAAATCTTTGGTATAAGTATATCTAGTGATGTGTCCAGAATCACCTCTGACAAGCCCCCCAAAATTCCAAAAAATTTTGCTTGGGGGGAACACAAACACAAATTTCTGCAATTTTTTTGTTTTTTCTTTCTTTCTTTTTCTTTTTTTTTTTTTTTTTTTTTGCTATTGCTTTGTTCTTTGGTCTGCTGGATTTGGTTTTGCTGTAGTAAAAACAACAGAAAAGTGATTCTGCCACTCCTTTCATTACATCATGTTTTTTTTTAGCATTTACATTCAGCCCCAATATCATTAACTGTTGTATCTAACCCACTTATCTCAAGAAAATATGTATGTATTGATATTTGGCAGGTTGAATTCTAATACCTGGTTACCAGTACCTACAAATAAATATGAAATTATATCAGAATGTTAAAGAGTAATTTTTATAACATGATGAAGTCAATCACAAAAGAATTGTACACGTATCATGATAATAATAATTGGAGACAGATATGAAAATGATCATATTGCCTTCTCGGAGCCAGAAGGATGTTAATTAATATCAGCTGGCCCCTGTATTAAATCGTATGGGAATGAGAGAATTCAGTAGTCAGTGGGTTAACATAGAGTTAAAGACTTTCTGGCTCCAAACAGACAATATACAGTAGAAATATTGTTTTATGATTTATGTGATGGAAAAAAAAGTATAATGATGAAATTAATGTTGCGATGATAATTTTGATAATTTTTGCAATAGTTGGAATGGTGTGGTAATCAACAGTGATGGTTACGAATTTTGTGTGTTGATGTATAGGCCTATTGTATACTAACAGGCACAGATATCTGTATCTTGCATCATGCTGTGTATTTGTAAAAAAAAAAATGAAATATGCTTTTGTGTCTCAAGATATTAGGATTAAAAATTGTTATCATGCAGTCATCTCTGTAGTTTCAAGTTTTTGTTTTTGCTTGCATTTTTGATATTCAGTCAATTTGAATGATTATGCCTGTCTCATTGTCTTATAGTCAGCCTAGTGGAGTTAGGAATTTGTCATAGCCTGGAAACATGTGCACCTGTGCTTTTACTTGTCCACTGATCTAGGATTTTGTAAAAGAGGGGCACAATAACCCCCCCCCCCCCCCCACCCCCTGATAAAAAAATGATCCCATTCTGTTGGGCATATATATGACGGTCCCCCTCCCCGTCCCCCTCCCCAGAAAAAGAAAATTCTGGCATTGGGCTTCTTGTCAGGATTGAAAGAAAGAGGGAGTAACATTGCAGAGAATGGTAAAGAAGTGAAAAAGAGGGAGAAAGAAATTTAATAAAGAAGTGAGACATACAGAGAGAGAGAGAGTAATGAAGTAGTGAGAAAGAGGGGGAAAAGAGAATAGGAAAACAGGAAGAGAAGAATGAAGAGAGAATATATGTATTAAATAAAGAGGGAGAGAGGGAATAGACAAAGAGAAAGAGAGAAGGAAAAGACAAATAGAGGGGGGGGGGGAGAGTAAGCAATAAAGAATGGTAGAAAGTAGGAAAGAAGTGAGAAAGAGATAAAGAGGGGGGGATAAGAGCAACGGATGGATGGAGGGTGAAAATGAGGGTAAGAAAAAGTTGTTAAATCTATGGAGGTGAGGTATAGTAAGATCTTATTTTGTCTTGCTTTTGTTTTGTTTTTGTTTCTTTATATCCAAAATCATGTCAAGTAAACAGAAAAGTTAAAAGAAAACATTTACAGAAATTAATATCAGAAAATTTGCATGTAGGCCTACGGTGGATCGGATTTTTGTAGGCCTCCTCATCTAGTATCTGTGATAATGACATTACCTTCGTATATTCATAGTGGCATAGCGTCATCTAACGGTAAAACATGGAAAGTCCGCGTTGTCAGAATAAAGTGAGGAAAAGTGAGAAAAACTAAGTCCCCCTTGACAATTTTTAATACCACTCACGAAACATTAGGTGAAATTCGTTCATTCAAAAAGAAAGGCAAGCAGAATTTTCTTCCCCCCATTTTTACAGGTTATTTGTGAAAAATTGATTATGTTTCCATAATAAAATTAAGTTCTTTATTGCATTTGGTATGCAATGAAGTATGTACATTGTGTATTCTTTTCACTTCTGTACAGGCGCATAACTTGCTATTAAAATTCATGAAACTGCATTGAAAAATCTTGATTTTCAGTGCAGTGTCGTGAGTTTGAATTTCAATTATCCGTCTTTACATGAACATAACATTAAAATAATCAAAGCGAGTATATGCACATGTAAACCCAGCATTGCATTATGGAACGAAAAGTGCAACTTTTTTCTTGTTTCGATTGCATAAAAATGCATAATTTCATTATGAAAACATAATCAGTCGTTAGCAAATAATCAATGGAAATTTGAGTAAGAAAGTTCTACATGCATGTACTTGAAAGAACGAATTTCATCAAATATTTTTCGAGTTACATTAAATTGTCGGGGGGACTTACTTTTTGGTTGAGTAAATTAAAGGGAATTGTTGTTGATGCTGTTGTTGCCGTAGTCGTCGTCGTTGTTGTTTTGCTGTGTGGTTTTGTTTTGGGGTTTTTCGGCGGTTCTTAATTAAGGCATTCAAAAGAGTCGCTTATCCGGTCAGTTGTAGCTTGTCCTGGGCCCCGTTTCATGAAATTTGTTATCTATAACAACTGTCCCATTTCTATGACAAATTTGCTCTCAGCCAATTAATCATATTCAAGGATTTCAGTAGCTTATAACAATTATTTTGTTAATTTATTACTTTGTATACTATGTTGGAAAGTTGGAAATAAATGTCTTTAAATTGAATTGAGAATTGTAACTTAATTGTAATTGATAACAAGTTTTATGAAACGGGGCCCTGGTAATTATAGTGACTTCAATCTGCCATTTATAAGCGATCTATTTCCATAATTTCAAAATCAATTTCCTTTCACTCCTTCAATCTACCATTAATGCACCTGCCCTATGTCAGGGTGCCTCTATGATATAGAGATATAAAAAAAGGTATACATTTTTAAAATATCCTCCAAAATCATAATTTCACAATATCGAGACAATTTTTTTCTTGTACAAGTATGGGTAGGGGTCTGTTTCATCGGATGACACTATGGCCCGTATTCTGAGTTAAACCAAAGCTTCAATTAAAACTGACCTGAACAACAAGTCCAGTGTAAATTTCTGTGCAAATTTAAACCATACTTGACTGGATTTCAGAATGTGATTTTCTAAAACTCAGCTTTAAAGGGCAGGTTTAGATTGGGTTTAAACCACACTAAGACTACGGTTAAGTTAAACCGGAGTTCAGAATACGGCCCTATGAGGTACTGACAATATTTCACGGTTTGAGTACTGGCTACTTTTGTAAAACTCGCCGAAAATTGGTTTGCGAAAAAATGCCTGTCTTGAATTTGATCAAAGTGCGTATCGGGCAGTAACTGCATTTTCTCTGTTCACCATCAATAATTGATTTGAACCATTATAATCGTTAAACCTATGCTAGCAGTGCACACCCACAATGGCGTATCAATAAATTGATAACGGGGGGGGGGGGGGGTGATGCTCAAAAGACAGGGGTTAAATGTATCTGGACAGCTCCGTTCTTGTATACTGAGCATATAGCATTTTGTACTGTGGTTTGTTTTCCTGGGCCTTCAAGAAGGAGCTACACCAGCTTCACCCATTGTTGGAAATGCCCCTGCCCCCAACCCACAACTGCCACCTCCATTGCAGATGGTGCCTTTCCAGCAAATCATGTTTGCCTGAAGAGTATTGGAAAGATTGAATCCAATAACGGGAGAAGAACCCGAACATTTACACATTTTCTTCTTCAGATTTCTTATTCCTCTTAAGAAATAAGAGACCCCAGAAACAACGTTTTGTATGATGAATAAGAACTTAAAAGAGAATCAAATTTATTTAAAAAAAAAAAAAGTTTTTACATTTCTTCGATTTAATATGTGCATGTGAAAGATATCAACATGGACTACAGAGCATCCTTTCCAGGCATGTCACAGACAGTAACGCATCCTCAACTGCTTGGAACAGATGGGGCAAGGAAAGAATTAATGGTCAAACAAGATTTTTTTTTTTCAATCTCTCTTCCTGAAAATGGAACATCTTAGGTCCATCTTCCTGTAATGAATTGCAATTTGCATCCTGTCATGCTCCAGTTAAAAAAATATGGCTGTGACCTGTGTGCAGAAAGACATAATCTGCAATTTTTCTCTGTGTGTGTGTGTGTGTGTGTGTGTGTGTGTGTGCGTGTGCGTGTGTGCGTGTGTCGGTGTGTGTGTGGGTGTGTGTGTGTGTGTGTGTGTGCGCGTGTGTGTGTGTGTGTGTGTGTTTGTGCGCGAGCCCTTGTATGGAAGTGGAGGTGCCGTGGTCCAGTGGTTTAAGGCGCTTGACTGGAGATGCGAGGATCGGGCGTTCGATCCCAAGCACGGCACTTATGCCCTTGAGCAAGGCATTTTATCTACATTGCTCTTTTATCGTACATCAAATAAATGAAGAGCTATAAGCATATTGATACTAGCGTGTGCATGTGTGTTATAAAAAAAAAAAAAAAAAAATGGAAGAGATAGATGTGGATGTGCGGTTAGGTATATAGGATTAATAATTAAAATAATGATTCAAATCAATTATTGATAGCAGACAGAGAACATGCAGTTAATGGCTGATACGCACTTTGATCAAATTCAAGACTGAGGCATTTTTGCGGGAACCAATTTTGGCGAGTCTTACAAAAGTAGCCGGTACTCACTCAAGCTTGAAATATTTTCAATATCCATAGTGTCATCGGATGAAACAGACCCTTAATTGTATAAGAATATATCATATTGATATTGTAAAATTATGATTTTGCAGAATATTTTTGAAGTGTGTACTTCTTTTTGATAGCAGAGGGGTGTGTATGACACTCCCTTCCCTTTCTGACGTAAATGATGTCGATAAAAATAATGGAGACCTTTTTGGCGATCGTCTGCAAATAAAAAAAAGAAAATGGACTTATTATATCTAGTTGTTTGCTTGGTTGATCACCCCCTCCCCCCCCCCCCCCCCCCCCCGCTTATTCATGTTTGCAAATAAAAGTTTGGTCCGACGACACCCTCGCCCCCATTTAATGGTCTAGCGGTGCCCTGATCCTTCTTCTTTCCCCCACGAAACATTAGATAAGACTACAACCCCTGAAAATTTGTTCTGGAACTCCTACATGTGCCTAATTGAAAAGTAACATGTTTAGTAGTGGCGTAGCGAGGATCCATATTGTCGAAGGGGCACCACATCATGCGGGGGGGGGGCACCAGTCTTTAATACTCGGTGGATGAACTGCGAAGGGTGTGGGAGGGGTTGTCTCATCTTCAACTATTTTCACGTTCCCTTCCCTCCCCCTTCTTCCTTATTTTTGCTCTTTCACCTGTCTCGTTCTCTCTTTGTTTTTGTCGCCCCCGGCACAAAAACAATTATTAGAAAATTCACCAGTGTGTACCCCCTCCCCTCCCCTTTTTTCTTACGCCTGATCGTGCTCACTGCAGGTAATTGGCACGTATCTGCATGTCATTGTATCGTATAGTTATCTATTTCTCCATGCAACTAAATTAATGATTCAACCTATGATCTCCCCGTCTACTAAAATTAATGTGTCCCCAATGACCATCAATGCGGTACCATTGATACTTGAATTGCATGTGAATATATGGGTTACATGTTGTTTTTCCAAAGCTTCATTATTCCGAAGATTCGTTAATAATGCAAAAGTTCATGAATCCGAAGGTTCGTTATTCAGAAGGTTTGTATAATTCTGAAGTTCGTTTACTACGAAGGTTTGTTATTCCGAAGGTTGATAGGTTTGTAATTATGAAAATTAAAATATTGTTTAGTCTTCCGAAAATGAAATAGAACCCCACTTCATTTTCGGAAACGAATCTTCGGAAATGTACGAGTGTCCCGCTATAAATTTAACGAGCCGGGCAAGTGACACAATGTGTGCTCTCCCATGATAGCTAATCGGTCCCCGATGACCACCAGCGCGGTATCATTATAGACACTTCAATCAGGTGGATGGTTAAATCAATATTTTCCTCAGGGGGCATTGTTCCGTTATAAGCCTTGAACATTTAATGACTATGCATGCACAGTGTCACGTTAATGAGAAAGTACAGTTTGGGCTATTTTCATCTTTGGGGTGATCATATCTTAAAACAATAGTGTTAACAATTTATGGTTCCAGCCCGCAATTACCATTGTGACGTCATTGGGGTGCACAGGAAATATAAGGTTGGTGAAATGCAAGAGAACAAGAAGAAAAGGGGGGGGGGCGACTATTTTTTTTCTCCAGCCCTCAAAAAGTCACTCAGTTGGGGGGGGGGGGGTATCAGACGTTTTGCTCCATGATTCTCTGAGAAGCAAAAAAAAAAAAGAAAAAAAAAGGGGGGGGGTAAAAAAAAAATTTCCTGTCAAAAGTTGTCGAGGGGGGGGGGGCACTCTGCCCCCTGCCCCCCCCCCTTGGATACGCTAGTGGTACCTACCCCGAATATTATATTAAATGCCCTCTACTAATATTTTCTCATCGCAACCATTTAAAAAACAGTAGCTTAGGTATATCCAATGCCTTTGCTCCGTAAAAGTGCATTTCCATTTACAAAAGGGTTTGAGAAGCATAATAAATCCGATAAAGTTAAATAAACCTTTATTTTCCTGATCGTCTTGTTTCCAACGCCTCCAAGGACCAATTTTGCATAATAGCCAAAATTAATATTCTACAAGTTTGTACCAAGCGGAAAATGTATAATGGCAAAGTTGCCGTTGTGTGTATAATTATCATGCTCTATTTGCTCTGATAAATTATCCGAGGCGATGCCGCTTGCTTCCGCCAGATTCCAGCCTACTATAGTACTGTTAGACAGAGGAACCCCTCCATACAAAAAAAAAAAAAAAAAAAAAAAAAAAAAAAAAAAGAAAAAGAAAAAAAAAAAAGAAAAGAAAAGAAAAGAAAAAGAAGAAGCAATGTCTAGAAAAATGATAATGAAGCTATAGCATAGGGAAAAGACAATTTTACAGCTGAATACCTTGTCCGTCATTTTGCGATCCGTTTTCGTTAAAACTCCAACTCCATGCAGCCTACCTGTTTATGTTTATCTTTTATGCAGTCCACGCATAGCTACGGGGTGAGGGAGCACGGGGGCCTGTTTTCCAATGTAATGAGAAATTTTTTAAAAAAGGAAAGAAAGCGCAAAAAGAAAGGAAGAGGGCGAGGCAACATAGAAACAAAGTGCAACCTCACACCCTCCTCTCACTTTTTGACCTTGTTCTCTTGTATTATAATGAAAATACCACTGCAAATAGCAGGATGGTGCTAGATAGGACCCTGATAACATGCAGGGGCGTCGATCCGTTTTTCGGATTGGGGAGGGGGCAAGACAGCCTATGATCATTTCGCACTCAATTCAATCATCATCAGGGGCGGCGGTGCGTCTTTCAAAGTGGGGGGGGGGGCGCCAACAAAAAGGGGCACCTACAAAGGGTGGAAACAAGGCGGAAAATACCACTTCGAGACATTAGTATACCGGTACATTCTGATCAATACACAACCGAGGATCATTTTCGATACGCTATTGTTACTATCTTAACATCTAGATTTAAAAAAAAAACTACTTTGCAGTTGAGTGTAATAGCCTGATTATTCATTTGCGAGCGAGCGGAGCGAGCTAGCAAAAAAATTAAGATTTATTTCTAACGCTGAAGGCAACGGGTGTTGAATTATATACAGCGATTTTCCTAATATCATAAGAAGATAATAGTAAATGCGAGCGAGCGTAGCGAGTGAGCTTCTAAAGTTTAGGGGGGAAAAAAAGTCCTCGTTCCTTTTATAATTTAGGAGCACTGCTCATTCTTGTATAATTTAGGGCATTGGGCCCCTCCAACCCCCTGCTCTACTGCCTCACTATTGTGCTGATATGCAGTAGGGGAATGTATTATTATGAAGCCTCTCTGATTATTTGGAGCTATATGTATAAGGCTCCTTTGTGGACTTCATACATACCCATATATATAATATATATATATATATATATATATATATATATATATATATATATATATATATATATATATATATATATATATATAATATACTTTATTCCAGTATCTACCGATGTCGCATTTATCAGAAAACAAAAGGGGCACTAATTTCTGAGGTTAAAAGGGGCACTCATCAGAAGGTAAAAAGGACACTCATTAGAAAGAAAAAGGGGCACACTATACGAAGAAAAAGGGACTTATCAGCTATGAAAAGGGGCACTTTTGGGGTACTCGAAAAAGTGAGGGGGCACTGTGCCCCCTGCCCCTTCCCTTCCCCGGAGCGCTACCTCTGATCATCATAGCATTGATAAAGATATGATGGTAATTTGAACTTAAGTAAATTATGTATATCAATATCATGAACAGAAAATGGAATTAAAGATCACATGGAAAAATAGAGAAAAAACTAAATAAATATGAAAATTTAAAACTTTGAATTGAATTATGTATGTTCAGAACGTTTTTTAATGGCGTCATGATTTTTTGGAACGCCTCTTAAAAACAGCTTCTCCGCAGTTACATGACGCAGTAAAGATTAGAGAATTTGCGGGCGAAGCGCGCTATGGCACGCCATTAGGGAATTAAATATAATTGTTCAACATCAATACAAAATATATTTCACTTTAACAAATGCATATTTATCTTTTACAAAACCATTTCACTCCAGTCATTATATATTTCACTCTAAACAAATATATTTCACTTTTCACAAAATTTCATTTCACTATTTCACAAATATTCATGTCACGTTTTCACAAATATCCTTTTCACTTTTAACAAAAATTCATTTCACATTTTACAAAATTACATTTCACTTTTAACAAAATTTCATTTCACTTTTTCACAAAAATCCTTTACTTTTAACAAAATTTCATTTCACTTTTCCCAAAAATACATTTCACTTTTCACAAATTTTCATTTCACTTTTCATAAAAATATCGTTTCACTTTTCACAAAAAATCATTTCACTTTCAAGAGGAAATAAATTCCACTTTAAAAGAAAAATGCATTCCATTTATAGGCCTATTGTCTCGAAACAACTTTGCTTGTCACGCATCTAGACCCCGATCTGGACCTGCGTGTACATTCCTCTCGTATAATATACATGTGCGTACTGTGCGTAGAAATCATTCCTCTTTCACCAAAACCATTTCACTGTGATAAAAACCATTTCACTCTGAAAAAAATAATACGTTCCTCTTTTTTCTCGGCCTAAAGGTGGCGCTATAGCCAGCTAGCTCGAGCTACCACACGTGCCCGGCGCAGCGCAATCGAATCGCATCCAATTTCCGAACGCGACGTCGACGTTACTCCCCATCCTCAGGGGTGTCGCTAGAACATTTTGAATGGGGGGGGGGGGGGGGTGACACCCAAATTTGCCGACAAAAATGCTGCACCTAAATCCCCCCCCCACACACACACACAAATAACAATAAAAGAAAATCGCAGATGTAGACAGGGGGGTCGCTAGGGAGGGGGTGGGGGGAGGGATGTGGGGGTGTCACACCCCCACTCAAAGTTTCTGTCGGCAAATGCGCCGCCTCTGTCGGCAAAAAAAAAAAAAAAAAAGGAAGGGAAAAAAGGGAAAGGGAAGAGGAAAGATAAAAGGAAAAGGAGAAAAGAGAAAGGAGAAAAAAAGATAAGAAAAAAGAAAAGGGAAAGGAAAGGAAAAAAAGAAAAAGAAAAGGGAAGGAAAGTAAAAAAAAGGGAAAAAATGGCATTATTTTTGCTCGCTCGCAAGAACACAGGAATTTCAATACTTTAATATTAAAGGCGTCCCCCTTCAGCAATGGGCTGCAGCCCCCCCCCCCCCTTCCCCCGAGAATTTTCAAAAGTTCCGATATTCATATTCGGGCATGCAGCGAGGTGCTTGAATATCCAATTTTTGTGAAACATTGCAAGGTTCCCAGATAATAATATTATGTAACTTATGTGTATGCACAGGCGTAGCCAGGATTTTTCAATGGAGGGGGGGGGGGGGTGGCAGACGTGAAGGATCCAACCGCGTAGCCAGGATTTCATTTTGCAGGGGCAGTTGTGAGCACGCGAAGCGTGCGAAATTGGTGATGACTAGGGGTGGGTGCAGGGAGGGAGGGGGGGGGGAAGTTTTTCCCCTCCCGCGCGAAGCGCGAAAGCTCTGACGTTTTAGCAAATTTCAGAGAAAGATAACGGCTAGCACCTTTTTTTTAGGCGGAAAGTTAGTTCGACGCCCGGGGTGCTTTTCAATTATTTGGACGCAACACTATACTGTATGTAACAGGGGTGGGTGCAGGGAGGGGGAATTTCCCCCCTCCCGCGCGAAGCGCGAAAGCTCTTATTTTTTATAGCAAATTTGAGAGAAAGATAACGGCTCGTAGCAAACAATTTTTTTAGGTGGAAAGTTATAGTTCGACGCCCGGACTGCTTTCAATTATTTGGACGCAACATTGCACTCTATGCATCAGGGATTGGTGCAGGGAGGGGAGTTATTTCCCCCGTCCCGGGGGGAGGGGGAACTTTGGCGTTCTAGCAAATTTTGAGAGAAAGATAACGGCTTGTAGCGCCTGTTTAGACTTTTTTCTCTCACTTCCACCGCTTTTTCGCTCTCGTTTTATTTTTTAATGGGCCCCCTGGCTACGCCTATGTGTGTATGTAACTTCTGTGCATTTTCACGACGAAATGTTGTTTTTTTAATTTTGCTCGCTCGCTCGCAAACATTTAAAAATTGAACGGTTGATATTCGGGCAATGGGATCTTTCTCTCAAATTTGCTAAAACGTCACAGCTTTCGCGCTTCGCGAGGGAGGGGGGAAACTTCCCCCTCCCTCCCTGCACCCACCCCTCATCACCAATTTCGCACGCTTCGCGTGCTCACAACCGCCCCCTAAAATGAAATCCTGGCTACGCGGTTGGATCCTTCACGTCTGCCCCCCTCCTCCACATTGAAAAATCCTGGCTACGCCTGTGAATACACAAGTTACATGATATTAGTTTCAGTTTCAGTTTAAGCACATTTATTTCCAACTTTTCAATATACAAAGTAATAAATGAGCAAAAATAATGTACATGTATCTTTAACAAAAAATATGACAAAATATGCATTAATGTGGTACATATATAGTTGGAGGACACACCTCCAAAAGCAAAAGCTTGGGGAACCTTGCAATGCTTCACAAAAATAGGATATTCCAGCACCTTGCTGCCCCAAAAATGAATATCGGAACTTTTGAAAATCATCGGGGGAAGGGGGGGGGGGGGCTGCCCCATTGCCGAAGGGGGACGCTTTTTGCCCGAATATTAAAATTCCAATGTTCTTGCGGGCGAGCAAAATTTTGTTTAACTTTTCGTAGTGAAAACGTACAGAAGTTACAAACAAAAGTTACATAATATTATTATCTGGGAACCTTGCTTCACAAATATTTGGATATTCCAGTGAACGTGCGAGCGACCAAAAAATAATGCCATTTTCCCCCTCTTTTTCTTTCCTTTCCTTTTCTTTTCCTTCTCATTTCCCTCTTTCCCCCCCCCCCCCCTTCCTTTCCCTTTTCTTTTTTTCCCCTACTCCTTTCTCTTTTCTTCTTTTCCTTTTATCTTTCCTCTTCCCTTCCCCTTTTTCCCCTCCTTTTTTGCCGACAGAGGTGGCGCATTTGCCGACAAAAACTTCGAGTGGGGGTGTGACACCCCCACACCCCTCCCCCCACCCCCTCCCTAGCGACCCCCCCCCCCCCTGTCTACATCTGCGATTTTCTTTTATTGCTATTTGTGTGTGGGGGGGGGGAGGGGAGAGATTAAGGTGCAGCATTTTTGTCGGCAAATTTGGGTGTCACCCCCCCCCCCCCATTCAAAATGTTCTAGCGACACCCCTGAGGATGGGGAGTAACGTCGACGTCGCGTTCAGAAATTGGATGGGATTCGATTGCGCCGCGCCGGGCACGTGTGGTAGCTCGAGCTAGCTGGCTATAGCGCCACCTTTAGGCCGAGAAAAAAGAGGAACGTATTTTTTTTCAGAGTGAAATGGTTTTTATCACAGTGAAATGGTTTTGGTGAAAGAGGAATGATTTCTACGCACAGTACGCACCTGTATATTATACGAGAGGAATGTACACGCAGGTCCAGATCGGGGTCTAGATGCATGACAAGCAAAGTTGTTTCGAGACAATAGGCCTATAAATGGAATGCATTTTTCTTTTAAAGTGGAATTTATTTCCTCTTGAAAGTGAAATGAATTTTTGTGAAAAGTGAAATGATTTTTTTGTGAAAAGTGAAATGAATTTTTGCGAAAAGTGAAATGAATTTTTTATGAAAAGTGAAATGAAAATTTGTGAAAAGTGAAATGTATTTTTGGGAAAAGTGAAATGAAATTTTGTTAAAAGTGAAAAGGATTTTTGTGAAAAAGTGAAATGAAATTTTGTTAAAAGTGAAATGTAATTTTGTTAAAAGTGAAATGTAATTTTGTAAAATGTGAAATGAATTTTGTTAAAAGTGAAAAGGATTTTTGTGAAAACGTGACATGAATATTTGTGAAATAGTGAAATGAAATTTTGTGAAAAGTGAAATATATTTGTTAAGAGTGAAATATATATTGACTGGAGTGAAATGATTTTGTAAAAGATAAATATATATTTGTTAAAGTGAAATATATTTTGTATTGATGTTGAACAATTATATTTAATTCCCTAATGGCGTGCCATAGCGCGCGACGAAATTGAAGTCTGACCGTGTAAAACCCTTTTGTATTTCATTATTTGGAAGGTTTCATTTCCCGAGTTTTGCATCAGTTTTTCCTTATTTTATTTTACACCTCCGGATTTATTGGGGGGGGGGGGAATGATATGTTTGCCCCCAATATTTTCTTGCCGGGGGGGGGGGGCAATCGCCCCCCTGCCCCCCCCCCCAGGATCGACGCCCCTGATAACATGAATCATTATTGCTTCACTTCCAACAAAATTAGCATCTCACTCTCTCTTCTGATGGCACTCTGTCTGATTGCAATATGTTTGCTTGTCTGTCTGTAATTATGTCTGTTTGCTTGTCTGCCATGACCAGATGTCTCTCTGTTTGTCTCTGCATGCCCCCTTTTCTTCTCTCTTTGTCAATCTTTTAATCTTTCATCATAAAGAAGAGCGCGCCCGTGCCTGTCTGTCTGTCTCTCTCTCTCTTTCTCTGTCCGTCTCTCTGTCTGTCTCCCTCTGTCTCTCTCTCTGTATCTCTGTCTCTGTCTCACTCTCTCTCTCTCTCTCCCTCCCTCAGTTCCTCTCTCTTTCCCCTCCCTCTCTTATTCTCTTTATGTATGTCTGTCTGTCTTGTCTCTTTCTCTGTCTCTGTCTCTCTGTCTCTCTCTCTCCCTCTCTCAGTTCCTTTCTCTTTACCCCTCCCTTTCTGTATCTCTGTCTCTCTGTCTTTCTCTTTCTCTCTCTCTCTCTCTCTCTCTCTCTCTCTCTCTCTCTCCCTCCCTCAGTTCCTCTCTCTTACCCCCTCCCTCTCTTATTCTCTTTCTATCTGTATGACTGTCTGTCTCTGTCTCTCTGTCTCTGTCTCTGTCTCTGTCTCTCTCTCTCTCTCTCCCTCAGTTCCTCTCTCTTTACCACTCCCTCTCTCTCTCTGTCCCTCTGTCTTTCTTTCTTTCTCTCTCTCTCCCTCGGTTCCTCTTTACCCCTCCCTCTCTGTATCCTGTCTTTCTGTCTTTCTCTCTCTCTCACTCTCCCTCTCTCAGTTCCTCTCTCTTTCCCCCTCCCTTTCTTATTCTCTTTCAGTCTGTATGTCTGTCTGTTTCTGACTCTCTCTCTCCCTCTCTCTCTCCCTCTCTCTCTCTCTTTCCTCATCTCTGTCTCTCTCCCTCCCTCCCTCTCCTACATGAGACTAGTTTCCCAAAATACTCTTCTTCAAAAGACACGTAGGATTACGTGTGTTACGTGCATACATACAGAGATTGAGTGATCAATTCATTCTGCACACCTCCAACGCGACGCCGCAAAACCGTGCATTTTTGTTTTTAAATTGAGTTGGCGCATCCAAATGATTTTGAGTTCCAGATCTCCCTCAGAGGATAATATTCTATTTCTGCCTTGCAATTTGCACTTCAGACAAAAATCTAAGTATTAGTCATAACAGATGACTATGATTTATTAGATCAATGATCCTCATATCGAGAAAAGAAAGAGGGCATGGGAGGTGGGGCACCCCCTCCCCTCGAAAACGTGGATTTTAAGTGATTTGTGTGAAATGTCAGATTAAAAGTAGCATTCTCGTTTCCTGTCAATGTTGAAAATACAGCAGAAAACCCCATCACCACATTCATTAGCTTGTTGAAATTAGTATATAGTGCACTGACAAATATTTTTAAAAGAAAATATATAAATTTTGGATTGGAGCACTTTTTCTCGTCAACCCGATTTGAATTGAATTGAATTGAATTGAAAAGGTTTTATTAATATTGCACTTCGCAGCCAAAAGGCTGAATTATGTACAATTCACAAGTTTTGCAATAACATGGTGTAAAACTACTTAAAAACAAATTCGATAAAAACACTGTTTACATAAAGTCTAGTATAACAACAACTCAAGGTTTATGTGTGAAGATCAAAGGTAAAAAGTAAATTAATAATAAAAATAAAGTGCGGTGAAGCATGAGTGAGTCCAAGGATGAGTAAGCAGTCCCATATGATTACTCGCACAAACCCTCTCACACTCAGTCTCCAACCTCATTCATACATGTCCTTCCTCACAACTTACACCAACTTAAAAAAAACATTCAACAATACACTATAAACTCCCTTCCTGTACGCAAACCACTCAACCTTCTCATACGAATGCTCGCCCATCCATGGACTCACCGTTACATCGCTATGTAAAAACTAAAGATCTCCTTCTGAATCCTCACACAAAAATTTAAGAATATATCAGTTAAAACCCCAAAACACCATCTGAGTTGTTGTTATACAGATATGCCATGAATCACCCGAAAACCTTATTCAATATAAACATTTAAAAGAGACATTACAAGTGATAAAATTATGATAAATGAATAACGAAAATATTTAAAGCAGACAGTAAAATTTCTGACTATTCAAAACTGATCAGATGGAATTTAGCAAGTGAATTAAATATGGCATTGAGCTGTTTTTGTAACGTTGGTTTTACAGTGAAACTGGCGATACTTTGTCCTTCTCCGCAATGAATAATCTACATCAGTGTTAAGAGGTAACCAGTGATTACAAATTGGGCTATTGACAAGAGATAAGGCAAAACTAGTACACAATTGTTTACGTCTTTCTGACAATGGCTGCAAAGTACACTCTTCCAGAGCTTTGTCATAATTAATGTATTGATCACCTAACATGATTCTACATGCTCTTTTCTGAATGCGTTCTAAACATATAATTTGGTTTTGTGTAAGGTTTCCATCAAAAACAGGTACACCATAATCCAATATTGGGCGAATGTATCCCTTGTAGACCGTTATTAAATCACAAAGTGGTAAACTGTATGTTTTAAGACATATAAAGTTGCACACCATGAGGCGACGTATGGTGATGGTCGAACATGGGCTCCGGCGGCATTCGCTCCAGGCTTAATTAGTCAATAATGGAGTTATTAAAGTTAGATTTAGGCGTATAGGGTTAAAATTAGGGTTAGCAATGGTCCCTGGTTAAAGTTAAGAATCTTGTGAGACTTTGAGCCGATTGTCTCACATGTTGCATGCACGAAGGGGCCGATCCAGGATTTTGTAACAGAGGGGCCATAATATTTCTAGAAAAAAAAAGAAAAAAAGAAAGAAAAGAAAAGAAAAGAAAAGAAAAGAAAAGAAAAGAAAAGAAAAGAAAAGAAAAGAAAAGAAAAGAAAAGAAAAGAAAAGAAAAGAAAAGAAAAGAAAAGAAAAGAAAAGAAAAGAAAAGAAAAGAAAAGAAAAGAAAAGAAAAGAAAAGAAAAAATAGAAAAGAAAAGAAAAGAAAAGAGTCATTACCTAAAAAAGGAAAGGGCACGGGACGGTTGTGCCCCCCTAAATCCGCCAGTGTGCAATCCCCCCCCCCCTTCATCCCAAGGCGCAGAGTGGCGTAGTGATACCTATGAGTGATACCTCCAAATCTTTTATTGCTTCTCATTTCTTCACAAAGATACGACAGATGCACTATAAAACATGATTACTCAGCCACGATAAAGCATTTAGTAAATTAAACCTGCATGTCACACTTCCTTTGATTGATATCCGCTTTTTGCATCAAAATGACAAATATCATGTCTTCGTGAATTATTACTTTGTTTATACTGATTATCTACCATGATCATCAAATCATACTCAGCCTATACAGTGAGTTAAGTTTATCAACAATAAATTTCACCCAGTCATTGCCAAGCAATTGGACAAAATGGTACTCAGACTCCCTGCATGCGTGCCTGATAAATTGCATCTGTTATATCTGTAATGACTTGCAAAGAGAAATAATCATGGCAAAACATACCGTTCAACCCGTTTTCACGAGATACTTTTGTATTTGACACAAATTATTAACGACCCGTCTTGCTGCTTCTGCGGCGTTAATTTATCAAGCCATAAAAACTCTCTTTAAATCGTTTAAAGGGGAAGTTCAATCTGATTAAGTAAAATTACAGGGTTTTTTTTGGTAAAAGTATATAACAAATCTATATGTGAAAATGCTCGTTCAAACTTTAAGGGAAAATAATAAGAATGTACAAGAAATTTTCAGATATATATATAAGAAACACGAATTGGAAGCTATAGGTTGACGATTTCACAATGCCAGCAACCCCTCAATTTGTTTTGAGGGCAAGATTATATATTGAATTCTGATTTGTGATAAATCAAATTGATAAATCAAGAGGAGAAAGATTAGAAGGGCATCCAAGACGTGTCTCCAATTATTAAAGTTCAGCTAAATTCAGGGCAGAGGTAAATATAAAAAATATTTGGAGAACGAAACTTGCTGACAAGGAAGGGGAAATGGTTCTCATGTTTTGAGAGCCCTGATTATGGTTCTAACATCACCAACCAGGCAAGCAAGCGAGCAAGCAATAAATGAATAGATAAATGGATAAATATAGATAAAAGAACGAATTGATAAATGAATAGATAAGTAAATAAATAAATGATTATATAAATAAATTTGAAAAAAAAACATATAAATAAATATAAGTGAATAAACAGATGACTGATTGAATGAACGAATAAATAAATCAATCAAAATAATGATAAAAATGAACGATAAAAAGATAATAATAAAGAGCGGGAGGGGGGGGGGGGGGGACACACAAAAACACTTCTTGTTCTGATATAGGGCTGTAGGCCAATTAAAGTATATTCGGGCCACCTTTGCCACTAGGGCCCCGCCCCCCCCAAAAAAAATATACCACCCGTATTTACCCCGAGTATATGGTGTAAAGTTTTCCTGTACTAAAAGGGGTTGTTTGATGAAAAGAGGAGGGGCAGTTGTCCAGGAGTAGATGATAATTTTCCTTACTGGGCGGGGTAGATCTCAGGATTAGTCCATTATAATAATATATGAAGTTGTAGTTTAAAATTTGTATTATTTTGATCGTTATTATTATTTCCTAAGAAATGTATACGTTTTCATATATTCACCCACGGCCATGGTCTACTTTGTTTTAACCACGCATGCAGGGCCCCGTTTCATGAAAATTATTATCAATAACAAGTTACAATAATATTTGTTATTAGCTATATATAGGAAATCCTTGAATCTGTTTGGCTGAGAGCGAATTTGTCATAGAAATGAGGCAATTGTTATTGATAACAAGTTTTATAAAACAGGACTCATCAGGTTAGAGTGGAATAGGCCTATAGGTATATTGCACTTTTAAAAGCTCCATCATTTTGATTGAGATAATACACAATGGAAAATATATTATGTTTCTTTAAAACATTTACTGTATGTCAAAGACAGTTACATGTTTTGGGGGTAAAAAAGGATTTGCTTTTTGAAATCATTTGGAGTGACAATCAATGACATTCATATTTCCACCATCTCAACCACATGGGGAAATCTTAGATTCCATTATTACCAGAGAAGATATAAATGTATAGTGCTAGAAATAATACTCTGATCATGGAGTCATGATGATGATCTGAAATAAAAGGTCGAAAATTTGAAACTCATCATGACTCTGATCGGAGTATTATTTCTAGCACAAAATCTTAGATTGTAATTTGATTTTTTTTTTCAAAAATGAATTACATTGATCCTATACACAATTTACACAGTGTAGATGGGCTGTAGAGACAAGGAGCCTTAAAAATGAATGCATTAGGAAGAAGATGATATAGTCCTAAATCGGTAAAAAACAGATATTCTCGGTATAAAAAGGATCATAATTTGAGGGTACACTGTAAATCGTCTGAACACTTTTTATAAACGCTTTTCTGTAACACTTTATAAAAACATCTAAACACGTTTATCATTATCATTTATCATTATCGCCTGTATAATATCAGAGGTCCCTGTTTAATTTTGGAACATTTCATAAACACTTAAACAATGTTTAATAAACACTCAAACACGTTTAATATGAATATTTTGGAACACTTTGACACGTATAGACAAGTTTAATATGAAATCATGTGTTTTATATAAACATACAAACATCTAAACACACATCTCAACGTGTTTAAGTTTTTATGAAGTGTTCAAGATTCCCAATTAAACATATAGGATAAACGTGTCTAAGTGTTTATGAAGTGTTCCAAAACTAAACAGGGATTTTTAGCATCATACAGGCGATAATGATAAATGATAATGATAAACGTGTTTAGATGTTTATAAAGTGTTACAAAAAAGCGTTTACACAAAGTGTTCAGGCGATTTACAGTGTATATTCAAGTAGAGGTCTCCTATAGTCACTTGCTCCACAACTTTGGAACAGACTCCCCGCATCTCTCCGTAATAGCACATCACTTGACATCTTCAAGAAACATCTAAAAACTTACTTATACAATTCTTAATTTACTTGAATAGACTTTAAGTGACAGCGCCTTGTATCCTCTGGAAAAGGCGCTATATAAATCCAATTATTATTATTATAGCGAACGCGCGTGGCTGATGAAGCTGATTGTTCGGATATGAAAATGTGAGGAAGAACAAATGGCTTTACAATGGAGAGCACACATGTGGTAGTTAGTTCGGATCTCTCCTCCAGCACGTGTCGATAACGTGCATGTATGTGATATCGATCGTAAGACATTGACTTTAGAATTTTGCCGGTGTTCTTAATCTTACTTCCGCCGGTGGTAGTGGAAAATTGTTCCAACATTCCAGTTTTATCTTATTGCGGATATTATTTTATATTTTGAACGCTGAAACAGGATATTGGACTTCAGTTTTTAGCCGTAAGTATGACAAAAATGTAAAACTGATATTTATTTGGTCAAGATTCCTTGTCCCCCAACTGTGTCAAATACGTATCAGCAGTGGCAGTGCAGTGCCGCGATGCTGAGGCTAAATGTGCGGGAAATGATCGGCCTGTGACGGGCATATCTTCGCCGAAGATCTCAGAACAGTCGATGGAAATCGCGCGAACTTTTGTCTTGGCTTTGTTGCTGCCTGCTTCCTGCATTTATCTAACATTAGCTAAGTCTAAGGCCTGACTAAATACCTGCTTCAAGAAACACAAAATTCTGTGAATAGATCTAGATGATAGATCTAGACCTAGGCCTAGATCTATTTGCCATTAGAAATAGAATATTGCCTTTGCCTTGGAGTTTGGGAACATCATGAACATAGACTATCTATATCTAATCTAACAAATCTACTTAAACTGAGTCTAAACTAAAGACTAAACTTAAAAGTTAGATCCAACTTTGTTAACTGACTTGTAAATGTATCTCATTGTTACCTTTCGTTTTGAGAGATTTATATTTTGAGTTGAATTTGTTGTGTTTAATGTTTTTCATATTCGCCTTGTTTAGTTACATGCATCCTACATTACAAGTTACCATACTTTTGATTTTTTGTTTGAAAATTATCTGTGCGATCAGTCCAGATTGTCATGATCTGATGATAGTCTACCGGCTAGTCCCTTTCTTTAAAAGAGTTTCTGGTGCATATCAACAACAGCCCTGGCCTTGGGCTTGGCTTTTTCACTAGATCTAGACCTATGTAATGTAAGGTCTAGAGGATCTAGACTGTAATAAAAAAATGCTTTATAGCAACAACTTGATTTTGTTATGCTGTGGCTGGCATAATTCATTATTAGCATGATAAGGCTCAGACCTCAGTTGTTAACTTCACACAATGTAAAAAAGGATAACCTGTAGTATCTACAGGTAGATAGATCTAGGGTTGGGCTAACACGGCACTAGGGCAAACTTGGCATCACGCGGCGTTAAGGTTTCCAACTTGTTCAAGTGCACACCACACTCCGAACCACTTAATTTAAATAGCTCTAAATAAATTTCATGTCTTGTAGAATTTTGCTTCTCAAAATTTTCACTATTGACTTATTATATTAGGAACAATTTTACACGATTCTAGGACAACTACAATGTACATGTACCCCCTGGAAAACTACCCCCTAGACAACTACACCCTGGACAACTACCCCCCCCAGGACAATTACCCCCCCACCCTCCGGGACAACTACCCTCCAGGACAATTACCCCCCCCCCCCCCAGGACAATTACCCCCCATAAAATGACGATAACCCTGATACCCCCTCTATATCTATATTCTTTCAAAGTTTAATGTAGACAGATTTTTTTTTGTTGCTTCAACAAGGGGGGGGGGGGGGGGGGGGTAACTCAGCAATACCGGAAAAGTGAGGCTGAGTTAGCCCCGAGGGTTTGAATCGATCATGAAATACCAATGTGTAAGGTTTTGTTTCGATTATACATGTACATAGAGACTGCGTTTTTTTAAAACTATTCTTTTGATAGAATGCTATGAAATACTCACTTTGAAAATAATCAATTTTCTTTATCTAACAAGTACATGTATCTAACATCATGTTAAAGTGAAATTTTAGGCAGCTCGCTATATGGCTGATGTGCGTTCATGTAGCATGCACAGTGTTTGGTACTGGTACATGTATGGTATTCGGACCTGTATCTGGTGACACATTTTGTAAAATTGAAAACTCATCACAGTCTGTAAAATGTTTTATTCATAATTTACAGAACAGATATACTGTAGACTAGACTCTAATCAAAGAGTTGTTGGTTTCAGTATGTTGCAGTAGATCTTCAGTACAATTATGTTTCAGACATGATTAATATACATGTAGATTTACAGAGTTTTGCAATACAGTAAATCCTTCACCAAAATGTGTCTCCAGATAAAGAGTCCGAGTACCAAACACAGTGCATGCTACATGTACATGTACACACGGCGCGTGATTGCAAGCTGTGATTAAACTGCCTAAAATGTCACTTTAATATGAAATTAGCTCAAGGAAATTGCAAAATTATCTTCAAAGTGAGTATTTCATATATCAAAAGAATGGTTAAGAAACTTATTCTAAGCTACAAGTAGTATTTAGTAATCAAAACGAAACCTTACACATTGGTATTTCATGATCGATTCAAACCCTCCGGGCTAACTACATGTAGGCCTCGCATTTCCGGTAGTGCCGATTTCGCCCTAGTGCCGAGTTAGCCCGGAAAGCACCTGTGTAGACTAGTTGTTACCATTATTCCAGGACTGTCAACCCTCCCGCTTTTGGCGGGAGTCTCGCGCTACCATTCTCCCGCTACCATTATCCAGCCATCCCACCAGTGTCATGGCGGGAGATTCCCGCCTCCACGACAATCTCCTGCTTTACAAAAAAAACCTCTCCCCAATCGTGAATTAAAAATTTTTTTTTTGCTTGTCAGATGAGAAGAAAAAAAATTCTCGCCCCTCCCCCCACTGAGCGACTTTTGGAAGGCTGGCAAGAAAAAAAAAAGACTTTTGGAGGGCTGGCAAATAAAAAAACAATAGAGATGTATTAAAGTCTTCTTTGATATACATGTACATCTAGACTGTCCATTTAGTACTATTACATTGTAATTTTTCAGTGCAACTCCCAGAGTTTTGTGCATGAACTTCAATTTCAAGAAAATTATTTTGTTTTTGTATCCTGTAAGACACATGATAATTTTAACTCTACATGTATCTTACCAAGAAAAGGAAATTTATGTTTAGTTGTTAGACCTGTATCTTCATAGGGCCCTCTGGTAGTACTTTGATATTACCATAAAACAAAAGTTCACCGCTGATGCCTTTTCTTTCAAGGCTAGAAAATTTTATCTAAATATCCTGTACAACATATGGAATTGCCCAAAAGGCGATAAAACTGTTTGATCTTGAAAAATATCACTTACTGTATAACAATTCACTTTTTTAGCTTTCCTCAAGCGAAGTGAGTCCTTTATTGCATGCATAGATTAGGCGTCAGCTGTGAGTCGCCATCAGCTTCAAAGGGTTAAGCTTGTGGGGTTGCTTGCAGGCGCAGTATTACAATCCTTACTGCATTCATTATTGCCGTCTTGTTAGAATGTTGGGTCTGCTCTGGGACGTGAATTCCATTAGTGTGTTAAATGAGGAAGCAGGACATGAAACTTGTCGTTTATCAGGGATCATGTCCGGGCCTCCAGGAAAACTTTTTTGTGTGCATCAGATGAGATCAAAGGAAGATTTTTACCAGATTTAACTGCTTTTTTATATACCTGTTATTGGGAAGCAGGGGGTGGGGGGTGAGGAGAAGAAGAGATGGGGGGGGGGGGTAGATGAGGAAGGGGAGAGGAAACTGAGGCAGAGGGAACTGTAACTTTGAATATCTTTGTATTCAATGTAACGCTAGATCGAAAGGCATACATGTACATTGTATTGTACAGCACCATCACCCTCACATTAACCCTTTCAGGACGGGAATTATTCATGGGCTAAATCGATCACATTTCGTTCTTCAAATTGGCTACAATAACATTTTTCTTTTAGTGCTACATGGTTCTAATAAGTTGTAATGTCTTGAAAAAATATACATTATTAGGAACTTTGTTGAAAAGTTGAAAAAAAATGGCCAATTTCGATCAAAAAACAATGATTCTGAACCTTTCAGAGTGTTGCCAATTTAAGGATTTCAAAACTTATTCTTCTTTTCAAAATTCCTGGCGTCAAACGCACTGTGGTCATGCAAAACAATTGGACATAGTGTGTGCCGAATTTTGTGCCCTTTTTACTCATGCATCTGGAACATTTTTTTAGAGCTCTGAATCAAAAGTTATTGAGCCTAACCACAAAATGTGGTCAATTGGCTCGAAAGGGTTAATACATGTACACACTGTATGTATCTTTGTAAAGCCTCATAGGGCCAGGCATATAGCCTGCAGGTGTACAATGTACATGGAGTGCATGGTCGGGAATGATGGGAAGTAGACCTGTAATTTTTGATGAATAAAATCTGTAGAAGCCATTCTGATTGAAGCTCCTCCAAAGGTTGTTTGTTTGACTCTTTTCATGAATTGGTTGCACTGTACTTCTGTGATATATATTCTTTCACATGCTGTCCACTTCATATTCATATGTATTTTAACAACAACATCAACTAAATATGAAACTAATGACTAACTTTATTACAGTATGCAATAATGATATCCAGCTAAATTTTGGGTCATGGACAAGTTACATGTAGATGTGCATGTATTTAAAATATTAGTAATTTATTTATTTATTAGTTTTATTTAGAATACAGGGTACATGTAGGTGCATTCAGTAATAAAAAAATGCCCAAGGCTGTACAATATTCATTTCAAGTGCTTTACATGTAGAGGGTCTATACGGTTTGGCAATGTGGTTTGAGGGAGATGGAGACACTTCCTACTCGTTAAATACTTCAAGATGCATCCTGAATGCTGTATGCCATCCTCCATGGACCCAGGCACTTGAGCAATACCGTAGGCATATTTTTTCCTCCTGGAGATGCACTCTATAGAATAAGATGTCATGCCTCTCTCTAGCTTCTCTATCCCCCCCCCCTCTCTCTCTCTCTCTGTGGACACGTCTTGAATCCTGAATGAGAGATCACATGTTGGCTTTGAACTCTCTCTTTCTTCTCTCTCCCCTTCTTTCTCTCTATCGCCCTCCCTCTGTGAACTCTTCCTGAATCCTGAGAGAGAAAAATCACTTGGCTTTGAACTCACTCTTTCTTCTCTCTTCCCTTCTTTCTCTCTCTCTATCACCCTCTCTCTGTGAGCTCTTTCTGAATCCTGAATGAGAGATCACATGTTGGCTTTGAACTCTCTCTTTCTTCTCTCTCCCCTTCTTTCTCTCTATCGCCCTCTCTCTGTGAACTCTTCCTTAAACCTGAGAGAGAGAGAGAGAGAGAGAGAGAGAGAGGGGGGGGGGGGAGGGAGGGAGGGGGGGGGCTTCATATTTAATTGTAAAGTCCTTGAATTGATCTGTCTGCGTTTTCACAGGACCTCTGAGTACCCTTGTGGTAAATTTCAAATCTACAAGAGTTACACAGTATGAGGTTGAAAGCTGGATGGATGAATTTTCTTGTGTTTCAAATTTATTTTTTTGGTTGTTGTTTTTCATTGTACATGTACATGTATGAGGGAAGTGGGCCACAGTTCAATTTAGGCATTCAGTATGCTAATAATTGCCATAATATATGGAGTGCTCTGCCAAAGTAGAAGAAAACAGGTTCTGATTTATTTGTTTATCGGGAGTGCAGGGAATGCATACTATATTCCCCCCCCCCCCCAACTCATGTGCCTTCACGTATGTACATGTATATTCTACTCATAAATGATGGGTAGGCAATGACAGCCATCTTTCCAGTCCATGGGAATAATCTACTTCAGACATGATACATGTACTTTTTTTTTTTTGGGGGGGGGGGGGGGGAGGAGGAGAAATATTTAGTGTGGAGTTAAGAAAAGATATGTAGATCACAACCAGGCATCAACATTTATAAATTGATGCCATTCCCACAGTGCTATGGGCTAGAAAAAAGCAAGAAAGAAAGACAGAGAGAGAGAGACAGCGTCGGAAATACACGGGGGCGACGGGCGATTTCGCCCTCGTCGGCCCCCATATCGCCCCAATAAATGCTGGAAAACCTGTATTTGGGGGCGACCGTTTTCATATGAGTCGCCCCCATAAATGATTCGAAAGAAAATCACTTATATGCTCAAAAAGCAGCTAAATTCAACCTTTTATCTCGTTGTTGATTCGGAGCTTAGTACATCATCGCGAGTGTGTAGCATCGTGAGCGCTAGACCAAATGACAACAATTACAGTAGACTCTATAGCTAGATATCGCACGGAACTGAAGATAACGCTTTTTTCATGCATACTACAGTAACTACCCGCATTGACGCATTCTATAACACGGTTGTATAAATTCATCGACAGCTTCATTTCACTTAGTCTTTGCGCGACACTTTTTGTGAAAATTTCCTTTCCGAAAAGCAATATCACTGTTACAATGATAGGTCTAAAATTACCATCATCCGTGTAATGAGACTATCTCTAGATCTACGACCGGATACACCACACAGAGAAATTGTCCCTTACCACATTAAGTCCGTAGTCACCTCAAAAAATCAATCTGTAAAGCCAAAGCCTGCCTAAAAAATGCGGAATTAGTGCCATTTCTTCAAAGCTTAAGTCGGGTTGTGAGAAACAGAGTCACCGAAAACGCTCTACAAATCAGGAAATCGGTGGATTTATGACGGGGTTTTATACTTATCGCGCGCGAGATTGATGCTCATCGAGTGTGATGGTATCCGCGAAAAATCAAATTGGAAAAGAAAAATCGCCGGAACTGTGCGCATTCACAGTATATATGTACGTACGTACGTCCAAGCGGATTTAGGAGTATTATGTGCGAGAAAAGAAAAAACACACACCAAGCCCGCCTCTGCGCAGGAAATATTCCTAATGACAGCAAATTCAAGTGAAATTGACCTATTGTTGAATTGACCTATTTTTGATTTATTCCTTCAAAGTTTTGAAAAAAAAAAAAATCTGGGGGGGGGGGGGGGGGGGGTAAAGTTAAAATTTTAAAAATCTATGTTTTAAAATTAAATTGGGCAGTATGACGTAAAGTAAACCTGTGCATGAGATAGTACGATTAGTACCAATGTAAACAGCAATCGCAATATCACAAAAAACCCAAATTGATAACCAGGCTGACAGTCTGCTCTTTCCATTAAAATGGTAGCCCCAATAATATAAGAAATAGCCCCATAAAATTCAAAAGTAGCCCCAAGGCAAAAAAAAAAGTAGCCCCTAAAAAAAAAAAATTAATTCCTAGGCTGGAGAGAGAGAAAGAGAGGGAGGGAGGTGAGGAGAAGGCTTCTTCTTCACAGGTCAAAGGAAGCATCAACCATATCACATAAAGATCAAATTGTATTTTATCTTTGCACAAGTGACCTTCTTACATGTACATGTAGAAGGTCATGTACATGTACATGTACATGTAACTACACATCTTAGGAAGACAAATACATGCATGTACAGGGGAGCGTTTCATCAAGCATTTTGTCAGTGATTTTTACTGACAAATTTGCTCTCAGCCAATCAGATGCAAGGATTTCAGTAGCTTATAACAGTTGTCGGGAAAAATCACTGACGAAACGCTTGATGAAACGCTCCCCAGGTATGTACTTCTAATCGGTGATGACATGGATTGTACATTCACCAGTGCATGCCCTGGGTGTACGGATATGATATTTGTGTGAAAGCAGAAAAATGAAAGTTTGAAAGAAATCAAACAAAGATATTAAGTTACAATGCATGTTTGAAAAATGAGATCACTGCATCTGTGTGAATCTGGAATTGGCAAATTTGGTGAATCATGATTGTGCGACGTATTCCCTGTCAACTCTGTACCCTTGTTAATTTAGGAATAAGTGTCTTTTCCCTCAGGGCAGTACTTTAATACAATACATGTAAATAGCCAGCAAATTGCTATACACTGTACATTAGGTCCCCCAGATCCAAAAAGAAAAAGATCCCAGTGAGTAATTACATGTACAAAAATTGAAATTTTTAAATTTTACGTGTTGAAGCAAATGGGAGAGTTGTCTGCCACTACTAATGGTACACTGTAGATTACAACTTTCAACAATTGAATTTATTCAGTCTTTCACCAATCTGCTTAGATTTTCAGCTTTCTTTCAGAACACCATGCCATTCAGGTTTTATTTCCCTTTAACTAAAAATAAAAACACTAGTACATGTATGTTTCAATAAGACATGTTCACAAAGCATCGTTTGCATTTGAAAAAAAAAAAAAATGTATGCAGAACTTGAATTCACTGCAAGTCACAAATAGAGGAAATTAACCTGAATTTACATACATTGCTTTCAATACAAGGCTCCACACTAACTTTTTTTGTAAGGGTCCAGAAAGCGATTTTTAGGGTCTGTGTGCATGACCCCTATGTAAATTTTTTTGAAATTTTGGGGGTCCAGACTGAGTTTGGGGGTGCTCAAGTGTCCCGGGCTCCTGGTAATGTCGAGCGCTGCTACAGTGTGTAAATCTTCATGTAAATTGCTATTACTAGGCAATAGGCTAGAATAAAAGCAAGGAAGGTTTGTACATGTACATGTATGTATACGTACATGTAGATGTACATGTATTGTACAAACCGTGACCTTCTAAGAAGGTCATAATTCCACATCTAAGGAAGATACATTCCTGTCAGTCATGACATGAATACAGTCAACAATACCTACACGTACATGTACATGCACTAAAATTACTTTCGCAAGTGTACAAGTGTAAATAATATGATGTAGATCTGTCTGGTGTGAAAGAATCAATTATACCTTGAGGATAACCTAGGGGTTATGGTGATTAACCCTTTCCGAGACAATTGACCGCATTTTGTGGTCTTGCTCATTAACTTTTGATTCACAGCTCTGAAAAATATACCAGATACATACATGTCTATTAAAGCAGAAAGAGCAAACATTTCTGCACAGACTATACTTTTCTTGCATGACCATATTGTATTCGATGCCAGGAATTTTAAAAATGAGAGTGAGCTTTAAAATCCTTAAATTGGCAACACACTGAGAGGTTCGAAAATCATTGCTTTCTAGCAAAATTGGCAATTTTTTCAACTTTTCGACAAAATTCCTAACCACGTAAATTGTTTTCAATGACTTTACACCTTATTAGAACCATGTTCATGTAGCACTAAAAGAAAAATACTATTTTTGCCAATTTGAAGAACGACATGTGATCAATTTGGCCCTTACATGTAAATAATTCCTGTCCTGAAAGGGATAAGTTTGCTCCCCCCCTCCCCCCCCCCCCCCCCCCCCGGCATACATGTACATGTACATTACATGTAGGTGATGCCAAGTATAAACTATTTTGCCAGATTGTATTCTTTAACCGCCTGATAGCAATGAGAGGCAAATAATTGATTTTAATTTTCAAATATCAGGCTCTGATCTGATGAGTGACATGTACAATGTACATGTACATGTACATGTACGTACAATGTATAGGCACAATTTTATGTACATTATAAAATCTCTGTTAATACATTGTTTAGTAAATTGACAACCCGAAAGTTTGCCTACAGAATAATACTAAAGCTTTTAATTATTTCAAATGTTGGAATTACCTGTACCTGTACCTGTATATGCACTTGGGGGTAATTTAGATACATTGTAAATTAACTTTGTGAACTCATTTTTAATATCCATTATTTTGCATTTATTACAGTTATGATTTAAATGCTCATTACCGTAATGCTCAATCTGATAAGGCCTTTGTGGTAAACCAGTTATGACCTTTTCATGACTTGCAATTCATAGATTTATTGCAATACAAATAATACAATTGCTGGCTCTGTAAATATTTGTTTTCTTTGCATGAGCAGAAGGTGAACACTACACGTAATTGCTCTTTGATTGACTGTTTAGATTGGAATTTGTTTTGAGACCATTTGGTTCATTTAGTGTCAAGCCCCTTTTTAATCAAGTGAAGAGATTGCTAGACTAATAATTTACGGTATACATGTATGTGGGTGAATGTCTTTGGCTTTACAGGTAACGGTTTAAAAAATTTTGCAATTAGTACGCCATGGTTGTATTTTTTGTTTCATTAAACCAAGTTGTAAATGAATACATTTTGTAAATGTGACCAAGGAGGCTCCACAAAACCACTAAAAAGTTGCACCGTGTGATTTTCAGTTCGAGCTCACTAAAGGTGTTTTTGGTCAGCATGGTCAAATATCAGTTTTCTGTATTTCCTGAAAGAGTATACTTTTTTTCTATTAAAGTACATGTAATTAAAAAATTTGGATGCACCAAACAATCTGAAAGTGGTATTTTGGACAGTTTTTTTTAGCAGACCTACAAATGTGTGTTTCTCTTCTCTAGATTTTTTGTATTTAGTTTTCTTTGTTAACGACCCTGAATACTTGTCTCATTTTGATCTTCCATATTAAACTTTACAACAGTGTGACCTCGTGTATTGATACTTGTTCAACATGATGAGCAGGATGTGCTAAATTTGTATGCCAAGTTTTTGGGACAATCTGATAATTCCTTCATAGAAATTTATATTTACAATGTAGTTCTAATCCTCCTTTTGTCACCTTTGCATAATACCTGGCAAGTCAGAGTGCTGCAATAGACTGCAAACTTTAAACCCTTATTTCTCATACATACATGTATACCCTCTAAGTACCAGTAGTACTCTGTGGGAACTGCGTATTCTACTCTTTCTTCAGTGGGTTAGGAAAATCCAATGCTAATGAGTTATAATATTTTAAAGCTAAGAATCTTCTCTTTCAGAATCAGACCTTAAAGGGCAATCCAACCGTGGTTATAAGATAATTTGTGTGAAAGCAGAAAAATAAGAAAAACAGGATGGTGAAAGTTTGAAAGAAATCGGACAAGAAATAAGAAAGTTATGGATGTTTGAATACGACATCACTACATCTGTGCGAATCTCATATTGGCAATTTGGTGAGTCGATTGTGACATACAATGTACATGTACATGTACTTGTGGACAACTCTCTCGTTTGTCGTACACAAAAATATCATTAATTTGCGGTTTTCTCCGAAGCGCCTTTACCCTCGGGACAGTACTCAAAATGTATTGGAGATAGCATATTGTTATAGGTCCTCATGAAAGAAAAAGATCCTACTGAGTAATACATTTTGAAAAAAATTACATTTTAGTCATTTTGTGTGTTGGGTCGAATGGGGGAGTTGTCTGCAACTACATCACAGTGACATTACCTGTTCGGCCAATTTGAAATTCCCATACTGTATGTACATGTTTAGTGATTACAACTTTCAAAAATTCAAAACTTTCTTTATTGCATGTCCGATTTCATTCAAACTTTCACCAATCTTCTTCTCTGATTTTTCCTCTTTCATTCAGAGCAACTTGCCATTAAGGTTGGATTTCCCTTTAAGTAAAAATTCATATCTGGCAACTTTTTGGTGTTTTTTTGGTGCCTGGTCACATTTGTGAAATTATATGTATCCAAAGCCTTCTTGAGCTGTAGTAATGACATAAAAAGAAAATTCTCTTGGCAGTATAAAAGATGCATTTTTGTTCACATAGCTCTTTTTAAAAAAAAGTTCAAGGGAACCTATGCAGTAGATGTGTGGTTCCTAATATGGATGATGATTGTATAAATACCGAGACTGACTTTGACAACTCATACTTCAAATGAAAATGATCAAGAGCAAATGCTGACAACGAAATTATTGTGCAGAAATTTGTATGTGTTCCTTAGTTTTGTAATTCATATTTCTTTTACCAAATTAATTCCTCACTTTTCCTGATCTAATTTTGCTCATTGCTCCTCCTGTGTATTTTATTCACTGCCGCTCGGACAAGACCTCTCCTGTCATCCTTGCTTCAACTTTCCAGTCAAAGTTTGTTTTTCCATTCTGCTCTCTCTAGAAGTCGTTCTCCTTGTCAGCATTTGCTCTTGAACAATTTTATTTGATGTATGACTTGTCAAACCCAGTTTCGCTATTTATACATCATCATCCATATTGGGAACTACACATCTACTGCATATATACATCCTTGTAGGTTCCCTTGAACTTCATTTCTTTTGGAATTGTCCAGCTCCAGTTGTTTTTTTTTTAACCTACGTATACATGTACATAATGTATGATCTTTCCAACTCGTTCACAATTCCTTATCAAGTCGGCACCATTTAAAAAAAATAATATGAACCACTTGTCTGTTATTTCATTCGCCTGAACTCCATTTCTCGTGGAATTATCCCACTCTCACTTTATAAGAAAAATGTATGACTTGTCCAACTCCTTCACAATTTCATAATCAAATCAATGTATCCTTTTAGGAAGCACTTCTCCTCTTCATTTATTGTCTTGAACTACATTTCTTTTAAAATTGTCCTACTTTTCTTACTTTCTTTTTTTTCAATGAGACTTGTGACACAGTGTCATATAATTTTTATCAACAAGTTCTCTGCTGCATTGATTCCTTTGAACTCCAAGAACTTCAAGAAGAAACTTGACTACATGTACTTCATTAAATACCCAGTTTCACATTGAGTCAATATCTTTTTAGGAACCACTTCTCTTTTCCATTGTTTTGCTTGAACTCCCATTTCTTTTGAAATTGTTCAACTTTCTTTCTCTTTATTTTTTTATGAGACTTGTCCACTTCATGAATAGACATACAAATGTATCAAGTCACCATCCTTCTTCAGAACCACTTCTAAACTACATGTACATGTACACTGATTCACTTGAAGCCTTGGACTCAATTTTGTGAACAAACAGACCAACTCTCATATTTATTTAACATTACATACATGTATGAAACATTCTAACAATTTCAGTCCGATTGCCATTGCAATCTGTTGATAAGTGATTCATGTTTTGAATCTGAAAGATGAACTGTGTTGAAATTTAGTTGATCTGTTTGATGCTATTGCAGTTTAAACTGTAGACTCTAAAGCTCACATTCATTGTACTTCATTGTACCTGTTGGCTCAAAACTAACAATAGAATGGTGGATTTATATCTTTTGCATTTTGTTTTTGAGTTCTGGGAAAGGTAAAAAATAATTTGTAAGCTTTCTCATTCCTATTATGTTAGTTTAGAAGATTACCATAGTAGATACATGTACATGTATGTCCCCAGAAAAGGATTGCTTTTCAAATGCCCTCACATTCAGAATATGACAAGAAACAGCTGAAATGTTTGGCCGAACATTTGTGTCTAGTCCCATATACATATTTCTGTGTGCAGTGATGTGAATCTCAGCAGGGTTGAGTCAATTTCTTATCAATTTGGTGATTCCAAAACCTTACAGCATACACCAATTCTTATGTGATATCAAATCAACCTTTCCCATTTGCTTTGAGACAGTTTCTTTCACAATTCACTATCATGACCAGAACTGAACTTTATCTTTTAAACTAGAGATTCCACGCTTTCCAATAATATTGTCCATGCACGTTCATACAGCGTGTCCAGTTTGCTTCAAAATAACCAAATTTGATATCATGTTATACTAAATAGCAATCAATAACATCTCTTCAGAGAAAATACTTCCCCCATTTGCTCCATCGTCGGATTTGCGACTCATGGGTGGTTTGAGCTGTTAGGTCACGTTTTTATCCAATAGAGTGGTCGGCTGATATTTTATTTGGACAAGAGTCTTGCCATCTTTAAGTAATGAGACCACTCACGACACATAAAATGGATACATTTCAGTGAAGAAAAGTGCACATTACCAGGGAGCAATTCATCTCTGGAAACTCCAAAAGAATGCTGGAAATCTAGAAAAAGCTCGGGGAAAAAGAATTCTGTCTGGAATCTCAATTTACTCTCGCAAATCAAAAAATACATGTAGCTCTCATAACAATTTATTTATTCTTTTATTTATTTTTAAAAATGAGACAGCATTTTGTTTTTGAATAATGGATGATGATATTTACTCTTTTTGGAATTCAGATGTACAATAATGTCCTATTTACAGTATTGTGTGCAGTTAAGAGAAAAACTTTTTTTGTTGTTGTTTTTCACAGGATCCCTTTGGGGATTTGTGATAGTGTAAATGAGAATTTCACCTTCCAATTTTTATGTATTTCTTTTTTTTTTCACCAGGGCCTTGTACTTTAAAGATCGGCACCAATCGCAAATCCTGCAATCAAACAGCAAATTTACAGTCTCCTAAAGATAACGGCTCCTAGCATCTTTTTTTAGGTGGAAAGTTAGTTTGACGCCCCTGACAGCTTTTCAATTATTTGGATGCAATAAGTACTGCACTGTACATGAAGCAGGGAGGGGGATTTTCCCTCCTCCCGTGTGAAGCTCAAAAGCTTCAATGTTTTAACAAATTTTGAAGGAAGGATAATGGCTCATGGCACCAAATAGGCTTTTTCTCTCACTCCCCCCAAGCTTTTTCTCTCTCCCTTTTTTTTGGTTTTTTTTTTGCATTTCGTTTTTTTTTCGGGGGGGGGGGGGGGGACTCCCCACACTGCCCCTCCTGGCTACACGCTTCTAAGTTGCTCATCGCTCCCACGTATACATGTAGTTGTGTGAACAGTCTTAGAATTAAGGTCATACCATTTTTAGAAGCTATTGCAGTGGATTAGTTTCGTGCTAATTTGCAGTCTGTATACTTACATGTAAAGCCCACATGTTCGATCAGCTAAAATGCAAGGCTGAGGATCTCTGTTGACATTAGTCTTGCCGCCTTCGAGGAATGAGGCCGCTCAAGATTTACATGTACATCGATCTTGTAGTACGTACAGTTTATGAGCACTTTAGCCATAAATATACATTTACTTGAAGAGAGTTTGAAATACTCCATGTTTTTTTGAATGGCTTCATTCCATTTTTAAAAATTAATTTCATCAATTAATTTCATCAAATTGCTAATTTGTTTTTGTTTTGACTTATTTGTAGCATTGTTTGACTTTTAAAATGTGAATAAACAAAGAAAATGATATAAATATAAACTGTGAAGAAGTTTTGGCCTTTCATGTACATGTACATGTAGGTCACTCATACTTGTGCACATATGGGTCATTCCATGGGGTTGGGGCAAAACTTATGACGATGTCCATGTAACGCCGGTATGAGATCTTCCATTACACATGGAAGATGAAATCATCTGTTGAAGATTTTTATGCAATGAATATGTATAGTAGTGCTCAGCCGGAATCTTTCCTGTTTCAGTTGATGCTTTCAAAGCTTTGCTTAAAATACATTTGTTTTTTTAAAAACCGTTACATGGACTTCACATTTATATACCATTACATACAATTTTGGTCTGCCATATTGATTCACCATGAAACTAGAGCACTTCTCAACATAAGTGGCTATGCTTTTTACGCTGAACTCAATTTTAGCAAACATTGTTATGGTTGATAGGAGACATAGTTCCTCACTTCTGCTATGTCACAAAAATTACCCCAACCCCGTGGAATGACCAATATATGATTTTGTATCAGATCCTATACTACTTGTATTTCAGGGTAAATATTACTGTAGAATAGAAACCAATTTCAGATCTCTAAGATTCAATCTCAGAGACATTAAGTATCCAGCATTTATTGCTACTTTCCATTGTGTATTAAGACTCAAGCCACTTTTCTTGATGCAGCAATTTTATTAAATGAATAAATGAATGAATGAATGAATAAATAAATAAATAAATAGATAAATAAATAAATAGATAAATAAATGAATAAATGAACAATAGATAAATAAATAAGAAAATAATAATCACAGGCAAAAACAACAATTAAAATAAACTTTTAGATTAGGCCTTAGAAAAATTTATGTCAAATCATAATGGTGTGCTTAAATTTAAAAAATATATACATGTACATGTAGGCTATGAATATATCTATCTTGACACAGCTCTACAACTATTGATATAGGGTGTAGAGTGACAGCATTTTTTGACACCCCCTCCATATAAAGACTTTGGCAGGTCTTAAAGGGAAATCCAACCTTAATAGCAAGTTGCTTTGAAAGAAAGGGGAAAAATCAGAGAAGCAGATTGGTGAAAGTTTGACCGAAATTGGACAAGCAGTAAGAAAGTTATGAATTTTTTAAAGTTGTAATCACTATGCATATGGGAATTTCAAATTGGCCGAATAGGTAATGTCACTGTGATGTAGCTGTGGACAACTCCCATTTGCTCTAACACACAAAATGACTAAAATGTCACTTTTTTTCAAAATGCATTACTCAGTAGGATCCTTTCGTTCATGAGGACCTATAACAATATGCTATCTCCAATATATTTTGAGTACTACTACTGCCCCGAGGGTAAACGTGCTTCGAAGATAACCGCAAATTAATGATATTTTTGTGTACGACAAATGGGAGAGTTGTCCACAAAAATGTCACAATTGACTCACCAAATTGTCAATTTGAGATTCGCATAGATGTAGTGATCTCATTTTTCAAACATCCATAACTTTCTTAGTCCTTGTCCGATTTCTTTCAAACTTTCACCATCCTGTTTTTCTTATTTTTCTGCTTTCACACAAATCATCTTATTACCAAGGTTGGATTGCCCTTTAAGGGTTAGAGATTTTCTCTTTTTTCTCTTTGGATTTGTGGCTTCTGTATTATGAAATATATCTTGAATTTTGCATTACTAATTGTTTCTCTTTATCTTTGTTCATACTCATGATGTAGTTGTAGTCACTTTTCCACCTTATGCACATGAAGTGTAATTTAAAAATTCAGAATCAGGACTTTAGTAGCTTCTCGACGTTGTCAGCTTTAAACTGTAATATGAGCTTTGCAGCAAAGATTTAGGTGCCTACTTCCGATTTTTCAAGCCTAGACTTGGAATCTGTGATCTTGTTTTCATCAAGACTTGAAGTGCTTGAGTATGTTTTCTAGTGTGATGACCAGAATTGAATGACAATTGGATTGTGGGAAGAACTACAACAGGAGGTTCAATTTGTAGATCTACAAGTGCAGATGGGAAGAACAGAAACACATATACATGTATATATATTTCTAAATAATATATATTTAGAAATCCAAACATGCAGAGCTGTTTATTACTAATTGATTTTTTTGTTTAACCCCTTCAGAACAGGAATTATTTAAGGGCTAAATTGATCACATTTCATTCTTCAAATTGGCAACAATTATATTTTTCTTTTAGTGCTGCATGGTTCTAATAAGGTGTAATGTCTCTGAAAACAATATACCTGTACATAGTCACAAACTTTGTCGAAAACTTGAAAAAAATTGCCATTTTTGATAGAAACCAATGATTTTGGACATCTCGTTGTGTTGCCAATTTAAGGATTTTAAGCTTATTCTCATTTTTGAAATTCCTGGCATGAAACGCAATATGGTCATGCAACAAAAATGGACATAGTGTGTGCCAAAAATTTTGCTCTTTCTACTCATGCATCTATATATTTTAGAGCTCTGAATCAAAAGTTATTATTAAAGCCAAACCCCAAAATGTTGTCAATTTTCTTGAAAGGGTTAAATTTCAAACTGAAATTATGAAAGAATACTCAAAATTTCAGACAAGATACTCAAAGATTCATTTATGTTGTATCAGTCATTATATTGTATTTAGTTTACATTTATTTGAGAAATATTCATTCCCTCATCAAAATAAACTGATTTTTAGCAATGAGAATTCATGTTAAACCAGAATTTTCCCTGGAAACTTGGCATCTTTAAGCTTGGAGTAAGTTTGAAAATAGAATTATGACCAGATCACAAATTCAAATTGTATTCATTTGCAGTATACAGTACATGTACCTCTTCTACAATAGTTACTTGTAGTAACAGTGTTTAAGCTTTCCCAAGGATTACCCAACATAGCAGCACTTTATAGATCCAACCATTCAGACTTTTAAAAGGTACATGCATGCATAGTATTTAGTAATAATAACAAATCAATGCAATTGATTTTCATTTTTCAGATGGGGAAGCAGCATTATGAATTTGAAAATATATACGTGAAGTGCTCTTATAACTTTGCTGAATGAAGATGTACATGTACATTGTAGGCTGCTAATATGTCATGCTGATCACGCTCTGAAATAGCAGGCAAACACTTTGAGATGAAGTTGGTACATAAATGTATTTACCCCGTTCAGACTCCCTAAATTTATTGTATCGCTATACGATAAGTGTGTACATGTAACTACTTCTAGTCTGAACATCGTATAAACTCATGTTTGAGCATCGTTTTGAATGAAAACTCGATAAAGAATCAGCATCCCCTTGTAGTCTGATCGTCATATTGTAGGAGAATTGTGATAACTGGGTGGGGCTTATCGTGTGTATCAGCTGTAATTTTGTATGCACTATCACTGCCCATGACGTATTAACCTGATTAAAAAACATACTTCCCCCAAACCTGTTGCTTTATACAATGTTGTAGTCCAGTCTGTACGCTCCCTTCGTTATGCGATGATTCTTTATACAACGTTTCTTTATGGTATGAGCCTCGTATAAATTTCTTGTAAGTGTGAAAAAGCTATGAGACTATTGCACAGACATGGCCCCATTTATATGGTACCCTCTCCCCTGAACAGATCAATATGACAGATGTCAGAATAACAAACCCCTCAAGTAAAAGTCAGGACCGAACTTGTTTGCAAATTGTACAAATCAAATTCCTACATGTATCTCTACCTCTGGGAAGAATGGGCTATTTGTGAAAAGTTGCTTTAGCAAATTGTACTTTGGCAAATACATACATCGCACTAAAAATTATTCAAAATGCAAAATAATTAGTTCGGTAATGATGTACATGTATGTTCAATTGACATGAAGTATTATTTTTGTTATCATCTTGTACATTTTATCTGTACATGTACATGTACATTTCATGTAAATGTAATTTCTTGTGTAGGGGTCATGGTGGACACATACATGTACATACAATAGAACTTGGAATTACACAAATATCTGTGCCATTTTTACTGCATTGATTTCATGATATACTTGAAGATGATTTTTAGATGTACAGTAGGTCTGTATAAGTATCCTTCCGAGCATATGTACATTTACAAACAGTATAATGTAAGACACATACATGTAATCTCAAATAAACCAGAAACGAGATGTACATGTACATGTACATGTAGGCCTACAAGTATGGAAGACATACAGGTACCAGTATAAATATTCAACTCCATGAATCAATGTGTTCCTTTCACGTGTGCAACCGGAATTGGGTAAGACGGTTTATGTAATATCTTTCGTCATAATTACAGAATTTGCATAGGGTAATGAAATTAATGTACATGTACATTAATATGATTACATCATCTTGACAAACACAAAGCAGATCTAATGTACATGTACAGTACATGTACAGCATAATGTCCATGTACATGTATAGTCGTGGATTGTAATACCGAACAGCATTGAATTCTGAACGCATAAATGGCTTTCATACGCGTGGGACTACGTGTATATGTTCTCCACACTATTTGACACAGAGAACACTGGGTAGAAGATCATAAAAAATGAGGCAAAAAAACATATGTAATATAATATAACCTGCTCTTTCGTCACCCCCAGTCGTCACCCCGTCGGCCCCAAGTTGGGGTAGGTTGTGTTTTTTTCCCATAGGGGGCACACGTTCGGTACAATACCTTTTTCAAGGGATCAAAACATCGCTTCGTTGGAAAGGGGTTCGGAAGGGAATATCGTATTAAATCTAATTCCACCAACTTCTTTTTCTGTAGGACTTTAAGCATTCATTATGTAAGTTTGACAGATGAGATATTCATTTGATATTTTATATGCTACATGTATGTTTGATTTTCTGAAAAGTGTTCAGTAATAGGATCCACTTCCATACAGGTACATTTATGCATATACATGTATTGTACAAACTCTGAAGAATCACCATCACTGAATTCAATAAACTTGAATACAACCTAGACCTAGACCAACACTAAAATCAACAACTCAATATCGGAGCGGACAATAGCCACTACATGTACATTGTAGCGAGTTATTTGTCCCGTCCAAGTCTTAAATCATCTCTTCAGTGGCTCATCAGGGTCCAATGAATTTTGATGAGGTGCAATCCTTAGTAGTCCATTCTTATGCATGATATCTCAAGGGATCAGTGTTTACCGTGGGTAGAAAATTACCTACATGTACTCTCTGTTCACACTCCCAAATCCAAACGTTTCTATTGAACCTAGACTTTAACTGTCAAGGTGGCAACCCAAATAATATAATTTTAAAAGTGAGAAACCTTGCAGTGTATGTGAGTTATCATTGTCTGATGAGATAGTACAAAGGTTGGAGCATTTTGGGGACATTGTTGTAGGTAAACATGTGCAGGATATTTGATCTGTAGTTTTGTCTCTTTAATGATTTGAAAGAGAGTTCAGATATTGGAGCATTGATACACGTACATGTACATGTAGGTTAGGCTGCTTATCCGGCCCTCTCAGGTTCTCCCCTGAATGAGGGGGCGCATTTGGGGGAAAGATACTATATGTACTAAACGAAAATTGGTGGTTGGAATCATTGGCAGAACTGTTCGAAACCAGAATCTAGTGAAGAGGTATCAAGATTCAGTCACATTATCTGGTCATTAAAGCTACATTTATCTTCCCATACTTTTGTTTCCCAAGACTTAGACTCTCCATTAGATTTTTAATGGACATGTTTATATTGTAACTGGGGATACCAGGTACAATTTAATGTATGCATAATTGCAAATCTGACAAGTGTACTGATAAATGTAACTACATTGTATTGTGTTATCAGGAAATGCCAACAATTGTTTTATTTACCTCTTAAGTAGCTTATAAGAGCTCTCAGGATAAGGGCTTGCACTTTGAAGATAAAATTACAAGTTGTTAGACAGATTAACACCTTGAAAGAGGAGATAGAGAGGTAATCAGAGGGAAATAGGGATGGAAGGAGAGAGATATACATGTATGTAGACCCCTGTTACACCAAAATACCTACCCCAGACCAGCCTCGGGGGTGCAGCGCACAAACCAGTCTTGGGTAGGTTAGTGTTTACACTGGATCCTAAGGAGTCTCGGGGCGCCTCCGAACCAGTCTCGGACCACATCGCTGGGTAGTCCGAGGTGCCCCGAGACTGGTTTCCAAAAAGCTGACCCAAATTTTTGGATCCCTGTTACACCAAAATCGTAAGGAGTCTCGGGGTGCCCCGAGACTGCTTTTTGTGCGTTTACACCGACTTATGCAAAGCTACCCGAGACAGGTTTCGAATGAGACTTTCTGTTCACGGACGTTGTTGGCATGGGTGGACTGAATATGTACATGTAGCTCATGTGCTAGCAGCGCACAAACCAGTCTTGGGTAATAGTGTTTACACTGGATCCTAAGGAGTCTCGGGGCGCCTCCGAACCAGTCTCGGACCACATCGCTAGGTAGTCCGAGACTGGTTTGCTCAGCAGTGGTCTCGGGTAGGTTTCGTCCGTTTACACCAGTCTCTGGGCGCCCCAAGACTCCTTAGGATTCCGGTGTAACAGGGGTCGTAGAGACACAGTCTATTAGAGAGGCCAAGGAGAAAGAGAGAAAGAGAGAGAGAGAGAGAGAGAGAGAGAGAGAGAGGGCAAGAGAGGGATAGGTTGGAGAGTTGGGGGGGGGGAGGGAGGGAGAATGGATGTTAAGGGGATAGGGAAGAAAAAATTGGTGAAAGAGAGAATGGAAAGAAAGAGAGAAGAGGTAGGCAGAGGGAGAGAGATGGGGGGGGGGGCGGGAGAGGGGTTGAGGAGAAGTGTACTTGTAGAGATTGTGTACATGTATGCATGTTTCAGCTTAGAATTCTTTACAAATATGTGTTGGAAAAAACTTGGAATTAAAAAAAAAAATGTTTTGTGGCATTGTCTGCATAGACAGAAGTAATAAGGTTTGAATGCTCTCCAAGTACTCCTAGTGCAACTTTCCCCTGAATTTAGAATACTTTAAAAGTGGAAATTTTCATGGGACTGATTTTTTAGCACTCAGCCAAGTAAAGTGAATTTCATGTGTTTTTAATTTCGCCAAAGTGCTAGACTCGCGGGCAAAAAAATAACAGAAACAAAAATATTTGCTTGCTCTTACATGTATTTTCCCGCAAATTTCATGCCGTGCGGAATGCACAAAAATTTTCACACCACGAAATATTGCACATTTACAGCACATTTCTAAAATACGAAAGATACAATGTACTTGTACATGTAATGTAGGCCTACACTCATACACATTATAGCATCCTACAGGAATACTGCACATATGTATTGCAGGCTTTCAGTGTAATGATTGATTATAAATCATGTTGTTTGTTTAGTTTGCAGAAGTGTGTATGCATGCATTTGTATGGTAGATGTTTTGGATTTCAAGTCTGAAAAAAAGATTTATCACTACAATATGCAGTGCTGTCATAGCAATTGTAAACTGTTACAAATATACATGTCATGTATGATATGTTTGCTTTGGGCTGCAGTGTACGTTTTTCCCTTAATTCAGCTTTGGTGGGCTCTCATTTTGCTATCAACAGTTTCAGGGCACACGTTGTAATATGGTGACTTGAGCATTTTTCTTGTCTGGATTATTATTAAAGCATGCTTTTCCTAGTTTACTTTTTAAAATTTTATATTCATATTTCTGAGTGGAATTTTTATTTATTTTGCACCCCATCTTTAATTACCATCGTAAAGCAATAATGTGATACAATGATTTATCATTTCATGTCATTTTGCAGATGAGTGATAGCAAGGAGATAGAGATAGAGGTTCGTGGGAGCCGAGAATCTCAACGGCATTCATCAGGGCATAGCATGGATTCTTACACCATGCCGCAGTCTTCCCCACCAAGGGAGAACGGTCCTCTGATAGAACAGCCCCCATCCCCACCCTTGCAGAACGGTGCTCCTGGAACTCCCCCACCGAATGTCAGCAACGGACCCTCATCCCCTACCTTACAAATCATCGCACCTCCTCAAGATTACTTGGGGAACCACCACCATTATACCCCCATCCCTGAACAACATATCTCTGCTCCGACCTCTCCTGCGCAACACCACAACCGCATCAAAGTGCACAAACGGGACTCGAGCTCTGCTAGCTCCTCTGACGAGGACAAGCCCCATGTGCCTTACCCAAAGACTGCTTCGACCCCGAATATCCACGTGAACAGCTTGGCTGTGGAGGTGAACGGGATGTCTGGTCCAGTCAAACGGTCGGTGTCCGCTTCACCCGGCAAGAGGCCACTGGGAATGAGCAAGATGGAAGTTCGCATGAGAGGGCTATCAGGGTACGACATGGCAACCTACAGTGATTCTGATATTGGTAAGTCTTCCACTTTTTCCTTCCTTGTCTTCTAGCAAAAGACTTTTTTGTCCCCGCCGAACGAAGTTCGCGAGGGGACTATGAAACGGGCTCCGTACGTGTGTGCGTGTGTGTGTCCGTGCGTCTGTCTGTCCGTGTGTGCTCAAATGTTAGAAAATGCTACTTCTCCGTCATTTCTTGGCCGATTTTGATTCCGATTGTTTTATCTGATAGGGCTGGGTGGGGGCTTCCAAACTTCTACACAGAATTTTGAAATTCATTAATTATGCAAATTTATGCAAATTTATTCAAAATCGACGAAAAATGCTACTTCTCCTCTATTTCACATCAGATTTTGATTCCAATTGTTTTATCTGATAGGGCTGGGTGGCGGCTTCCAAACTTCTACACAGAATTTTGAAATTCATTAATTATGCAAATTTATGCAAATTTATTCAAAATTGACGAAAAATGCTACTTCTCTATTTCACATCGGATTTTGATTCCGATTGTTTTATCTGATAGGGCTGGGTGGGGCTTCCAAACTTCTACACAGAATTTTGAAATTCATTAATTATGCAAATTTATGCAAATTTATTCAAAATTGACGAAAAATGCTACTTCTCTATTTCACATCGGATTTTGATTCCGATTGTTTTATCTGATAGGGCTGGGTGGGGGCTTTCAAAATTCTACACAGAATTTTGAAATTCATTAATTATGCAAATTTATGCAAATTTATTCAAAATGGCTGAAGGTTCATAATGTTTTCATGTTTTATATTTCAGTTGTATACATGCATTGTTGGTATTCTCTTCTTTTACATGCAGTAACATTATTATTTTATTCACTAAAGTTTTTCACTGAAGTTTTAAGGTTCAGGCTAGTTAATTTCCACAGATCTGCACTTCCGGCGGGGACATTTATTACGCATTGCGTAATTTACTCATTCAATTGTTTTACTTGGTGGCAAGTTGGTGCCCTGACTATTGCTGCTTGTACATGCTTTATTTCGTAAAAAATACATGGTCAAAGTTGGGTTGCTATCGGCTTTTAGGTATGTACATGTAGGTTTAGGGTTAGGGTGAGGATTAGGTCAGGTGTAAGTGTTTGGTCCATGGTTGATGTTCAGGATTCGGTTAGTGTAGGATATTGACCCCAGTGCAGTTGTCGCCGTAGCATTTGTTGTCCAACCTTTTATTTACCTGATTATTCAGTCTGTAGGGTAAAGGGCTGTCTGCTCTGGATGTGTTTCCCACATGTAATGATTTTTTTTTTTTGTATAATATAATCTGACTGAATGGCTTCATCAGCATGAGACATTTGTCAATTCATGAAGACATCTGGATGTGTCAAACACAGAGGTTTTCGCATCTTGTATGTCCAGCCCGTCACTCATTTTTGCCTCCAGTGGTGGTTGTAACAGACTTTCTGAATAGAGCCAGCTATGCGCTGCACATACATGTACATGTACACCCCATTCAGGGAAATTTTTATAGAAAACTTTCTGCTGTTTTTATATGAATTTAATTCATTCAGGGGGAGAAAGCACAGTGCAATACATCCACTTTATTCTTTTTTTATAGAAATGATACAATCACTATACATGTACATTTCAATTTTACAGGTTTTTTCAAGAGTAGGTTTACTTCTGTTGTTGAAAAGCTCAGTAGTACAGCTTGTTTGATTGATTTACACAGTATCATACTCACCAGAATTCAACATGTTCAGGCAAGGGGCTGATTTCTGACTCACCTGATTTATGGAGAGGCCATTTTCAGGTGCTACATGTACATGTACATGCAGTACAGCTTAACTTCAAACATTGTACATTATGTACTTCAAACTTTAGTAACCTCTACCGATACGAAACTGAACATCTTTAGCTTCTTTCATGGTGAATGCATATGTATGTGATTTGCATACGGTACTATTGCAAGCAGTAGTAAATACATGTAGATCTATGGTGAAACTTGTATAAGACTGCTCAAGGGAGACAAAAGTGGTCTTATCTACAGGTTCCCTTAATACACATTTTAATGAAAAGCACTGTTAAAAGGGGAAGAAATTGTGGTCTTTATAGACAGGTGGTTGCTAAAGCAGGTTTGACTCTATAGTACATATACATGTACATGGAGTGATTTGATTCTAAAAGGAAATTATGTGGTGGAGGTGACATGATCAGTGATTTCACAAGTGAATTTAACAACATTTGGTATTTGTCTGGTAAATCGTTTTGACGACCGGAGTTGTTTACAGATATCGAGATGCTGAGCTGTTGTGAGATATTTGCATTTACGTCAGCATCCTGCGATGGTTGTTAATGTTCACAGTTTAGACTTCACCTTCTCCACGGCTAGGTTTAACCAATAGCCAGATGGGCTTAAGTGTATATCCCATTCCAAATTCAAGTGGACCAGTTCAATGCTCAAAGCAAAGGACCAGGAGAGAGAGAGAGACAGAGAGAGAGAGAGAGAGAGAGAGAGAGATAGATAGAGAGAGAGAGAGAGCTAGGAGAGAGAGAGAGATAGAGAGAGAAGGGGAAAAAGATGTCCTAAAGTGCAGGGTTACATGTAAACTCTGGAAAACTGAAAGAGCTTTATAACATTTGGGAGAATCAGACCAAGACCAGTTGAGGCTCATCATAGAGATGGATGAAATGAGAAATTATAAATCATCCAATATTAGTGTACATGTACATGTACATGTAGCCATTGTGCCATTCACTACTAAAGTCCTCTAGAGAGGCCTATTTGTACCGTACAAAATGAACAGAATTAGGCCATTCTTTTTCAAGTGAAGTTTAATATGTCCAAAACCTGCTTCAGCATTTGCTCTGAATACAATTGCTCTGGTCTTTATCGAAGATACATGTATAGGGTTATTAAGCTACATGTAGGTTTGCAATTGGGTTTACATTACACTGTATGTGTAGTACTGTAGGTTAGGTTGGGATAGTGTTTGGTCCTGGGTCCCATTTCATAAAAACTTGTTATCAATGACAAGTTACAATAGTTGGTAGAAGCTACTGAAATCCTTGAATCTGATTGGCTGAGAGCGACTTTGTCATAGAAATGAGGCAGATGTTATTGATAACATGTTTTATGAAACAGGGCCCTGGTTATTGACCATGGAGCAATTGCCGCCGGAGCATACGTTTATGCGGTACAACTGTTCGAACCTTTAAAATTTGTCCTAGAAATGAATGAAATGAGAGATAAATCATTCAGTATTCATAGCCTCCGTTGAATTCCCTGTTGCGCTGTCAAGTCTTCTGCAGCATACCCAGGCCTGTAGTCATCACGACTCCTTGGCTCCTGCAGAAAGGGGCCAATTAATAGGCTAGAATTGCCACAAAGTGGCATCAACATCGGTTTTGTTTTTTCTTGCATGAGCGCTTTGAAAGGGAACAAAGAAAGCTGAATTCAGATCTCTTCGCATTACAGGTGCCATCTTCCCCAGCCTTAGGGGGCTTTAGCCAACATTCACAGCTAATTGCTGCTCCACTACAAATTAGTGGGTTTATTTATTAGCATTATCGAGATGATGAAGAAGCGCCTATTCTTTACCAAGTTATACTCCTTTTCATCTGCTCAGAGCCCAAAAGGTAGTAACTGATATCATGGAACACAAAGCGTTTATGCCTTTCTGGTTTAAGTTAATAGATGATTTCAACATTCTAGACTTTAAAAAAAAAAAAAAACTTTCTTTGAAAGTACTTGCAGTGAAAACATTGACTTAATGCACTCAAAAACAGAAAAAAAAAAATTCTCTAGCTTGTATAAAATGTTTAATTTCTTGCTGTTATATTATAGATGAGAAATGCTTCTTTTTTGATCAATTAATAGTGACAACCAAAAACAATCCTAAATAATTCCCTGTAAATAATTTAAACATCGATAATAATCGTTATATATTTTTGTATTAAAAGGTTGATAATTGCTGTTTTTCTCTGAAAGAAAATATTAGTCATAACCATGCTCTAGTTATTTAATTTCCCTCTTTGAAATACAAACCTGTAGGTGTATTCCCTCATCAACAATAAAGGAGTGGGAGATTTTTGATTACTCTCTTTTCAAAACAAATGGAAGGCTATACTCTTTTCAGAGTGCAATAACATCAAGATCATCAATTTTGGGTAAGGCTTTCCGATTCTACAGCTAGTTTTGTAAGGCAATGTCATTTACCAAACTTGCTACTTTTGCAGCCGTAGTCATGCTTGAAGCATACAATCTCCGTTTCAGTCATGTTGTCTTTATTTTCAAAGTGAGAGTATGAGCTGTCGCACGCAGATTTCTTGCTGGTTAAAGCACGGCTACGGTTGCAAAAGTAGCAAATTTTGAAAATGACATTACCTCACAAAAATAGCCTTAGAATCAAAATGCATGACATAAGATTGATGATCTTGGTGTCAGTTTACTCGGTAAAGAATTTTGTACCCAATAAAACAAAAAACCAGTGATATTGTGTTAATGATGTTGTTGATACTGAAGATCTCAGGTGTTGTGTTCTTTTGGGGCCACCCTGTGTAGCAGAGAGACCAAGGAATGAGATCATTGGAGATCCATACATGTACAATGGACATTAAAGTTGATGTTATTCTAATTCATTTAAACCTGACACTTGGTCTAAAGTCATGTTTAACAACGTCAGAAAAATTAGACCTCTGTGTAACTTCATTTGTTAAAACTATACTTTTAGACCCAGGGTTGTGTTAGAATTTTTTGCAGAATACATGTACATTACATGTACATTACATGTACATTTTGTGTCCAAACCAAAACATACATGTAGCATTCTTAAACATTTACTGTACATGTATGTGTTGAGGAATGGTAATTTTGATATCAATGTATGTTATGCCCAAAATACCATCCAACCGCGATCCGATTTTTGAAAAAAAATATAATCATTACATGTACATGTACATGTGGAAATGTTTCTGTTTGAAGTTCATGATAGTCATGAATACTAAAATGGTAATTGTGTAATTACATACATGTACATGTAGACGCATTGGCTGAAAATTGGAGTGAAGTTACAAGATCATCAATTGAGACTGATTTGGCCTTTGCTCTGACTGGAAGCCTTACAGTACCTCTCAAAAACTCAATTTCAATGTTACCGTATAACCATTGAGAAACCTCAACGAATATGTTTTTTTATTTCATGTTTACATTTTCCTACGTAATGATTTCATTTTCTTCCAAAAAATGGATGGCCGTCAGATCATACATGTACATGTACATGTACATACATGTATATGACTGGTGGGCTTTAGTAGGAAGAAGGTGCACATAATGTATGCAGAGAGTTCAAGTCGCCTGAAAGCCCTTCTGGAAAATCAGATTAGTGCAGTCGTTTACGAAACAGCTGTTAAGTGAGTTCATATCTATAGCTGATAAAGGCTGTCTGCGCGCAGGCAATATACAAGCTCATTTCCTCTTAACTCAATCATTTTATGATTTGTCCAGCTCAGACAGTTCAATCCCCGAGTGCATTTTAAAGGCCTTGCATAGTCAGGGCAAAAGTCTCTTGAATTTATAAGGAATTTAATAAGATAATATTTGCATTTAGGGAATTGGCCTTTTTGGCCTGTAAGAAGTTAATCTAACTCAATCATTTAGTGATTTGTCTGGCTCAGACAGTGCAATCCCGGAATGCATTTAATGGCCTTGCACAATAGTAGCAAATTACGTTAAAAAAAAAATAAGGGTTAATGCAGTATGATCTTTTGTGGATTATAGAAAACTCCTTGAAAGCCAGTTAAGTATTAAACAAGGCTTGTTCACATTTATGCCGCAACGGTTTACCGAAGGTTTTTTTAAGCGTACTGCTCTTCACATTCATGTACCTTATAACACATATATATATATATACATGTACATGCAGGAAAGTGAGCACACATACTGTACATGTAGGACCTCTGTTGCACACACTGCTTTTTTGAATCCCCACTTGCAATTCATTTACCTGTTAAAGCAAAAAACACTGTGGTAAACTGAGGGCAAAGCGTTGTCAAAGGGCACTTTGGGGTTTTCATTTCAGGGGGTCTCACACCCTCTTCCCGATGGACACTTTTGTCAGTTTTTATATTTTCAGAATGTACATCCATAGCTCTTCCGTCTGACAAAATTTGGTCCCTGGGCTTCAAAGGGAAAAATTTACCCCAGTTTTTAGGGGCTGTCTGACACCCCATCCTGACGGAAATTTTTTGTTGGTGTTTGTTTTTTGTAATATCCAGTCATACTACTTCCTGCTGACAAAGTTTGGTGCATGGGGGAGATGGGGTGAAATCAACCCGACTTAAGGTTCTCTTTTGGGGGGCTCTGGGGGCTAAACCCGACAGCTACGGTCAGGCTGACAACCTTTAGGTCAATGACACAGATGGTCTACATGTAAGTAACTTTATTGGGTAAAATCTTAGGGGTATTGGGTTGACTATTTCTGGACAGGCTCCCAGAGTTGTGCTTCTGTTTTCCATTTCTGACAATTTTCTACTTTAATAGGTGAAATCTTTACTGTACATTTATACATACTATTCATGTACATGGAGATAAGTGCTACCCGCTGGGGAACAGAACAACTGCATTCAAATGTACATTATGCCTAATATACTGGCGATAATGGCAAAATTAAGAGTAATGTGTGAAACCGCGAATGGAGAAAATCTTTTTCCAAACGCATCATATGGAAATCAATCAAGTCACTTCAGTTCGTATCTTGCCCATTCCTTCGTCATCCCCTGGGACGTCATTGGGACCGACGGGGTGTTGAATGCTGAAAGGAGACTGTGACATTTTTAGAAACAAAGTTGATGAAAATCATGCCATCACCATTATGAGGATTCTCAATTTCTTTTTCTCTGCACATACATGGACATGTAGCCCTCTCTCTCTCTCTTTCCCCCTCTCTCTCACTCCCCTCTCTCTCTCTCTCTCTCTCTCTCTCTCTCTTGTAAGGTCCTGCTCTTTTTCTGCTCCTTTCTCTTTTCACTTTGCTTCTACCCATTTGCTCTCTGTATTTTAGTGTTCCCTGTTTATTGCCTACTCTGCCTTTTTGGCTCCTGTGGTAATCTTCAATTTCTCTCCCCCCCCTCTCTCTCTCTCTCTCTGACCCTCTCTTTTTCTGCTCTTTCCCCCCTCCCTCTGTGCTTCTACCCCTTGTCCTCTGCATGTTTATTTTCTTCTCTTTATTTTTGTATTATCATTAATCTCCCGTCCCCCCTCCAACTCTCTCTCTTTTACTGAGCATCCTTTCCCCTTTCACTACATGTTCCTACCACTTTGCTCTCTGCATTTTAATGTTCTCTCTTTATTTCCTACTCTGCATTTTTGTCTCCTTACCCTGATCTCCAATCTCTTTCACACACTCTCTCTCCCACCCTCTCTCTCTATCTTTCTCTCATGCACTCTGTTTCTCTCTGCTCCTACCCTTTGCTTTCTGCATTTGAGTATTTTCTCTTTATTTCCTACTCTGTATTTTTGTCCCCCTACCTTAACCTCTAATCTCTCTCTCTCTCTCTCTCTCTCTCTCTCTCTCGCACTTCCTCGCACTCTCTTTTTCTGCTCCTACCCCTTTGCTCTCTGCATTTCAGTATTCTCTCTTTATTTCCTATCCTGCATTTTCCCCCTACCCTAATCTCCAATCTCTCTTTCACACACACACATTCTCTCTCTCTCTCTCTCTCTCTCACACACTCTCTTTTTCTGCCCCTTATCCGTTTCTTTCTGTTCCTTCTCCGTTTCTCTCTGCTCCTACCCCTTTGCTCTCTGCATTTCAGTATTCTCTCTTTATTTCCTACTCTGCATTTTGTCTCCCTAGTACCCTAATCTCCAGTCTCTCGCTTTCACATTACCGCTTTGTATTTTTCACCTTCCCCTTTTATCGTTATTGCTACTGTATACTTTCCCCTTTTCTGAGCCTCGCTGCTTTTTCTCTGTTAAAAAGGTGGAAATCCAAATTCGAAGGGGGTGGAGAAGCAACAAAGGAAATATACATTTAAGTGCTTCATAGATGAGCAAAAACAAAACAAAACAAAAACAAAAACAAAATTGGGATTAGGAAATGCATTATGAGAGGAAACAGGGCAGACAGTTGTATATATAAAGAAGGAGTTAATCCTTTCGAGACAATTGACCACATTTTGTGGTTTGGCTCAATAACTTTTTATTCAGAGCTCTAAAAAATATACCAGATACATGAGTAGAAAGAGCAAAAATTTCTGCACACACTATGTCCATTTTTGTTGCATTACCATATTGCGTTTGATGCCAAGAATTTTGAATAGGAGAATAAGTTTTAAAATCCTTAAATTGGCAACACATTGAGAGATTCAAAATCCTTATTTTTTATCCAAAATGGCAATTTTTTCAACTTTTGGACAAAATTCCTAACCATGTGTATTATTTTCAAAGACATTACACCATATTAGAACCATGTAGCACTGAAAGAAAAATATTATTGTTGCCAATTTGAAGATCAAAATGGGATCAATTTAGCCCTTAAATAATTCCTGTCCTGAAAGGGTTATATAAAGAAGGACAATAGAAAGTCATTATGGAGGAATTGTTGTCTTAAATAATAATGGGAATGTAATAATGTGATCTTTTTCTTAGAGTTCAACATTTGGGGATATTAGGGAAAATTCAATTTTTATTCAGAACTACGGGAGGAGGTCAAAAGATTGAAAGCAGCGTCGGAAATACACGGGGGCGACGGGCGATTTCGCCCTCGTCGGCTCCCTTATCGCCCCAATAAATGCTGGAAAACCTGTATTTGGGGGCGACCGTTTTCACATGAGTCACCCCCATCAATGATTCGAAAGAAAATCACTACTATGCTCAAAAAGCAGCTAAATTCAACCTTTTCTCGTTGTTGACTCGGAGCTTAGTACATCGCGAATGTGTAGCATCATGAGCGCTAGACCAAATGACAATTAGATACACGTAAACTGAAGATAGCGCTTTTTTCACGCACAATACAGTAACTACACGCATTCTATATCAGGGTTGTATAATTAAATTCATCGAGAGCTTCATTTCACTTAGTCTTTGCGCGACACCTTTTGTGAAAATTTCCTTTCCAAAACGCAATATCACTGTTACAATGATAGGTCTAAAATTACCATCATCCGTGTAATAAGACTATCACTAGATCTACGACCGGATACACCACACAGAGATATTGTCCCTTACCATATTAAGTCCGTAGTCACCTCAAAAACATCAATCTGTAAAGCCAAAGCCTGCCTAAAAAATGCGGAATTAGTGCCATTTTTTCAAAGCACGCAGCGCTTAAAGGGTGACTAAATTAGAGAGAAAAAAGGTGCTGTTTCCATGTATTTTTGCTTTTAAATCACGAATCTGGCAATTGATTGTCAAAACTATGTCTCATTTTGGCGAAAAAGGGAGAAAAGTAGAGGTTTTAGGACTGTTCCTTAAAACTCGTGAGCTGATTGGCTAATTGACGTCACACCCCCAAGTGACGTATGAAGAGTAAGAGGCACAAGATCTGGAGGCTGCGGCAATGTAACATTGTACACACAATGCTGTATTTGACCCCTCTGTTCAACGGACAATTTATGAAAAAGGGAAATTAATCAATATAGTCTTAGGAGTGAATAATCATTATCAATATGTTTTCTACAAGATCAGTGAACACTTTTGCCCCAATATACAGCTCTTGTTTTGTTTTTTTCACTTTTCTTTGAACAATGTTCTCATCCATCTGAGCTTGCTGAACGATAGTTTTGCATTGGTCTTAAACACGTACACAGCCGTTTTATGCGTCTGTGCAATGTACTACACATCTTTAGTACGGCAACTATGTTCCCCCTCGTACTATTAAGCGACTGGTGAACGCTTTTGTTTAGTTTGTTTTTACTCTCGCCTTTTTTTTCTTCGCTTTACATGTACTATACGGTACAAGTACTGACTTAGATTTTTGGCTGAATTCTTCGAGTAACTTAGAGAGATGGATAGTGATCGCGAGTCCGATTTGGAGGACTTTTTTGAGCCAGATACGAACTTTGATTTATCAGATGATTTATCGATCCCAAAAGAGAAGAAACTCAAGTGCTGTGGCAAGGGGAATTCGACCATATATGTTTGAACCCCTCGCAGAAGACGCACCAGGGCATGGTGAAGGGGTCGCGGGGGAAGGGGCCGCGGGTGAAGCTGCTGCAGCTGCTGGAGAAGAAAAGTGATCACTGCAAATTATACTCCACTCGCTTGGCCCTTGCCACTCTGCCCGCGTGAGCATACCTTTGCGACCCACAATCTCCGTAGATTTTCATCTTTAGGAAAATGATGTACACTGTACGTAGGCTTACATCATCTTTAGGGGTCTTGCTACAGCCCGCAACTATACACCGATTTGGCATTATTAATGAAATTGTGTCCCAAAATCAAATTTATTGTGAGGAATTAAACACACGAAAATATGCGATGCAAATGGTCGATGCGGTGAATGTTATGCTTGGCACCGGGCTGGGCCTGCCGGGGCCTGCGGGCGCGCACGGTATATAGGTCGGTGGAATATTTTCCCTTACTTCTCGTACGTCACAGATCACGTGATCATGATGTCGCTTCGATGGGTTTTTTTAGGGGTGGGGCTTATGACTGTGTAAATCAGCAAAAATGTACTTTTCAAATGATTATGAAATACGACTGAATGCATAAAAAAGTGTGTGATAGATATTTTTTGGCTCCTGATGACTCCTGATGACTCCTTCCTACGAAAAATGGGCAATTAATTTTCTATTTTAGTCACCCTTTAAGTCGGGTTGTGAGAAACAGAGTCACCGAAAACGCTCTACAAATCAAGAAATCAGTGGATTTATGACGGGGTTTTTTACTTATCGCGCGCGAGATGGATGCTCATCGAGTGAGATGGTATCCGCGAAAAACAAATTGGAAAAGAAAAATCGCCCGGAACTGTGCGCATTCACAGTGTATATGTACGTACGTACGTCCTAGCAGATTTAGTACTATGTGCCAGAGAAAAAAAAAAAAAAACACACACACACACACATACATACACACCAAGCCCGCCTTTTCGCGTAAAATAAACATCTCCGCGGGAAATAGCCTAATGACAGCAAATTCGGGTGAAATTGACCTGTTGTTGATTTATTCCTTTAGATTTTGAAGAAAAAAAAATCTATATTTTAAAATTAAATTGGGCAGTATGACGTAAAGTAAACCTGTGCATGAGATAGTACGATTAGTACCAATGTAACAGCAATCGCAATATCACAAAAAACCCAAATTGACCCCCAATCTGCACTTTCCATTAAAATGGTAGCCCCAATGATATAAGAAATAGCCCCATAAAATTCAAAAGTAGCCCCAAGGAAAAAAAAAGAAGTAGCCCCTAAAAAAAAAAAATTACTTCCTAGGCTGATTGAAAGGAAAAGTTTGAAAGGGAACTGTCAAGAGATTATGAGTAATTAAAGTTTAAAAAAACAGTAAGTTCAGAAGAAGTGGATTTCAGAAAATGGGCCAGAAATTTAACATTAACAGAAACTTAATTAGTACATGTACATGTACACATGTAGGATAGGAAAAGTCTAAATTGGTGAGTTTTTAAAAAGACTTTTCTAGTATAGGGGTGGAGTTGGACATGAAGCTCATAAACTTTCACAAACTACAAGAATGTAGAGACAGTACAAATGTATGAAGCAATGACCCCCCCCCCCCCCTTACGTGCACTGGAACTTTCCAGCACATGTTCGTGTACAAGTACAGGTACATGTACATGTATATGATGGATATGTGATGAGCACATTGCATGTCATTTTTTCTGTTTGTCTTCTCTACCATCAGTAATCTTCATCAATCTGACAATTGAATTTAAAGGTAATCCCGAGTACCGGTTATGCTAAAAAAAAAAGAACAAAGATTCTAATAGAATCAAATGTTTGCAGTGATCACCAAATATCTTTTTGTATTACATGTAAATAGCCAATGCCAAATGATTTTGGAAGAATAATAAGCAAAAAGACAGTGTTTCATGAACTGTTGGAGCTACACATACATACTGTGTACATGTATGTATTTTCGTGGTATGCATTTTTTGCAATTTTTAAAGATATTTTGGTCACATTTGGCTGGCCACACCTATATCTCAACTTAACCCTTTCATGACAGGAATTATTTAAGGGCTAAATTGATCACATTTTGTTCTTCAAATTGGCAACAATAATATTTTTCTTTTAGTCCTATAAGGTTCTGATAAAGTGTAATGTCTTTGGAAACAATATACATGGCTACAAAATTTGTCGAAAGGTTGAAAAAATTGCCAATTTGATAAAAAAACAATGATTTTGAATCTGTCAATGTGTTGCCAATTTAAGGAATTTAAAGCTTATTCTTGTTTTTAAAATTCCTGACATCAAACGCAATATGGTCTTACAACAAAAATGGACAAAGTGTGTGCAGAAATTTTTGCTCTTTCTACTCGTGCATCTGGTATAATTTTTAGAGCTCTGGATCAAAAGTTATTGAGCCAAACCACAAAATGTGGTCAATTGTCTTGAAAGGGTTAAAATGATTGCAAGAGAACAATCCCCATGCGCCATGAGCATCTACCCATGATGGATGCCGGCGCATTACAAGTTTTCATATTATTATTAGTAGTAGTATTATAATTTTCAAAGAAGTTTTGTAGAACTAAAATCCTTCATTTACTCAAAACTTCACTTTAATGTCCATGTTCTTGGTATGTGTCTTTGTACAGGATATGCTTTCCATACGGTGACATGCTCTCTTTAGAGACAGTCATGTGACATTGTTGATCACTGTCTTGGGTGTATCATGTGAGATATTTGATCAGCTTGAGAGATAAAAGCTGAGCACATTCAATGATAGATATTAGGTATCAGAAAACTGAATCTTCTCTTTCATGCATAATGTAAAAACGCACACTAAATGTACATGTATATATTGCAAACGGATTAAATTCTCACTCATGTTCATGTTATGGGATGATTACTTTACAGACCTCAACCATACAATAGTATATCTTTGAAATTATTTCGAGCACAATATGCCCCATTTTGAAAGCTCAGCAAAATGGGTGATCACAAATAAGATACCGCATACATGTAAATAGATATGTACATAATGCAAGATAGTAGAAAACCGAATCTTTTTGAATGCATAATTTTAAAAACATACTGTACACTACCTTGCAAAATGTCTATTAAAATGCCCACCCATGTTCATGTTTCATGTTGTTTACATACATGTACATGTACCTCACAGAACTCAGCAGTGTAATTGTATGTCTTTGATATTATTTTTTATATTATTTGCTCCTTCATGGAAGCTCAGCATAATGGGTAATAATAATAATTATCATATTCATAATCATAATAAGTATTTCTAAATCTAATGCATACTTTCTGGTAAAGTACCACTCTAAGCGCTACAAACATACAAGTACATGTATGTCAACCAAAAAAAGAAAAGAAAAAAAGATAGAATCTAGACTAGGAATTGTCCACAGATACGTCATTCTTTGACTAAGTCCACTGGAAACATGAAGAATGGCGGCCCCCTTGCATGTGCAGCAGACGACGGGCGAAAGACGTGTTTGGGGGTTCATCATTCTATAACTTTCTTCATGGCTGTGCAATTCTGGTAAATTTGGTATCAAATTAATAATATCAGTAGAAAGAAATAAGGCTGGGTTTCCCTTTAAGTCCCATCATTTGTACAGGGTTCTTGCTCCAAACAGACAATATATATGTTTAGATGGGACAGTGTATATCAGTGTAAAACAAAACAAAAACAAAAACAAAAACAAAAAATATCAAAGAGTAATCTTCTTTATAATAGCAGCTCTGAATATAGACAACATATATGTAACATATAAGATAGCAAATGAAATAGCAGAAAACTGAATCTTCTTTCATGAATAATGTAAAAAATGCACACTACAGGTACATTGCAAACAGTGTAAATGTTCACCCCTGTTCATGTTTACAGACCTCAACAATACAGTCATTGTATGTTGTTTAAGTTATTTTTTATATAATTTTCAACTGTATGAAAGTTCAGCACATTATAAAAGATAACAGAAAAGTGAATCTTCTTTCATGTACATGTATAATGTAAAAGATGCACACGAGATTGTGATCAGTATAATTGATCATCTGTTTACGTTTACAGGTACATGTTGTTTAGTACATGTATACAAACCTCAACAGCACTCAATGCTTGCATTTCTTTAACCATCAAATACTACAAATTGAGGAAAAAAATTGAGCTGTACATTTCATTTTCCCTTCTTAGATGCAAATAATTTTTCTTAAAACTTAAGTTTTAAAGTATATTTTTTAAAGATTATTAGCAAATGAATACTAGTATTCAAATACTTCCACAGTCTTGGTGTCCAAATAGTAAATAGTACCTGTAATACAAAAAGGGTTAAGATTAGAATAGACTTTTTGAACCAGAGAAAAACGGAAAAAGAAAGAAAGAAGGAAGGAAAGAAAGTAATGAACAAACAAGCAGTCTAACAGACGGACATAAAAATCAAACCTTAATATGTTTTTTTTTACATGAAAATGTTACTTGTAATAGATTATCATGTCCTGGTGACACACACATGTCCTCTGTTATTTTGCAAAACATTCAGCCATTACACTGTCCCATCTAAACATATACTGTTTGGAGCAAGAACCCTGTACAAATGATGGGACTTAAAGATAAAGTTGACTTCTGATCATGAGATTGAATTGTGAAAGGAACTGTCTCAAAGCAATTGGGAAAGGTTGATTATATAGCACATAAGAATTGGTGTATGCTGTAACGTTTTGGAATCACCAAAATGATAAAAAACTGACTCAATCCTGCTGAGAGTCACATGCACTGCACACAGAAATGTGTATATGGGACTACACACAAATGTTCAGCCCAAACATTTCAGCTGTCTCTTGTCATATTTTGAATGTGAGAGCATTTGAAGAGTAATCCTTTTCAGGGGACATATCTACTATGATAATCCTCCAAACTAACATAAAAAGAATGAAAAAGCTCACAAATTATTTTTTACCTTTCCCAGAACTCAAGCTTCCCTTTTTAATGCCCTTCTGGCTCAACAGACGATACATGTATATTTATTCAATCTCTATATTTGTAATGAAAACATGCTTTAATTCAATTTTTTATTATCACCAGAATTGTAGATCACTATTTAAATATTTTGTTGTTAAGACAACATGCTCCAACCATTACAGACAAGTCCATGAAGGAAATAGGTTCACATCTAATGGAGATGAAAGCCAGCTGTGCTAGGCTAAAGATAACTTGTCACCAGATTGGACATCATGTTACAGATTAAAGTACTTTATTTCACAATCGATGAGATGGCTCTTACTGAACCTAAATTTAGATTTGTTATCCAATGAGACAGATATATCAAATGGGATGGTTATTCCCAGCCAAACTTTAGCACATGCTTAATGGATTATAATCATGAAAATGAGTCTTTTACCTTGAAGAATTTTGAGTTGAATTTGAAGATAACAAACATAATGGACTTTAAATACAACAAATTATGAAATGAATCATAGACAGCCAAATTAGTAGTAGTGAGATTAGATATTCATATTTAACCAAGATAAAAACTGCAAAGCAACTGATAATATCTGTAATACATCTGCAGTATAGTGTGCACAAACTATCTCAAATAATGCAAAAAGAAGAATCATATATTGTCTGTTTGGAGCCGGAAGGGTGTTAACTCATATCATTTTACACAGAGTTAACGCCCTTCTTGCTCCAAAGAGATGATACATGTACATGTATATGAAAAACAGTTGGATCTTTGTAGGAAGTCAGAGGAAAAGTATAGTCTGTGCAATGTATCTTCAGATCAGTAATTCCTTCTTGATTTTGCTCCTGGGAGAAAACAGTATACAATTATTGACTGCTTTTGCTCGGCCCTGGGGTGATCTCAAAACTGTGCTGTGACCTGCTTTGAGGTTTAGGGGCATATTAGTACTCTCGACATGTATTATTGTGATCTAGAAATCATTGGTTAACCATTACTTAAAAAAAAAAAAAAGAAGGAATGACTTACTCTTCAAAAACATGTACATTTGATTTATTTAGATAATAATTGTTTTTCCTTACTCCTACGTCCCAAAGCTTTTGATCTCCAAAATATGTTATTGTTATCTACATTGTAGATATTATTGGTTAACCTGGGTGAACTTTTTCCAGGGTTTTCATCATTGTTTTTTTTCAAAGGAATATTAGCCTTGAAAGGGTTGGTGCTCCTGTAAGAGCTCTAAGCTCTTTTAAGCGTGTTTTTGTTGTTGTTGGCACTTTATGTTTTAATTAGTATTCTCTGATTGTCCTTAGGAGAAACAATTTCCCAGCATTGAAAAAAAAACCCGATAAAACCTCACTCACAATAGATCTCTTCAAGGTTTAAAATTAGACCATAATTGATTTTCGCCTCACTCCTACCATGTGAGTCCCAAGAGCCTTGATCCACAAAAACCTGATGCAGTCACTTTAATGTCTTCACTGATCATGGCAGTGCAGTATCTTTTTCTTGTTTACCAGTTCCTTGGTGGTTACCTACCCCATGTCAGTGTATTAGGTGCACGCTTGCAGTTTTTCAAGTAGTTGAGACAAGCAGGCTGTACATGTATGTGTCTGTATGCACGTTCGGATACTGAGGTGGAGAAGTTTAAAGATACAATGTATGTTTGAAAGAAAAACTTTGTTGTGAAACTTTGGAAATTTAGTCCTAGTATATAATTTTTTTTTTTAACTGCTGGCGTTCGTATGAGGAAATATATATTTCCTATAATTTAAAATTGTGCACTGTACAACCAGTATGAGATGAAGAAAGATGAAAGTACCATGTCTTCCTAAAATGTAGAAAAGGTGGATACAAGTATCAAGTACAATACATGAGAAATGCTTCTACTATAAATCTACAATGAGAAAAAGAATACAAAATGAACAGCTGATTATTTTTGCTGCATGTTACAGAAGTTCTTTAACTGAATTTTTAAAGAGAACCCTCCTGCATTTGCTCTCTCATTTGTTTTCTTAAAGGCATTGATTAACTTTGCCCAGGATTGAAAAAAAAAATCACTGTTCCAGCTAATGCTGTAATCATAATTGCAAACCTTTAGCTCAGACAGGAATTGCCTGAGTTTTATAAGCTGATCGGTCGTTTATATATCAAGATATTTACGATTGAACAGTGATGTCGGGATAGAACACCACCGAACCCTAAAGAACGCTTACGGTTGGCATACCTCGCTCTATCACAGAATACCGTACGGGCTGGAAACCTGCTCTGAAATCGCCAAGCGCTGGTGCTTGGTTTTTGTGACTGCAGCGCAGCGGAGAAGCCGAGCGGCTTGCGCTAGCGATTGATCGCGATTTTCTCTTTTTTAGGATAGTAAACGGGTTCCATTTTCTATCATACTTTCACATACTGTATCCTTTATATGTAGTTAGAGGACTGCACACAATTCACTGGCATTTGAGCTGATTTTACAATTTTTCACAAAGTTAATCAATCACTTTAATATTGAAATGAAAACTAGTAGATTCTGTTCAACATTATGCAAGGAGGTTTTGTAGCAGACTTCTCTAGATGATTTCTTTAGCTCATCACCTGTTCCACGGGACATCTTCCCCGATTTCATTCCCAGAGCTATTTATTCATCTCTTCCCCCCAGCTCGGATAATCTCCATGCTAATCTAATAAACCGTCCTGCCTGGAGGCTCCCCGGAGAAGCCTAATTGCGCGGCATGACTCCTGAATGGCGTCTCCCAGCCCCCCTCCTCCCCCGTTTGGCAAGGATGTGTACTTTGACGGCTGATGCGGCGTATTGGATGTTTACTTCCTGAAATTTGAACCTGTCCCACCCCAGCAAACTGTGATTCAACATGTGTGTGTATGCTTGCTGTCTTCGTGTGTCAGGCACGAGGGAAGTTTTAAGCAGACAAGATTTGTCAGTCTTAAAGCAGATCTTGAGTTCTGATAAATATAGCAAAACAAATATCTTACAGAATCCACAAACCACATCAGTACTGCACATCCATATTGATTCTACATATCTGCCAAATAGATTTAATAGAAAATGTTTGCAAGAAGATTTGAGCAAACTTCAATTAGGATTTTCATCCCTTCAGTGCATCTCTGTGTATGAATGAGCTTTTAAGAGTCAGAGTCAGGGTTTTATCTTTTATTGTTTTAGTGTCAAATGAGGTTTAAAATATCTTCCATGGAAACAACCTTTAAAATGTAAAATGTAAAATATGCTTGTTTCTGATATTGGGGGTGGGGGGAATCTTTGTAGTCAAAACAGAATAAAACATTACCATTCTTTTTTGTGGAATTTGCTGCCTATGCAGAAGAGGTTAACCCGTTACCTACAAACTGTATGTGAACTGGGTGGTCTCTGTGTTAAGCCTATAGGAATGAGAACATCCAGTAGTCAATGTGTTAACAACCATATCATGCTAAAATATTTAGTTCATGATGAACTACATGTACTGTACATGTAGTTTTAGTTTTGGCTTCTTCTGGAAAAGGGGTGTGGAGATCTTTGAGACATATTGAGAGCCTTCTGTACAGGATATTTCATTCCCCACCCCCTGTTTATTAAAGGCAACAGATATGACCACTTTAAACAGGTTTTCCTCCAACAGAGCTGACTACTTTATTCATGTTTGATTACGGTTGATGTACATGTACATGTATTATTTAATGCTTCCTATTAGACTACTGTAAGTACTGCTTTACATGCAACAGGTGGTATTGTTCAAATTCAATAAAGATGGATGTGAGGGTGAAATGAAATGAGGCAGGCATCAGTGATGCGTGCTTCACCCAAGCAGGCGGTGTGTTGACACAATCCAATAAGTGCGATTCTAAAACGCCAGACATGAATGCTCTTTTCCTCTGTCATCAGTCTTGTTTCTAGTCCCAAGTGAAGTGTGATCCCTTCGTCATTTTAACTTGGAACTTCTATCATTATTATCTAAGTATATGTAGGGATATTAGAGGTGCTATTTAGTGTTTAGATTACTTTAAAAAAATTCAAGTGGTAAATTGTGATCTATTAATATAAAATTTCAACTCTCTGATTACCATTTTGAGTAGCTCTTCCCTTTTTGGTACAAAAAATTCATAGATTTCCTGTGAAGAAAAAACTTTGGTCATAAATTGCTCAATGAAAAGCCCAGAAGATGGATATTTTTATGTTCATGATTTATAAAAAACAAAAACGATGGAAAGCAGCTTGCAAGGAAAATCCAAAATTCGCCAGTTGTGTTTGATGGATCTTTGCAACAACAAAATTAAAAGAAAAAAAATCATTATTTTCTTATCCTTGTGTCAAAACCAGCCTTATACATGTATGTCAGGGTTGATTCACCTTTTAAGGAACTCAATCATTATTTTTCATATTACCATCATCTCTTATAACTCTTACCTGTTTTCTTTACCGTTGTCTTGGCTATTTTAGTAATTTCATCTTTTTATTTATTGTCTGTACAGAGAAAACTGAGTGCCCAGAGGACCTAATTACTGTTTGTGCAGCTTGTTTTTCTATCTCCTGTTACACTGTATTTCGTGAGCTATACCCAGCCCAAAAAGTAAGGAAACTCGACTTTGATCGAATATATTTCTTTAAAATGAGAACAATATAGGTCGTATTGAGTATCATTTTAAAGCTTGGATAATTCCCTATCAAACCATAACATATACTTGATATGATTTGCTGAATGGTGTGTGTGCAGGCGATGTAAATAGGGGAAGGGCCTTGTAGTGAGTGATTGTCCAGTTTGGTTACTTGTCTCCAACTGCATCATGCAAAGAATGACAGATCTTGATAGGGCCCATGTCATAGGGCAGATTGAAGCAAGCTCACTCACTCACTCACTGCAAGGCATTTAATGAAATCAATGAAATACAGCAAGGTATTTTTAACAATGAGAATGTCCTTGGAGACCCCACAAATCCAATTATTAACACAAGAAAAAAGAAAGATAAGTGCCCCCGTTGTGTTATTGTGTTCAGATGACTTTGAATGTTGGATATCCCCCCCCCCCCCCCTCCATCCAGTAATTAACAAAAGAATAAAAATAACCCCTTCTGTGTTTGCAATGTTCAGATGTCTTCTGAAATTGAAGACTTGGTGAATGGTTATGAATTCAAATCCTCGAACAATTTATACGAACATCATCAGGTATACCCAAAGCCAAAATATCGCTCATTTTACTCCATTTCCTTTTTGGCCCTTCCCCTCATTTACATCGCCTGCACACGCCCCATTCGGCAAATCATATCAAGTATGTTATGGTTTGATAGGGAATTATCCTTAAAAATCCTTTAAAATGATACTCAATACGACCTACATGTATATTGTTCTCATTTTAAAGAAATATCATCGATCAAAGTCGAGTTTCCTTATTTTTTGTGCTGGGTATATATTTTTTTTCCATTTATTTTTGCACGTAGGTGGAGAAACTAGTTTAGAATATTATATTATTATATTGTCTCTTATGATAGATGTAGAGAGAGAAAGAGAGAGAGAGGGGAGAGAGAGGGGAGAGAGAAAGAGAGAGAGAAAAGGAAAAAGAAAAGGAAGAAAAGGACAGAGAGACAGAGAGAGGGAGAGAGAGAGAGCGAGAGAGAGAGGGAGGGAGAGAGGGAGAGGGAGAGAACGAGGGAGGGTAGGTGGAGAAGGGTTAGAGGAGAGGGAGAAGAGAGGGAGCTACACTGTAGGAGGATGAAGTGGGGGTGAGAAGATATTTAGAGAGGGAATGTAGAAGTGTTGTGGTCTAGTGGATAAGTCACCGGACTGCAGATCACAAGGTACGGGGTTCGAATCCCACCATGGCACTAAGGTCCTTTGGCAAGACTCTAATCTATATTTGCCACTCTCCACCCAGGTGTAAATGGGTACCTGATATGCTTGAGCGCTAGTTACTTTGGTGGCTTGGCTATAACCACCTGGGTATAATGTCTAAGTGCCATGAGCGTCACTGCATGACAGATATGAGCGCTATATAAGTAGCCATTATTATTGTTATTATTAAAAGGGGGAGGGTGTATCTCGATTGATCGAGAGAGAGAGAGATGCGGAAGGTACATTTAGTGGTCTGAATAGGTAGGATATGACTATTTTCTATTTTAAATGAATGGATGACTTTATCTATAAGACACATCCTCAAATGCTTGAAAAAATCTTGCAAAGTTTGTTGTGAAGAAGGGTTGTTTTTTGGTTGTTGTTTGCATCAATTTGGCAAGGTCATGTACAAGTAGAAAAATAGAAATGCCTGGAAATGTCCAAATCTGACCCTTTAATGCTATACATGATAACGGGGTGTTTCCTGTACTAAGCCTATAAGAATGAGAGAATTCAGTAGTCAACTGGTTAAAACTGCCCATCTTTTCATGGCAGATTTCTTCCAAATTATGCAAGAAATCGGACAAGGGAAGCAAATCATGCTGTTGGATGTTTGATCACAGAAATTGAAAACTATGATGCGTAGCGATATTGACACTGGGAAGCATCCCCTCAAGACCCGTCTAAGTGACTCATCGCGGCGAGTAATCAAATATCCATCAAGCAGCAATTCATACAAATGGATGCCAAGTTTTCAGCATTAGCCCTCCCTCGCTCTGCCATTTCTTTACATGCCACATGATGCTGTCTAGCACATCGTTAGCAACTTGTTGTGCAGTTGTGTACTAGCAAATTCTTCATATTGTAATACTTGGGGTGTATGTATTGGGACTAATAGTAAAGTATTGCAACTTTTTGTGGATTTTCTGTTGAAAACATGAAATTACGTCAGTGGTGATGTTCATCAATCCCTTTTTTTTCTTCTTCAACTCTTAGGGCTTTTCATGGCTCTTTTTGAACTTACTAGAGCTTAATTAACCTTTGCTTTTAGATGATTAAGTGTTTTTTCCCCCAGTAAATTACAACCTTAAAGGGCAATCCAGCCTTAGTAATAAAATGACTTGTGTGAAAGCAGAAAAATAAGAAAAACAGGATGGGGAAAGTTTGAAAGAAATCGGGCAAGGACTGAGAAAGTTATGGATGTTTGAAAAATGAAATCACTACATTTATGCAAATCTCAATTTGGCAATTTGGTGAGTCGCTTGTGACATTTTTGTGGACAACTCTCCCATTTGTCGTACACAAAAATATTAATTTGCGGTTTTCTTCGAGGTGCTTTTACCCTCGGGGCAGTACTCAAAATATATTGGAGACAGCATATTGTTATAAGTCCTCATGAAAGAAAGAGATCCTACTGAGTAATACATCTTGAAAAAAGTGACATTTTAGTCATTTTGTGTGTTGGAGTTAATGGGGGAGTTGTCCATAGCTACATCACAGTGACATTACCTATTCGGCCAATTTAAAATTCCTGTATGTATAGTGATTACAACTTTCAAAAATTCATAACTTTCTTATTGCTTGTCCGATTTCGTTCAAACTTTCACCAATCTGCTTCTCTGATTTTTCCTCTTTCTTTCAAAGCAACTTGCTATTAAGGTTGGATTTCCCTTTAAGCAAACCTTATAAGGTCTAAGGAGGACATTGTTTTGAGCGTTGTAATTGGGAAACATTGTGATTGGGTTTTAGAGTAGGTTTACATGTATAGGGTTAAGGTTAGGTATAGAGATGGGTCTTGGGTAGAAGTTGGGAATTGACTTGTTTAAGGCATTCACCATGAAGCAGTTGTCTTTGAGGATGTGTCTTACAACCGCTACAGCTCTTGATTATGGTCTATTCTTCTACAAAATTTTTTTTCATTGAACACTGTCACAAACATGTTTTTATAAGTGCAAGTATGAAATTACATTACGTCATCTATCCTCATATTGTAATTAATTAGCCAAGAGGAGATTCTGTGACGTTGTCATGACTGGTCCTATTAAGATTACGTGACATTTCTTGAGGTTTTTGGATGCGCTTAACAACTATTGCCTAGTCTACAGGCCCAGACTCTATTTTGACACTTAATCATAATTCAATAAAGTCTTGAGTTTAACCTAACTTTATCAGTATCTGGCTGTGTGAGTTGAGCAGCTATATTACAGGGCCCTTGGAGTGCAAAGACCTTGCAGTAAACATAGTCTTACAGTTCAGACGCATTTGCGTTATGACAATATTTGTGCCTGCAGATAAGTATCGCCCCCTGTTGCGGTATATCAGGCAGAAAATCATAGGTGTGGAGTGGGCACGCTTCATTAGGTGATCTCGATCATTCATTCATTGGTTTCACTCCCCCTTGGAGCTTCCAGCAGTGTGTTCACACTGCCAAGATGATATACCGAGAGTGACATTCCCCCTGCATGTGATTCTCTTAGCACACACCAAGGAGTTGTTCTGTGATAAGCCATATGGCAAGCCATATGGTATCAGAAACCCTGTTCATACCTGAAAATATGTCAACATTGCCGCTGTGCCTCGGTATTAAAGCGATTTCCCTTCCTAATCATTCATATAAGGGAGGCAATAACGCGGCAACATTGCGGTATTCTTCAAATGCTCTGGTTCGTATAAGTACCAGTAAAAATATGGTATCACTTTGATCGGCAAGTACTGCCTTGCATATATGCACGGTTCAGTGAGTATTTCTGCCAAGGGTCAAACCCTCAGACTCGAAGCTACACTTCTCTGTAAAAGATGTAAATGTTCCTGCTATTTTGTAGATAGCTGTTCATCTCTGCCAGGTATTGTTATTAAGACCATATTTTTCCTAGTTCACATCAATTTCAAAAGCTGGTAAATACATGTAGCTGTAAATGGCGGGAAGGAAAATGCCGCATTCTTTGGTGGTACCTGTTTGCATCTGCCGCTACTGAAGGCATACAATCCATAGTAACAGCAGTATTTGGAGCTAGCTATTTTATGAATAGATGGCAGAAATGAACAGGGCTATTTAACCAAACACCTTCACAGGCAGTGCATTGCTGTGCAATCTTTTTTCAGTTGTGTGGACGCTCTATATTTCAAGCCCACTCAGCAGCCTATCATTGAGTAAGAAAACTCCCAAATGGGATAGGTGCAAAAAGTCATTTACATAAAATTATTGGTATTTATTTGTGATACGGTTGAAGAGTTGATAACCTTCAAGAAACTAGTCCCAAGATTGAATTTATTTTAGCGATTAGATAAACAAAATTATTAATTATTTGGATTTTTAAAATAATGCATTACTTCCAAAAAACTGAATGTCTTATACATTTTGATTATACGTGGAGGAGGATATCTGACCTCTACATGTATACTTCTTTAAAAAAGAAAGAAAGAAGAAATTAAAGTTTTCTTTATATGTAAATGATCTCTTCTAAAAAGTATTTAATATAATTATCCCTTATGAAGAGAAGAACAGATACTGATGAGCCTACACAGGGAAAATAGACCATATTATTGTTATTATAATTCTTATTATTAATTGAAGAGAAATTGCCTGCCCTACATTTCATATAATGTATAAAATCAATTTTCGTAGACTTCCACTTTCCTTAATACGCACATACACACACACAAACGAACAGCAAATAACCATGATTAATTCATTAAAAAAACCTATTTAGATTTGAATCATGATCAGAATCTCACAATTTTTTTGAGATTTGGAAAAAAAATAATCATGAAAATTTTTTAAGATTCTGATCATGATTCAAAAATCAATTTTTGAATCTCATCAGTTGTGCTCCTTGTGAATGGCCCCAATGCAATTTCATCACAATACCACTTGTAGATGTTCTGGTAATGTTACCTATTTCCTTGCACCCCAATCCCCTCCCCCGCACCCCAGAGAGGTAGAATTAAGAATGAATGAGTCATTTGGCTTAACTACCCAGAAGAAAACCTCTCAGGTGTGTGCCTTTCAGGATCCTTCAGGATTTACATGATAGAGGGAGGCAGATACATTTCCTTCCTCGCAAGTTAACATGCACATGGTATGGAGATCAAACTCGAGCCTGTGTGTCGGAATTTGAATACGGGGCGCTCTTACATCCGTGTACAGAATGTACATGTTTGATGTATGAGTAGTCTGAGTAATGTACATATAGTATACAAAGAAAAAAAAGCATATACATGTACTGTTATCCAGTGGTTAGCATGAATCCAGCCATTGAGAGAAGGCACTAGCATCATTTGGGGAGGGGTGGGGGGCACTACAGTAGTACATGAACATGTACATGTACATGTAGGTTGATAAAATACAAGAGAACAAGGCCATATTATGGGGGGGTTGGGGTGGAAGGGTGTGTCATAATCACCATTTCACACTCCCTTCTCTCCCCTGGCCCTCTTCGTTTCTCTCTTTTATCTTTTTTCTTTTTTTTCACCATTCTTTGGGGGGGGGGGGGACATGTCCCATTTGCATGCAAGCATTTGTACGTTATAATAATGTATCAGCATTTTCTTTTGATCCTTATTCAGTTTCCATGCATAGGATTTTGTCTCATAACCTTTTTCAATTTGTTCAATCATTTGATGTTTATCATTAAAATTCCATTTATTTCTGATCTCTGCACCTAATGTGTAGATTGTATTCAATTTGATTATATATGCACCTAAATTATGGTCCCTCCGGAGTTTTCTTATTTATGTTCCCTCCAAACTTTCCAAACATGAATTTTCTTTCGGAATCAATCATTTGACGTTCATCATTAAAATCCCGTTGATTTCTTGATCTCTGTGCTCAAACTGCACATTAGACTCAATTTGATTATGCTCCCAAACTGGTACTAATCTACATCTAAGCATGGTGATAGATCGAATAAGAGTTTGATAAACAGTCCTCATCTTGCACTTTGCTCCAAAATAGAATTAATGCCTTGGGAGCCAGAAGGGTGTTAACTCATATACCTTAGCATTGAGTTAATGCCCTTCTGGATCTCAACAGACGAATTTATGCTTGTAGAATTGAACCGCGGCAATGTCTTTGGTTTCAAGAAAGAACAGAGGATCTTGAAGGCAACATCTGCAGAAAGGTTGGCTGGGTGAGAGTGTGCTCCGAGATTAGATGAAGATTGGGTTACACATCGCAATAATGGATTGGTGTTGAAGCATATTAAAGGCATGTTTACAGTCGTCTAGTCGGTAATTGGACATTATTGTGTATGATATGACTCTTTTCGCCTGAACATGAAGTGTACGGAAAAAGAATAATTGGGTTCTAAAAAAAGAAAATTATACGAACACTTTTTGGGGTTTGTACATCTGATGCATGTACCAAAAGGAGACATTTTTCTTGATAATCAGCAGACACATTGGTTAGTCATCTTCTATTGTTATTTTTACAGACTCCCTGTCTAGTTTAACGGCTTTACAAAGTAAAAATCTTAAACATCCTTATATTGTTCAGTTATTAGAAACCTTGTTTAAAATCAGTACATTAGGTAAACGAGTAGTATTTGTTTGGATACCAAGTCATACAGGCATTCCAGGAAATGAAAAAGCTGATAAGTTGGCAAAAGAAGCTCTCGATTTGGATGTAACAGAAATAAATATACCTTATACTGATCTAAAATCAAAGATTAACACTTACATTAAAAATAAATGGCAAGCATCTTGGGACCTAAATCCAAATAATAAACTTCACCAACATCAACCCAGAATTGGATCACAAAATAATCTACCATTAGCTAAATGACGGGAAGACATTGTGTTGACCCGTGCTCGTATTGGCCATTCTCACTTGACACATGCATACTTATTTGCAGCAGAAAATCCACCACGTTGCATTCCATGTAATTGTACAATTACAGTAAAACACATTCTTCTTGAATGTGTTGATTTTGCTCATATTCGTACTAACTTTTATGATGTTCCTGATCTTAAGACATTATTCAGTGATGTTTCACATTCATGCATTGTAAATTTTCTTAAAGAGATTAATCTTTTTATTAGATTTTAAGTAGGAAACTGTTTGAATCCCAATCACAACAGGTATGCCCTTGGGCAAGGCATTTCATTCCAATTGCCTAGTCTTTCGGAGGAGACTCTAAGACGGCGGTCCCGTGTAAAGGAGAGTCACACCATTTGCACGTAAAAGAACCTGCTTCTCCTTTCGTAAAGAGCAGGGAAGTTATCCCGGTGAAGTAGTTAACATATTTAGTTATTATCGACAATCTCCAATCCACGTTTATTTTTTTGGCGTGAAATCTGAAAGGAAAACTTCTATTGTATAATTATATAAAACTTTATAGAATTATTATTGTTCGACACTTATATGACACTCAAGTGTTGATAGTGTCGTTAATCATTTATCAATCAATCAATCTACACTTCCATGTCTATCCCTTCCTTTTTCTTTTACGGGATTAGTACTCAAATTTCACCTTTCTTCTGATGTAAAAGTAAGAAGGGTGTTAAATTTAATTCAGGTGCCATAAGTTAATGCTTCTAATGTCTTCAGCAGACAAAATGCTGCACTCTCAAACATATCTATTCAAATATGAATAGAATCTATTCAAAATTGACTAAAAAAGACTCTTTCAAGGGGCACTTACGAGAATCTATTCAAAATGAATAGAAAAAATATCAATCATGCAGATATTGGTATTAGTTTTAGTCTACGATATTAAAGATGACATGAATAAAGTTGATTTCTAGTCAGTTTGACAAGTTTCAGATTCAAAATTATTAATTAGCTGTTCTATTAAAAAAAAATTGAATAGGCTCTCATGGGAGTGGCGCAAATCCTTTTTGAAAGGTGGGGGGGACATTCGCCTCCAAAAATATATGACAAGCAAAAAAAAAAAAAAAAAAGGTTCAAAAATTCTCTGAGAAAAAAAAAAAAAAAGGTTATTCAAAAAGGTGGGGGGGGGGACATTTGCCTCCAAAATTCTCTGACAAGTAAAAAAAAAAAAAAAGGTTATTCAAAAAGATGGGGGGGGGGGGGGACATGTCCCCTCCTGGATTTGCGCCCATGCTGTCATGGGAGTGTGTACATGTATTGTCATTTTGTCTAGATTGATTGTGGAAGCTGAAGTACTCATTGTTGATAATTTGAAATTATTTTTAAGTGTATTAAGGGTACTTTTTTTCTGCAGAGCAAAAAGGCAAGATTTGTAAGGTTTTTAGTCGTAGCATATTAGAAACTTTTAAGTAGAACGTGTTGCATGTTGTACTTTGACACTTGGGATCCATAAAAACCAGAAAATTATTAAAGCGTATTGTTTTTGAGGTGAAGGATGTTGAGTTTATTTGGAGTAGGTTTGTTTATTTCTTAAAGCAGTCTTTTCAAAATATTTGAAATTATAAATAGGTTTCACTTTTTTACAACTCTTGATTTAACAATGTGTGATCTTCAGTTTGATGTAGGTTTTTAACTCTTTAGTTATTATTGTTCAGATTTTTAATAATTGTTTTTTAACCACCTTATCAGCATACATTTTGGTGATAGTAATATTTTAAAGGTAGAACCGGAATATTGTTACAAAATTGAAAGAGATAATGCAAAGTAAAGTATCCATTACCCAAATCCATCAAAATTTGATTTACTACATGAGTGGAAAATCTGAGTTTTTTTTTTTCAAATGCACCTTTCATTTGGGTAATTTCCATAAAGCATATAATGATCCATGTAAATGTAGTTTACATGTACATTCCAGTAATCACCCAAGCTTAAAGAATGATAATCATTTAAACAGATCCTTTACAAATTTATATTATGAAATAATGTGAAACATTTTTTTTCTTGTTTTCTTCTTCTTTTTTATTACAATAATCAGCCCTATATTGATCAAACAATGCAAGAACTAACATTTACAATTCAAACTACAACATTACATAAACAGTATCCAACGATATACAGGGAGTTTGCAAACTCGAAGCCCAGAGTGGAGCCTTGTATTAATAAATGCACTACTTCTTCGTTCTTTCACCAGGCATTTCCTGTTGTTCCATCCCAATATTGGAGAGGGAGAAATTGGACAACAAATTTCTCCTGGGATGTCCTCAAATATTGAGTGCCCTGCAAAGGCTGCAATTTAAGCCCCAATTTGCTGCAGTGTATGGATTGTAGATGTCGCTCTGCATGTAAGATGTAAATTGCGTGATCGGAATGAAATGTGCGACTACATGTATATGCTTGAAGATTTTGTTTCCACTGTGTTACAGGGTTATATATGCGGACACCGTTATTGTTGCGAGTTTTTCCAGTGCATGTAAACAGCTTTGTTTTTATTTGCTGTCTTGTGCCATTATGAATAAAGAGGAGAAAACCAATTGTTTTCAAACTATGAAATTCCATTTCACCTTTTAAACTTGTGTATTTGAAACTCCTGTACAGGGGTTGTAGTTTGCCTAGTTTTGTTTTTTAAACATAGAATTTATTTGAAGTTAAACAAAAGGAGATTTTTTTTGTTTGGGGGGGGGGATAAGGTATTATTTATTCACTGTAGAATTTGGAACTTTTAAACAAAAAAATGCAGATGAATAAAGTGCTGAATTCATCATCGAGAAGAAGGCTTTTAATGAAAAATAGCATGGATTTATATGTACATGTGTAAGAAAGGCATTGGCAAGATTTATTTTAAAAGCAAGTTTTCTTGTGGATTGGAAATGCTAGAACTGCATTAATACAGTCAACACAAATAGTAACATACATGTATATTATGTTTGTGAATGTGATACCACTTTGAAAATGAAAGTCTCAAATCATGCATGATTTCTTGTTCAGGTTTTCACAGTGATGACTTTCAAGTATTTGAGGAAAAACATATTCGATAACATCACAATTAATTTTGATAAAAAAGGCATGGTAAATGTCACACACTTTTATAGTATACTCTCCCTTATTTGCCTTCAATAAGCTTCATTTTCATCAATAACATGACGAAGGAAGACATAATATAGATGTGTAATTTTACAATGGCGCTCAAATTCCATTCAGCATGTTTATGTTCGTAATAGGTAGTACAAAGATTTTCTAAAAAAGGAAATATTCCAAAATTCTTAAATGTACATATATAGATCTATTTTGCTGGATTTAAATGCCAACAATGTAAGATGCTTCAAATATCACTTGATGGTTTACTTTTTGTATGTTGTATGCTGCCCTCTACAGTGGACTGCTAGTAAGCCCTGCATGGGGCATTTTTCCAATGCACTTATCCTACATTCTTACCTTCTGTACCAAGTACATGTACATGTGCATGATTATATGCCCATTTATTCAAATTAAAACTCACCATAACTTAGTTATCATTTTAGTAGTAGAATGAAGTTCCTTTAATCTGTAAAACATTCTTTAACAGGCTATGTGGGGAAATTGTAATATAGGCTAAGTTTTTACTTTCAGTTGATAGTACATTATATTTTCGTAGGTCCTCATGAAAGGAAAAGATCCTACTGGGAATATATTTTGGAAAAGATGACATTTTAGTCATTTTGTGTGTTGGAGCAAATGGGGGAGATGTCTACCACTACATCATTGTGACATTACAAATTTGGCCAATTTGAAATTCCCATAGTGACTGATAACAACTTTGAAAAATTCATAACTTCCTTATTGCTTGTCTGATTTCGTTTAAACCTTCACCAATCTGCTTCTCTGATTTCCCTTTCTTTCAGAACAACTTGCCATTAAGGTGGGGTTTCCCTTTAATGTACAGTGCATGTAGGTGATGTATATTAAGAGAAACAGTTTATTTCAGATATACATGTATGTTGAAATCTGCCAAATTTATGGCTGAGATAACCTAGTTATTTGACCCTATTCCAGGTAGGAAAGAGAAAATAGGCTGTTCTGCATTTAACGTATACGAGGGGGCCAGGCAGCGCAATCGATGTTCTGGCGTAACCCGTAATAGCTCAATCCACTCGCCACTCCGCACAATGCCGAGCATCTGATTATCGGGGCAATGATCACCGCTTGTACACAATCTATTGATTTGTGGAAAGGAAGAAGTGTGCTCTATTTCCGGCCCATCCATTGCATTATACGGCTTACAGCTGCCGGCATGAAGGATAAAGTCTAGGGTATGGGGGGGGGGGGGGGGGGGCGGGAGATAAAGGAGAGGTGGGGATGGTTTAGTTTTGTTTCCCCAGGCCTCAAAGAAACCAATAGACTTAGTTAAATTGAGCCGCCATGATTTCCCTTTGTTATTTGATCCCATTCCCTATGGAACATGTGTTTTTGTGTGAGTAAAGGAGTACATGTAGACACATTTGAACGGTGGATACATGTATATGAAAATTCCCCCCATCAAACCAGTGGAAAAAAAAGTACACAGGATTGGTGGGTGATTTAGGGAAAGCTTCAAAATAGCTTTGGAAAAATAAAACAGGAACTGTGGTGAAAGGCAATAAAATCTAAAAAAACATTACTGCCATGAAATCTTGTGCTTGTTTTATAGCAAATCTGAAAAAAGCTTCTGCAGACAAAAATCTATTTTTCACTCTAAGAAACCTTTTACCATGTCAGAATCAGAATATTATTTTTTTTATAGAAGTCATCATTTTTTTCTTGATCATAGTTAAGATTACCAATAACAAAACATGTAGACACAGGTGTATACCAAATTTCAGTCTTAAATTTCTAATTGTCCCCCCCTCCCTCCTCTAATCTTGGAAGCTCTTGACAAAGCCTCCCAATAAAATGATTTACTGTGCAGACACTGGCCCTAATTAATGCTGACACGAAAATAACATGAGGAAACTTACTATTCTTAGCCAATGTCCAAATTAGTCTGTCATGAAAAGACGTCATGATTGTAAATTGCACCTACCCCCCTCTTTTTCCCCCAGTTTATAGGTATCTGTGCCTGTTGCATTGATACTTAATGCTACAGCAGCATTTGTTTTGTTCAGTTTTGTTGCAAATCTAATTTGTAATTTTGTAAATACAGTAATCGCTAAGAATTGACATTTATTCACTCTGTAGATCATTTTCAAAGAGTTCAAGTAGAGGTCCACGTTAAATTATGATGATTGCATTTATGAAATATTTGCTGGAAGTTGATCCTTTCCCATTATAGCAACAGCTATGGAATCACACACTATTCTTTCAGATTGTTCTTTATGTCAAGAAAAAAAATTACTTTCTTATTCGGCCTAATATAACAAAACCAGTGCATTGACACCACTCTAGGGAGACCTGTGGAGCGTTTCATCAAGCGTTTTGTCAGTGATTTTTACTGACAAATTTGCTCTCAGCCAATCAGATGCGAGGATTTCAGTAGCTTATAACAGTTGTCGGTAAAAATCACTGACAAAACGCTTGATGAAACGCTCCCCAGAAATACGGTCTTTGTAAGCAGTTGGCCCTTATACACAGGTCATTACAGGTTTCAATTAGGAACACTGTATGGGGGAACAGCAGTCTTAACACTTTCACATTTTGTTCTTCAAATTGGCAACAATAATATTTTTCTTTTAGGTTTACATGCTTCTAATAAGGTGTAATGTCTTTGAAAACAATATACATGGTTAGATATTTTGTCGCATAGTTGAAAGAATTGCCAATTCGATGCAAAACAATGATTTTGAACCCCTCACTGTGTTGCCAAGTTAATGATTTTAAAGCTTATTCTCGTTTTTAAAATTCCTGGCATCAAACAGAATATGGTCATGCAACAGAAATGGACATAGTATGTGCAGAAATTTTGTTCTTTCTACTTATGCATCCGGTATATTTTGTAGAGCTCTGAATCACAAATTATTGAGCCAAAACACAAAATGTGGTCAGTTGTCTCCAAAGGGTTCATAGAGAGGTGGTCTTTTTGTTCAGATGGTCGCTAAAGTACATGTAGGTTTCACTGTGTACAAAACATACATTAGCACAAGTTTTATTCATGCCCTCAAAGCTCAAACTACAACGGCAACAAAGAAAGGGTAGTTTCACATCTACCCCTGATAAGGATATTAGCTCCTTTCACACATGATCGTAAACTTCAGGTTCCACCTGTGGTTTTCAACTTTGAGGTTTACATGTAGCTTGTGGTTATTGAATATTTGAATGGGCCCATAGTTTGGCAAACTACTGGAGGGGTTCTCGTTGAGTAGGCTGACTTGTGACCAACTTCAAGGTTAAAGGGTGTTAAGTCAATATCAAAGTTTGCTTACCATGAGAACACTGCTAATATGACACTAGCCAAACCTGCGTGTATAAAGTGTTTTTCATGTTTCTTGTATACATGTAGAATTCAGTGTTTCAGTTTCATTGCAATTTTGTCAAAGTATATGGTAATTTTGCCTAAAGATATTCACAAGTTTAAAATACCATTTCATCCAAACTCCTGATCTGTAGAGTTATGTATATTCGTCTAAATTTAAATTTTATCCACTCCTCATGTTTCCCTCTTTTTGATTGTGAATGATTGAAACATAAAGCCCAATTAATTATATTATCTCGTTCATATAACTGTAACATAGCCCCCAAGTATAATATGATTATGAGAAACTTATAATTGTGATCAGAATATAATATCAATATTATGACCTGTCCTGATTCTAGGAATGGACTGGCATGGACCTGGGTCCCATTTCATAAAACTTGTTATCAGTAACAACTGCCACATTTCTATAACGAATTTGCTCTCAGCCAATCAGATGCAAGAATTTCAGTAGCTTATAACATCTATCGTAACTTGTTATTGATATGAACAAGTTTTTATGAAACAGGGCCCTGGTATAAATATTAACAAGTGCTTTATATGAATTAAAGACATTATTTAAAACAACAACCCTGCTCTTTCTTTTCCAATAATATTAATTTAGACCTACAGGTGGTAGACATTTGCAGGAGGTTTCCAGTCCGTGATATATGGGGTCAGTTGGGTATTTAATTCTCCATCATTAAAGATTCAGTGCTTTCCTATTCACTTTGTCACCTTCTTGTAATAAAAAATTAACGAGAATTTCATGGAAAAATGGATGGATGACCTCCAGAAATTAACCTGTATACTATGTGTAATTTATGACCAGTATGTCCCATCTTGAAATCAGTATGGGAAGTCGAGAAACAGTTTCTCAGTTCTTGTATGAAAATATTTCATTGTAAAAAAAAAAAAAATGAAATCATGACGGTTCAGTATTTTTAAGTACTTGTAACATGACTGCAAATACTTTCAGAACATTGATTCAAGTCTTTGAGACTAATATTTTATCATATGAGCTATAATTCTGCAATAAAAGTCTAGACAATGCCGTGGGGAAGTTGCCCCCGCCCCCCTCTTTTAAAAAATATTTTTACAATTTTTTTTTTTACAACCCTTGAATCTCACGTGCTAGGTATAATTCCACTAGACTATGTACAGAGAAAAAAATAAAGTGGCTGCATTTTCCCCTTTTTCCAAAATTCTGGACGAGAAACAATAATTTTTATTTGGCCTAACATGCTGTCAATGGATCCCATTTGTAACATTCCTGACCTATTTTGTCCCGTCATGCCTCGAGCACCCTTGATGCAAATTGAAATATGAATTGCTGCGGGAGTATGAAAAAGCGGTGTAGCGTTACTGTCATTTTCTCCCTTCAATACAATGCTCTTGAATGTAAAAGGACCCAAGGCCGGTGAGGATGATTGATATAGAAGTTCATCTGTAGTCTGGTTTTAATATAAAGAATTATAATGCTATGAAACAAAGGTTAAAAAAAATAACGGTTTGAAATTTGATCGTACTTGTTAGGTGTATAGTGGAAAAAGTCGTAGGGGATGAAATAGCAGAAAAGAAAGAGGTAGAGAGAGAGAGGGGGAGAGAGAGAGAAAGCAAGGTAGAAGTGGGAGAGATAAGAGAGAAAGGGAGTAGTGAGGTGAAAAATTGCCATCGTCTGTTCATGTACATGTAAGCACAAGCAAATGTGCATACATGTACATGTAATTTCATTATTGACGAATCCTCGTGATTAAAACAAGATGTTCTCATGGTTTTGATGTACACCACATCTTTCAATGACATTGGAATCAATTCATTAAAAACCACTTGAGTGCATGTTAATTCATGTAATTCTCCAGAAGTGCTAATACCTTGCACACATTTAATTCACTGCATGCAATTAGCACGCAATCAAAATTTTGGATGAAATGGATTGTGAGGTTTACCGCAGTTAATGAATTTTGACATTTTCATCCCTTTTTCTTGAACGTTGTAATGCACTTTGGAAATGGGGTTGCCCTTTTGTACTAATAGCCTACAGGAAAATTCCAAAGTAAATGTCAGTAGCTATATTTATGACTTGTAGAGTATTGACTTTTTATATGTTATTAACCCTTTTGAGACAATTGACCACATTTTGTGGTTTGGCTCAATAATTTTTTATTCAGAGCTCAAAAAAATATACCAGATGCATGAGAAGAAAGAGCAAAAATTTCTGCACACACGATGTTCGTTTTTGTAGCATGACCATATTGCATTTGATGCTAGGAAATTTAAAAACAAAAGTAAATTTTAAAATCCTTAAATTGGCAACACTTTGAGAGGTTCAAAATCATTGTTTTTAAAATCAAAATAGGCAAATTTTTTCAACTTTTCGGCAAAATTTCAAACCATGTATATTGTTTTCAAAGACATTACACCTTATAAGAACCGTGCATGTAGCTCTAAAAGAAAAATATTTTTGTTGCCAATTTGAAGCAAAAAATGTGATCAATTTAGCCCTTCATAATTCCTTTCCTGAAAGAGTTAACAAGACAAAGTATTGTCTACATATATATTGGAAAGTTATATTCAAAGAGATAAAGGGGAGTATTAAAGTTTTATCCATAAAAATATGTAATGTACATTTCACAGAAAGCAATATATTTAGTTGCATGATCTATAAAGATATGTTAATGTGCATTTATTGTGTATTTCATTTGGATTTTACATGTACTTGATTGCCTGCACCTTTGGATTTGCTAATCATGAGGCTTGTAGAATTTTGCAGTCATATCAGAGATCGAAGCTCAGTTTAGAGTGAGGACTTGAGACGTGCATAAGCAAGCAAGATGTAGCGATGAGTGTTTGTTGATATCATGTGACTTTGCAAAGCAGATGAGAGAGAGAGGGATGCGTTCTTTGGTCATCTCCAGGCCACGTGTTACCACTGACCTTCCTGGCATGGATGAGTGAGTGTTGATGCAGCCAAGGGCTTTCATGGCCTGGGAGAAGAAGGCGTAGTGAAAGTGACCTATCCATCGATTGTTATTTGATGCATTCATTGCTTTGAAAACCAGATGCACCCTCGGTCAGCCTTTTGTGCCGTCGCGGTGAGAAGCTCGCCAGTCGGGTGATTGAACTCTGTCTTTAATGCTTCCGTCTAGCTGAGCACTGCTCTTCATGATATTACGAATGATTGTGGGCTGGCACCTGCAACTCATCATGCTGGCTCAGTTATGAGAGTTATGCACCCCGGCTTGGCCTCTGTGTACTGGCTCTCTAACAGTGGTGCCAGCTAGATTAACAGCATGCTCGCATCCCTCAGGGAGTGCCAAGTCGATTCTTCCCCGCTCCACTATTGGAGGAGTCCCCCTAGAGTGGGCTGAATTGTGACACTGTGCGTCGGCAGAGGATTTGCCGTGCACTTTCCAGTTTTGAACACATCTGACTGGATAGGATTGTGTGTTGCTTATAATAGAACAGCGTCTACACTCACCTCCCGCTCGAAAATGATGCCAACAGGAATAGCAATGTCTTGAACTATGTTGTGATAGTTGATATACTTGGCATATCCCTCATCTTCTTTCTTCAAAACTTTGCAAATCACCGAATCTTCCAGAGCACCATGATCCGACGCAATAGCAGCAAGCTGCGAGTGAACTATGCACCCGAACTGGAAACCGCGATAACGACGATAGCCCGCGACCCGGAGCTCGGTCCGGACCTGCCCGAAGTCCCCCCAACCAGTCCCATCTCGGAGGAAGGGGTGGACGATGGGTCCAATTATGACGACCCCGTCTCGTCGGAGACCTCCGATGCGGATACCCTGGGGGAGTTGGAGTGCCACGTCGGGGAACCTTCTTACGCTTGTACCTGCAGCAAATACTGCAAGCCCAATGGATTACCTTCCAGCATTGGATCAAATAATAATGTGGGCTCTCCTGATAGGTCAGGCAAGGGAAAGAGCATGTGGTCTCGTACCCAAAACTCTAAGAGGCTAAGGATGTTTGTACCTGGAACCCATGGAGGTGAGTTTAACCCATCGCCTACGGGAACCGGGTGGTCCCTTTATTAAGTCTATGGGAATATTCAGTAGTCATCAGGTTAACAGTGGTCCCGCATTTGCTCGTACCGCCTTTGCTTGTACCACATTTGCTCCGGTGATATTTTCTCCTTCGATATTTGCTCCCCCGGCTCTGTTTTGTTGTATAGATTTTGGGTAAGGGTTTCGGTCGCTAATGGTTTTTAGGTTAGGTTTAGGCTAAGGGTTTCTTATAGTGTTGGAACAAGAGTTGAAGTTAGGAATTCAGTTGGTGTATGAAAATGGACCTTTGGATTAACCATGGAGCAATAAGCCAGTTCGTAATTAGTTCATGGTACAAATGACCTTGAAATGACCCCAATTTGTACACGCACGCACATTTGTTTTGGTGGACAAGCCACTTGTTTAACATGTAAAATTATACTGGTGTGCGCATTGTGGTGCGTACAAAATGAGAGCGTAGAAAGTTCAATTGTTCTCGGTACGAATGACCTTTATCTGCACATTCGCAAATTGTAATTATGAACTGGCTTATTGTTGCAGGATCATGTCATACAATTACTTTCCCTTAAAGCAGGGTTCCACCCTACACAATTGCTTGATGGGGGGGGGGGGGACCCAAGGTCAATTGACCCTCTGTTACCCCTTTTATAAACCGAAAAGTCTGCATATTAGCAGCATAATAGGAGTATAAAAGCTGAAAAGGCGTAATTGAAAGTAACCGCATAAAATTATGTTAGTGCTGCTATGATGCACGCTAGAGCTACATTATCCTCAAGTTTGGGTTTATAAATGGGATAATGTAGACCTGCATCATTCTACCCTGTTTGGTTCATAGAGCTATTATCATAGGTCCATTGATTTCATGGTTTGTGAATGGTGCTAAATAATTCTTCTGTTACGCATCTTTTTCAGATTTTGTGAACTGTTCTTATTACTAATACACATTACTTTAGTGCGCATAATTGGGACATGGGTTTGTAAGAGGGGTGTAAAATTCACAATGCCCCCCTTTCTCCCATTCCTTCCAAATTATCTCAGAACAACAAGAACGTTTTTGAGCCCTGCTCTATGTCCCTAATTTGAACTCTGTTGTTTTCCTGTTTACCTTGCGAACTTTGCTTGCATTAAACTTGAAATCCATGTATTGTTTTGATTGACTCTTGAAGGTATATTTGCTGGTTTGAAAAGGCTGCCTTACAGGTTATAATTTGTCATTACATGAAAAAACATTAACATAAATCATCACTGGTATGCAAAATAAAGAAATGTATTTATTCATTTTGAACTACAAGGTTTTCATCATTATTTCTCCTCAGCATGTATCTTAACCTAGCAGTTGCACTAAGCCTTGTGCCTTTTATTCAAAGAACATACAGTCTTTCCCAATTTTGTGTATTATTTGCTTTAACCTTTTTTGAAAAGAACTTTTGAACAATTCAAAAATAGTAGAAGACTTTCATTAAAATGCCCCTGCAACCCAAACGCAACCCAAATGCCAGATTTTTCCTGCTGATGTGCAGGGATGCATACACCAAATATCCTGTTATTTAAACATCTAGATATTTTTCATAGATTTTTAAACGTTTTTTGAAATTTTTTTCCCAACCTCTTAAGCTCCTCCCTAAAAAAATGCTCCAGATCTCATTCCTGCAACGACATCATCTGTCAATCATCAGTCAGCTGCACTAACATTCTACAATAGACAGTGGAATGTAACTTCCCCCAGCTCAGCACATGCTGACAATAGAATTGCATGCTTTTAAACAATACCTCCTCAGTACCCTTCTTTTCCTGGTGATGCTACATCATGTCTGACATAGCAACTCCTATGTAGGCATTGTATGGTCTATTAGAACAGATGGTCATCTCTGGCAAAGCTACATACCACTGTATCTCCTTAGCTCACTAATGATTGACAGATGATGTCCTGCAAGAATGAGATCTGAGGCATTTTTTTTGGGGGGGGAGGGGATGGAGCTTAGCATGTTTGAGAAAATGATTTTAAAAATATTTTGAAAATTTATAAAACATATTTAGATGTTTGATTAACAAAATATAAGTTGTATGCATCCCTGCACATCAACAGGAATCAACTTGCATTTGCGTTGCAGGAGACCTTTAATGTTAAAATTCAAGTGTAGTACAATTAAGTATGTCGAGTCTAATAAGGCCTGGGGCAAAATATGAGCAATTTCTCTTGAGTTTTATTTCAAAAGTGAATTAATTTTTGTGTACCCCCGTGTAGTGTATCATACGCAGAATATTTCACTCCATGTACATGTAAAGATAAAAATCAGAGTCAAATTTTTATCAATTTCACTACCCCTTGTGCCGGGGGAGGAAAAATTTGTCTAAAAGGTTTGGAGAATTGGTCCCCAAATGGGGTTATAATTGTAATGACCTTTCTGTGAAGAATGCAAGTATCCCGAACCCGAACGGCTGATAATACAGATGTACATGTAGTACACAGAGGCCTGCTTTGAAGAATTTGTCTTGCTTCTATGCGAAGATGTCTGGGTGTGATTCTGCGAAGATGTCTGGGTGTGATTCTGTTACCTTTTATCTGCTTTGAGCCAGAAGGGCGTAAAAGTTAACTCTTTGCAAAATGAGTTAACACCCTTTTTGCTCTCAGTAGACAATTATTTATTTATGACGGTGCCAGTAGTAATTGTACACTTTAGGCCAGAGAAGAAATTAATATCACATTGTTGATATTAACCCATAGCAGTTCAGAGTTTTTCTTATGGTCTGAATTAATCATTTCCCCTCCTCAAATTGGCAACGATTATTCTTATTTTCCACCTTCACTTACAAATTGAAAAATGTTCATCAAATGAACCAATGTGAATGGAAATTGTGAAATTTGAAAGAAATTGCCAATTTGTACACAAAAATAGTGATTATATATTTTACTCTGTGTTACCAATTTAGAGACTTTATAATTAATTACAATTAAATCACTCTTATTTGTGAACGGCACACTGTACTGCATTCGAAATAGACTAAAAATTTCTTTGATTTTTGCTCTTTCTCCTCATGTATAATGTGTAATTCCTAGCATTTTGGATCAAAAGATAATGCAAAAACGTCACTAAAAGGAGACACTGTATTGCTATGGGTTAAAGGGAAAGTTGATTGCTGGTTATGTGATGATCTCATTGTAAAAAAAAAATAACTGTATGGAAGTTATTGAGAAAGATTTATGATAGTGCATATAAAGAATTATTGTATACTGTTTGGTTTGGGAGTCATGAAAATAATGATAGCGTGACTCAATCTTCTTGAAAATCACACACAGTGATATGTATATATATATATGGAACCAACACTTTTTGTTTTTCAAAATATTTTATTAGAGATTTCATTCAAAATAGATCATTACATAAAATAAATGTAAATAATTTCAAACAAATACAAATCTTCATTTTGTTTTCGTACCATAGTGTTAAATTATTCACAAGACAAGCATGGAAGAATGTTGGACTGAAATCACTATTAAAGTAAATAATATATTGACAAACACTAACGTACGCCCTATACCCCCGCCCTATGTCCCACAATGTATAATATTCAATGTAAATGATCTTTCATTCAAAATATGTTAATGTTCCTTTCTTTTTTATTTTCCTAGTTCATATAAAGATCTCCTTTAAATGAATTAAGGGGTAAACAAAAATGTATAATTACGGTATAATTAAATGAAATATAATTCACATACACACACACACACACACACACACACACACACACACACTTGTGACATGATAATTTGGTCTAAAGCTTGAAACTATATTATTTCCAGTCATGTTTCAAATATATCAGGGCAATTTGAAAGAGTCCTCTTCAGGGGACAATTCTACAATTAAATTCTTCCACACTGAATGAGAAAAAAAACATGAGAAAGCTATATAATCATTCACCTTTATGAGAACTCATTCTTCTCTTTAACTTTGAATAAAATTTGTTTTTATTTTTTTTTCTTTTGCAACGAAATAGTATGTACTGAATAAGTGTGGAAGTATTCATTCATGTTCAGGCATGTGTCCAAGAAAGACACACTTCCAAAGTTTTCTTCAGTGTTTTTCTTTGTCATTTGAAAATGCATCTACCTCTGGAACTCTGTATAATTAGATATAATGGGAAATTTACAGTTTTCAAAAGCTAATTCATACAAGCATGTAAGATCAGGACAAAACTGAAGAACATTCAAGTGCTTCTCAACTATTTTCTTCAAAAGGTATTTTGCCGAAGTCACTGTGCTTCGTGAAATTGAAATTGCTCATGTGAGCATTTACTTATGCCCACATGTGTATATCATTAGAGACTAACTTGAGCACGGCAGTCATGTAAACAAATGAAACGCCCCGAGTGGTATAACAGTTGTACTATGAGTATTGCGTAATTGGAAGCGCAGTGATGTAAACATACAATGAATGTGTAACCCGCCACGTTTGCCCATTTGGACGGTGTTGTTGATGTGCCGTCTCTCTACTTTTCCCCCATTACCCGGCCAATTTCCAAAAACGAGCTATGAACCCTGGGATGCACGCCATGCACGGCCGAGCCTTGTCAAAACAAGCGCAAGATCGGGCTGGAAAATAACCCCGCGGACAATCCTTAATCTCGCAAGTGTTATTGCGTGCATGCTGATGGGACGCTGACCCATATATAGTCTTAAGAAGTTTGAGAGTGAGGACACCGCCAAAGAGTCATGAGAGAAAGGGAAAGAGAGGTATATAGAAATAACAGAGGCAGAGATAAATAGAGGTAGACAGAGGAGAGAGAGAGAGGGGGGGGACAGAGAAAGAGAAAGAAAGAGAGGGAGATGGAGCAAGAGTGAGAGCGAGTGAAATATAAGCTGTAAGATACATAATTATGAGACAGCGAGAGAGGAAGAGAGAGAGAGGGAGAGGGAGAGAGAGGGGACAGAGAAAGAGAAAAAAAGAGAGGGAGATGGAGCAAGAGTGAGAGTGCGTGAGATATCAGCTTGGATACAAAGTCATAAGAGAGAGAGAGAGAGAGAGAGAGAGAGAGAGAGAAGGGGCGGGGGGGGGGGGGATAGATGGATAGATGGACAGACAGAGACCTAAGGTTAAAATGCAATTTTCTCAAGTCTTTCTTTTACTGCAGTGCTATGGCATTTACACTCAGACACCACAATAAACAATTATCGATTGCCAAAAAAATAGCATTACCGTTGGTCAGCTTCGTGAATGCTTGGCTCAAGAAGCCCCTGAAGGAAAACGTTTTGCTGAACTACATATCAAGCCCTTTGCACACCATAAGAATATATATGATTGTACAGAACTCATATTCATACATGTACATTACATGTACATGTATGTGTGTATTCCTCCATGTATAGGCCTACGCTGTACCTTATCACTTGTGATTAAGAATGAAATTACAATATTAGCAATCAAATTCTTTAGAATAACTCAATGAAATGACTAAATGGTTGACTTCAAAGTAGAAAGATGCACTAACAACTGCTTTCATAATCCTTTTTTCAGATTCTGACCGAGATGTAAAAAATGAAGTTTACAGTGTACATATATATACAAGGTGTTAAAAAAACAGTGGACACTTTTGGTCTTTAATAAGTCAAAAATTATACATGTACCTTGTATTAGAATGAGGTTTTCACATTGTAAAGTTGCAGGATGTACGATTTATTGGTAGCAAGTTTTATTTCATTTTTTTTGAATATTTCTCTTTAAATATTGCTCTGAATATTTCATTAGATTTGTCACTTTTTGAAAAATCAAGGCCATAAAATCTGTGTGTATCAGTAATTAAAGGGTACCAATCACCAAAATATATTTTGCTCTCTATGTTAGGGGATTCATGTCGTTATACTATATTCAAAATATGGGCTTCAAATATTAATTCTATAAAGAGATCTTGCAATTTTAATTACACTCTCTATAAGCGTAAAACCGACTCGTGAAAAGACTACTTGGCGCACACGTACTCGCTCGCCAAGATAAGGACTCACGCGGAACCAAACTCGAAGTTCAGTTCCTTGCGAGCATTTTCATGTTATCCTTTATTTACTTCATACTCCTTAACTGTTAACCGATAGAATGCCAGATAAAGTTTTTCGAGATTGATTTTATAATTTCTAGCTGTACACAAATTATTTTTTCAGGTGATTGGTACACTTTTAATAATTCAGAATTACAACAACCATTGTGCATTGCAGCTGAATTTCCAGAATACCTTTTTAACCTAGAGTCATGAATCATTAATGACACTAGACAGGAATAGGTTGGCTGGAATGACAGCTGCAACACACAATGGCAATTGCTGTGTTCTGAATCAATTACTGACCAACAGAGATTTTGTGGCCTTAATTTTTCAAATAGTGAAAAATCTAATTAGATATTCAGAGCAATATTGTATGAAAAGTATTCTGAGAAATGTAATCAAACTTGCTCCCAGTAGATTTTTCATCCTTCAACTTTACAATGTAAAAACTTCAGTTTGATACAAGGTATAATTTTTGATTTATTCACGATCAAAAGTGTCCACTGTTTTTTTGGTAACACCTAGTACATACATGTGTCTTGAATATGTGCAGTGTACATAGCAATGTTCCTTCCTTCTGACTGAGCTAGCAAGTTGTTGATTTTCTGCTAAATGCCAGTGAAAGAACTCAGTTTGGTAACGCATTCCTTCATTTCAGCTGAACTGTTTTGTTTCTCTCCCCACTCTGGTTGGCTGGAAAACATCCAGTATGAAATCCCTTTACAATCACGTTCCTTTACAAAGGCACCTTTGAGAACAACTTGCCTTGCTTGTGCAGAATGGCATGATCCAAACAATACCTCTTTATAGGACCATTGTGAATGGCAGTGCCAGTTTTTCTAGGTCGGGCATGCCCTGGTATGACCATGAAAGAATAGTGGTGAAAAGGTACTGTTTATATCCCTGTTTACTTGGTCAGACAACCATCAACACTGCTTGAAATTAAAGTAATGTTGTGAGGTGCTATTGTTTGAACACAAGGAAAGCTTTTCAGATCTAGCTGCCTAGCTAGTAGCTACCTCAAGATGCAATAACATGGCTGTATAAAATGGAAGTGAGCTGCCTTTTGCCTTTTTTAGATACAGCAGCAATATTCAAGATGGCTTGAGCTAAGCCTACATGTGGCTTGGTCTTGGAAAATGGGTTTGTCCGCTACCATACAGGGGCTATATGTCTACGTAAGTAAGTATAGTTTACCGAGTGAGGCGATTTGTCAAAAAAACAAAAGGGAATTGAGCCTTTCATAGAAAAGATTGGCCATTCTGGATGTGAGGTTTTGTCAATGCGCTTTGATGCTTTTGAAAGCAAGTTTATAGAAACAACAGTTGAGTTTGATTCAAAACAAATTTTGATGATTAGTCTCTTTTAATGCCCTTCTGTCTCTCAGGTGATGATGATAGGAGTGTATGTACATGTAGATATCTGACTGTAAACGATACTATGTGTAAATATCGTCTGCTCAGAGCCAGAAGGGGGCTACATGTAACTATGGAAAGTTAGATAACGCTGTTTTGGCTCACCAGCTCATTTTCAGGTATTGTTAAATTTGTTACCGACAACAGCTTGTGAAATTCACAAAAATAAATAAGAACTTATACAGTAACTCCATGTAGAAACAGATATGAAGGCATTATATACCTGTTTACTTGGTCAGACATCCATCAACACTGCTTGAAATGAAAGTAATTCTATTATCATAGATCTATTCCTATTGTAAAAACTCATACAAAATGTATGTACGAGATGTCCAAATCTCAGATGCCCACAAAGAGCAAGGGAGTCTTCTTCATTCTCCTCGTAATTTATTTAAACAAACAGGAAAAACGCACTCCTGTGAACATCATTTGCCGCCCATCAAAGCAAGTCAATGAGACATTTTTTGTTAATGATACGCGGTACGCAGAAACAATTAATCTAGCTGGGGGGGAGAGGGCTTCGTCTCTTGGGGTTCTCTGCGTGCTTGCTTATATTTAAGATAAGGTGAGTTCTGGTGATGTGATTACATTGTGAAAGAAATTGTCTTGAAGCAATTTGGAAAAGTTGATCATGTCTACATAAGAATTGGTGTGTACTCTGAGGTTTTACTAGCATAAAAATGATAAGAAATTGACCCAATCTCACTGAATACGAAGTACGACTATACTCTGCAAAGAGGACTGTACTCAACGGAAGAAGAAGAAGAATAAAATGCACATGCACTGTACACAGAAATGGATATATGGGACTGCACACAAACTATGTGGCATGAATGTTCGAGCCGAACTCTTTTGTCATATTTTGAATATGAGGGCATTTGAAGAGCAATCCTTTTCAGGGGACATTTCTACTATGATGTTCTTCCAAACTGACATACATAAAAGGAATGAGAAAACTCAAAAATTATTTTTCACCTTTTCTAGAACTCAACTTTCTCTTTAAGTCTTAAGTCTCTGGTTATTCCTGTGTCAAAGTGAGTGGGATAGAAATTGGGAGTTCATGCTTCCATTGCTAGTCAAGATCATACATAAAGCAGCGTCTTTTCAGAATATTTCATTTGAATGGGTATTATTTGCGTTTGAACATGTACATCAATATCTTTTAAATTCATTTCAAGAGCAGGATGGACAAAAAGTGAATAGTAGTTCTAAAATATTTGACTTTTTACACTGATGGATAATTTTAGCTTTATTTTTTTTAATGATAGATTGACATGTAGGCTTACATGTATGTATTAAAGTTTTCAACTTTCACATTTGTCAAAAATTTACTTTGGTTTAAAGATAAGGTTGAGTTCTGCTCTCGCAATTACATTGTAAAATAAGCTGTCTGGAAACAATTGGGAAAGGTTGATGATAAAAGAAAATAAAAGTTTGTGTATACTGTGAGGTTTTGGAATCATCAGAATGATTAGAAATTGACTCAGTCTCGCTGAAAAGCACATGAACTGCACAAATAAATGGGTATATGGGACTGCACACACACATGTGGCATAAATGTTTGGCCTGAACACTTGAGCTATTTCTCTTCATGTTTCAAATATGAGGGAATTTGAAGAGCAATCCTTTTCTCGGAACATCTTTACTATGATATTCTTTCAAACTGACATAAAAAGAATGAGAAAGCTCACAAATTTTGTTGTTCACCTTTCCCAGAACTCAACCTTCTCCTTAAACTTGCTTACAGTGCTACATTTGTACATGTGCAGACCTACATGAGTGCTTGGATATGACCTTGACGACTCATTTGTTCCTTTAATTGTTATACAGGCTACAAAGTTCTGCAATGTTTATTTATTGAGAGATTTGTATTTGTGTAAGGTCATAGACAGAAAGCGGGTCGTAAACGGACAAGATACACTGGTATGTTTATAATAATGTTCCTTTTACACACCTTTCGGAAAGGGGTTGTTTGCCAGTGGAAAGCAATGCGATACATGACAATGTTGAGCTTTATTAGCCTGAGATGTGTCATCGTAAACCCAAATTGGCCAAGTCATAAATCAGAAAAAGGATGACAAGATCATATTTCTATTTCGCTCATGAATCACTTTCACGCAGATCACGTAGCAAGATGCAAATATATATTGTCATGTCAAGAATGCTACCTAATTGTTTTTGAGAGCTGATTTAAAAGATAAATTGATAGATAGAAAGATAGATAAAGACAATATTGGTTAAGAAACTTGCGGACAGTTTAAGATTTGCCAACAGAAATTTCTTAATGGAAGTTTAACAAAGCCAAGAGCCGACGTTTCTCACCTTGTTGGCATTTCAGAATATTTGCATTTCTTTCCTTTTCTCATTTCAAGGAGTTTATTAGCAATCACGTAAATCAGAGAGAGAGTTAGGGAGAAAGAGAAAGAGTGAGTAAAACGGAAAGAGAGAGGGAAGAGAGAGAGAGAGAAAGATAGAGGGGGAGGGAAGAGAGAGAGAGAGAGAGAGAGAGAGAGAGAGAGAGAGGGGAGCACATATACATTGAAAATGATTTGCAAATGTACTTCCTATGATGTTTATTAAAGCCTATGATAATACATACCTAAGATTTCTACCGGATGCAAGATGCAGTGTTTGGGCAAAATGTTCATAAGCTACACAGTTGCAGTTTGGTGTGCTGTACAGAGAAGGTCTATTCATTTAGTAATTTGATCCTGAAATGTCTTCAAACCTGGTATTTTTCCTACTGTTCAAGGGGAGGCCGAAGATAAACAAAAGTCTCATGAATCAGGTTCGATGATTGAGCCATTGAATAGCAAAATACATGTAGTATATAAACATACTAAATCTTTAGTAGATATGAAAGAACTAATATTTGGAATAGTACTAATAAACAAGAAAACCCTATTTTCAAAGAATATATGATACCAAAGAATCATTTGTTTATATTACTCAGAAAGAGAGAGAGAGAGAGAGAGAGAGAGAGAGAGAGAGAGGGAGGGGGGGGTGGGTTGGGGGAGGGAGAGAGAGAAAGGGAGAGAAAAGATATGTAGATAGAAAGAAAGACAACAAAAATGGGTGAAAGGGGATTGAAATAGAGAGGGAAAGAGAGAGAGAGAGGGGGGAATAGAGGGAGACATCTATAGAGGGAGAGAAAAGAGAATGAGAAGAAGACAAAGGAGAAATAGGCAAGAGGAGATTAAAAGAGAGCAAGACAATCAGACTATAAAGGAAGGGATAAAATGAAAGTCAGCAATGGAGAGAGATAGATAGAATGAAGGGGGGAGGGGTAGCAAAGCTGTTTTACATTGTAAAGGCAGAGCTGGTATTGAAACACCTTGCAAAGCCTTTCCTCGAGAACAGGCTGGCCTCAATCGATGTCTGGATTGACGTAATCACGAGTGGTGGGGGGTTGTTCGTAACCATGCTACTCAAATTGAAATACAGCCTGTGCAAGCTCCAGCTCTAATGAAAGGAAAGAAGAAAAAAGAAAAAAAAAAAGCAGTGTTTTTCCGAGGTATTGTGAAGAACCGGATGAATTTTACCGTTATTAATTTCTTTCAACAGATTAGGAGGCGGAATATTATTATTATCATATTATTGCTGTTATATTATGTGTGGGAAGAAAAGAAGAGAGCAGTGTACATACCTGTCTATTAGTACATGCACAGGTACATGTATATGGAAACTGTTGATCATTGTGGAACTTATTCGAAGACTATCTTAAACCCTATGATTTCTTTTCGTAACAACTTTTCCCCTTTCTTGTGAAGAGGTTGAAATAACTGAGAAAATGTTTTGAACTCAGATGCTCTGTACATTGTCTCTGCTAAGTTATTCTATGGGCTCTGTATTCACCTTAAGTTGATTTAGCATTTTTTTAAAATTTGTATTAAATTGGTTCAGTGAAAAAAAAAATAAGCGGGGGCTAAGGGCGATTAGCCCCAAAAACTCTTGAAAAAGCCACCGTAAATGAAAAAAGAGCCACCGTAAAATAATATTTCTGCCCATGGGTCGTAGTGCATTAAAATCTCTGAACACAATAAGTGGACATCAAAGTCTGAAAGTTGCCCTTGCAAAAGCAGGGGTGTTGCTAATTTTTCTTGAAGGAGGTAACTTCTATTTTATAGGAGGTACCATCATTGCGAGGGAGCGAAGCGACCGAGGGGGGGAGGGTGTGGGAGGGGGGTATCCCCCCTCCCACGGTAGGGAGCTTTTGCATTTTTAAACTTGAAATCATGCAATCTGGTGCATACCTATGAACAAAATTTGAATTAATCTTTTCTTCTACCTTTCCATACATGTATGTATATTAAACATATATATTCATGAACAATCACAACTGCAGACAGCAGAAATGAAAAATACATTACTCTAGACTCCTTCTCTGAGCTTTTTTTTTTATATTGTGCCCCCCCCCCAAAAAAAAACAAACAAACAAACTCTTGTATCTAATCATGTTAAGATTTTTCATGGTTTGACATGAAGAGCTAGGGTCTACTTTTATCCTTGCATGATGATTTTTGTATGAAATGGTCATAGTTTTGAGGACCTACATGTACTGCCATATGCATCTCAATCATGTTACATGTATTATGAAATTCACACTTTTCACAGTACACCACTCTGTCTCTCACACCACCCTCCACTGTTCTGTCATTCACTTTCAAATGATTACAACAATAAGACTAGATTATTATTTTCATCAATTTGTATGGTTACTTACTTTTTAATTTTTATTGAAAGGATACCCCTTTTTCTTTGGGGGTACATTTATCTTTTTAGATCATGATGTCTAATATTAGATTAGGCCCAAGTCATTTGGGGGGGGGGATTTTAACCATTTTACAGACAAAAGGCAAATACACAATCCTGATCATTGGTGAAAATAAAGTTTAATTCTTTGAGATGCGTTTAATCATATTTTTTTAATGCAAGAGGGCCCTGGTCTGGCTAGTTTCAAGCAGTCTTCTTGACACAAGGTGAAAAAACTCCAAATTCAAATTTGCCCAGCCCTGCAAAAATTCTGGCATTGTGGAAATTTAAATCCCAAATTATTATTTTTTTTTTTTAAATATAATCACAAATTATTTATTTATTTTTTTTTTTTTTAACATAATCAGTATTTACAATGTTGCAGTGACCACTGATACTGTCAATAATTACTGGTGGCTCGTGTGTGAAAGATGAATTATTTTATTGTTACTGTGATGGCCGGCACTACTGCAGCTGCACACTCCATGTGTGTGCATAACTTTGGGCAGGCTTCTACTTGAATGATAATTTGTACTACCAGTACTTCCGTTCATTTTATGAACACACTGACCACTAAATAATAAAAGAAATGTTAGTCAGACAGCTATGGTCTTTCTTGTCTTTTATTATCGTCTAAAATTATTTTTCCCTTTCGAATTTCAGCTAACTGCGACAGTCATGTGTACATGTACATTTTAGTACGAAGCCGTGTGCGACTGTCATAGACATAGGCACGGCAGTGCCCCCGGACGAAAGACAAGAGCGAAGAGACCATCTTTATTCGGGGAAATTGACTCGGAAGTTCGGAACAGACACGAGAGAGACCATAAAACTGGTTTATTCATTGATCTTACCCATCCAACATGCACTGCATTGACTTGCTCCGAATATAAAATAAAATTTAAAAAAATTGACCAGTGACAGTGACAGTGTCGCATGTACACACCGTACCACCACTACCAGCTCGGCTGTAGCTCTCCGGCGGATGCATACGCATGCGATCGATTGCATAACCGGCGCCGCTGCACTGTACTGCCACGGCCGCTCTGGAGTAAATATAGTCCTCGAAAACTGAAGTCAGCCAATACAAAACTCTCGATTGCCGATTTGAAGATTTGCGCATCCCGGAAATAAAACATTTACGCTTCATTGGACGTGTGTGTGTATGTGTATGGGTTTCCGTGATGCGCGCACGAATTTTCAAATCGGCAATAGCGAGTTTGGTCACGGCTAGCATTCAGTTTTTTGAGTGTGCATGAGAGCGATAGCCCCGTACCGTACACACTCATTTTCGTCGGAAATCGCGTTCGTCGACGACTATCAAGATAGATCGATGGGCTGTGCATGTGTGGCAGAAGTTATGAACGAAATCGAGGGAATTTCCGATCATCATAAGCTCTCCATGTTTTTTGGGGAGGGCTAGTATTTGCTCAAGCAAAATGCCTATAAATGGGCTTGCATTAATACATTTTTTTAATCAGTATATAGGAATTACAGCCGGTAAGAAATGAGTGTAAAGGCGGCAAGTTTTACCGGTTACCGGCTTTTAGCGACATCCCTGAAAAGAAATTACATTTTTTACACTGAATTGGTTTGAATGTAAAAGGCACTTGAAATTCATACAATTGTGTTAACCTTTCTCTGTGTAATTGAGCTACACAAAACGTTTTCTATATAATTTAAGGCTTAAATGACACTGGCGCTCCGCATCTGACTTACATTGCACTGTTCGTTTTTGATTTGATAGAATTACTCTTTTCTGTTCTGCATTTCAACAAGTGATATTTATGAATGTGTTTGTTCATTATGGTGATATTTATAAGCTGTATTAAAGATTGTTGGCAGAGTTACTTTGGGGGATACCTGAAATGATAAGAAATTTGTCATTAATGAATATTACAAAGAGATGTGATTTAACATCAAAATGAGATACATGGTTCAAAGACATAGACCCCCCCTCCTTCCCCCCACCACCTCCACCCCCAACCTTCCCCCCCCCCTCCACTACCACCACTGATACCTTTATAATTTCAAAGCACTGATATCTGATATGTAATTGCATACTTGTTACTTATTGCAATAGTTGCAAGTATGCAACTCACACAGTTGTTACTGTATTCTATATCCTTCAGAGTATTAACTTCATCAAGCTTTGTTCGCCCACCTATTGCATATGTAGGAAGATGCATATGCTTATTGGAAAAAATACTGATAAATCTGTTATTGGGTTGGCCTACATACCAAATTGCTTTTGTGCCTTTCACGCTCATCAAATTATTATTGCAAAGTCCTGTAAACGTCGTCGCCAATCGCTTACATCCAAATCATGTATGTACAGTATGTGTGATTCGACTTTTGAAAAGTGTAGCGGTCACTGGTTTTGATACTAGACAGGCATTCAGTAAAATTCCCAGCATATATACTTATATATACAAAGTGAAGATTTATCAAGGTCCGGTTGCATTTTAAATGGAGCGGTCACTTGTTTTGATTACTAGACGGCAGTCAAACTCCCAGTGATACAAGTAAAGACTAGTTTGGTCCATTTTGGTTATTATGAGTAGTAAATCTTAAGATTTGAATGCTCCTAGGCAAATGATATTTCACTGCCTTTGGACAAAAGAGAAAGTGAGCTGTACAGTTACATGTATCTCTACAACTTTACAAACTTTTTGTTTCAAATGCAAATTTACCTTGCAGTGGTGTCTACCGTATTGTAAATTTCAGTTTGTAAAAATCTGTCTCTTGATGCTTATGCTGTATTTATTGACATTTATACAGTGGTTTCGACTGTAGAGACAATTTTATACTTTGTAGAATGTATTTCTTGACATTTGTGCTGTATTTATTGGCATTTTCGCTGTAAATATTCTGTAATGATTAAAGACTCTTCATCAAGCTCATTAACCATCAATAACGACTAAGGGCTTTATATACCTCATTACCTGTAATCTGACAAGTAAAGGTCATTGGCTACACTTAATGAGCCAGTAAGGAGAGATACCATGACAAACATTTTTTTATATACCTCACTGTATAGTAAATTATATACATGTACATGTAGTTTGTAAGAATGTATTTCTTGACATTTTTACTCTTATTTATTGACATTTACATGTATGCAGTCCAATTTCTACAGTAATTAGAGACTCTTCACCGAGCTCATTAAACATCAATCACGACTAAGGGCTTTATATACCTCATTACCTGTAATCTGACAAGTAAAGGTCATTGGCTACACTTAATGAGCCAGTAAGGAGAGATAAATACTTAAGGGCAGTTAATCACTGCGTCAGATTAATTGGAGAAGGACAACATGCTTCAGAGGAAGGAGGCTGACCTGCTTGGAAGCATTTTGGAAGAAAATAACAGTTGCTTTCATGAGGTAGAATTCTTTCAGGCAGCTGAAATAACAGTGATCTTGATATTGTGTAATATTTGTCATCTGAAATCTTGAATCATCATTCTCTAATGACCATGAATTTTTATATTTTATTAGAACGAGCCTCTACATGCTTCTCCCCCTCCCTCCAAATATTTGTGATTTTCAATAGAGCCCCGTTTGTGCATGACTTGGTAAACCACCTTTAAAAAAATTACCCTTGCAAAATAAAATGACATTATTAGCATAGTCTGCTTTAGTAGAGGTGTTGTGGTCCAATGGATAAGTCAGCGAACTGCAGATCAGAAGGTACGGGGTTCGATTCCCTGCCACGGCACTAATGTCCTTTAGTAAGATGTTAATCTGCATTTGCCATACTCCACCCAGGTGAAGTAACTGGGCACCTGGTAGCAAGAAACTCCTTGAATGCTTGAGCGCCTTATCATGGTTGCTCGGCTAAAGCCGGGGTAATGATATGATTGCAGGGCCCTCAGGGAGAACAGTATAACTGGTGAGGCTACCCTGTTTAAACAAACATATTATTTTTATTAATATTATTACATTTCTTGATCTTATAACACACAGAGAAGTGAGTACGCAAAGGGGCCTTTGTTGTGCTCACCCCCCTTTTTCACTCCCACTATGTTTTTCAGTGTAATTCCCCAATTTTCCCCCTGCTTTTTTCTTTTTCTTGTAAATTGTCACGATCTTAAATTCAAGAAAATTTTCCATTCCTGATGTTTTCTAGCTGCGTCCAGGTCTCTTTTTGACTACATGTATGTTCCTCTCGTTGTACCCTCCTACGCACGAGACTCGTACCCAATTATAGCATGCCACATCCTTTCCTATTCTCCCCCACACCTATGATACACAGTGCATCCCTGCGATGGGAAACACATGATCTAGTAGTCTGTCTAGGGTTACGTGCTTCAAACCCATGCCCCATTTTCTGCATTCCCACTATGCCCATGTTCGATAAAACAATCTTCTCGAAAACAAACATCGAGAAGTTAAGGAGATCTACTAGTCGGTCTAGGGTTCTCACTTTGCCTGCTGGTATGTTCTAGAAAACAATCTTCTTGAAAACACACATCAAGAATTTAATTTGATCTACATACATACATGTACCTCAGTTCTGTGTAGGGTTACCTGCTTCAAACCCATGCAGCATGATCTGTGTTCCTACTTTACCTATGTTTGAGAAAACACTTATTGAAAACAAACATCATAAAGTTAATTTGATAATCGCTAAAGAGATTCATCCAATTAATATACTTTCCAAGTGCAAACTCTGCTGTTATTTAATCTTTGAATAGATAACGAGATCCATGCCTCGAATACTGGGTAAGTTATTGATTGTGGTGAATGATTGTGTAAATTTTCACACTTTGATACTAGTGTAAATAGCCATTCACAGTAAAACTAAAAAGCAAATATTCCTATTTTGGAGATAGTGCTGTTTACCCACTTTTATATGTGGGTAGTTTATGTTTCTTGCTCTGATTATTTATAGTTTAAGTATAACTCTATATTCCTTTGACAATTTGTACCCCATCTTATCCTTGTCAGGTGTCATTTCAGGCAAAGAGATTCATTACAGGCACACACAACGAAGACTGCTCTGCTGACACTAAGATAATTCATGTACTCTCTAAAAATTTTATTTCATTGAAAATTGAAAAATGGATTGATGCAGGAATATTCTTAGACCCGCCTTCCATAGGAAAACTATCGTTTCTCACTGACACGCAGTTGTTAAATGTGAATGCGGCCCGTGTCCCTCATTGCGCGTGTCTAGTATGAGTCTATGGGATTGTAAGCAGACACTCTGCAAACATCGCCCTCCCTCATCAGGGGACCCCTTTCACAGCTAAACGTCTACTTTGGGAGCATCCCAAACCTGCTAGAACAATGCATACGTGTACAACAGGTCTCCATTTCTTCAAAGCTATTGAACTAATGTCCAAGACAAGAATATACATGTATATATATATATACATGTATAGTCCGCTGAGATGAGAGCCGTAAAGACGTCAACTATGTAGATGAAAGATGATGTATGACTTAACACCCTTCTGTTTTTGAGCAGATGTCTGTTGAGAGCCAGAAGGGTTTTTACAGTACTCTGTGTAAAAGTACATATGAGTTAACGCCCTTCTGGCTTTTAGCAGACAATATGTTCTAGTTTGGAAGGGAAATTGTTTGTCTATTGTTTGTCTTAGCATAAAGATGATATTTGTGGAATCTTTTCATAGCTCTAGGACATGTCGGTTTGAATTACATTAAATGGACCTTTACTATGTACATTAATTTCTATCCCTGTATGACAGAGGCTATGTTTGAAATGCGGACTCAACTCTGTTTCCTGCATTTGTGTCCATTCTCATTTTGAAATGAGTGGTGTATTAAAATGAAGTTCCAAATCTGCTTGTTAGTTTGAACGGCTTCCACGAGTGGTCAGCAGTTTTCATCCTTCTGGGGAGCGTTTCATCAAGCATTTTGTCAGTGATTTTTTACTGACAAATTTGCTCTCAGCCAATCAGATGCAAGGATTTCAGTAGCTTATAACAGTTGTCGGATGAAATATCCGACAACTTCCTTTCATGAAACGCTCCCCTGAACTTGCTTGTGTACTTTCTCTGAAAATCATTCATTCTACTGTTATCTTTGTGCCTTTGTGTACATTATACAAGCAAAAGTTTTGAATTGTGGAATGGAAAGCTTGCTTCCTAGTTACTGACCAAGTTTATTTTGAGAAGTCTATCTCGTAAAAAAAAATTGAAAAAGCTTCCACAAGTGTCCTGCTTTGATTGCTCCATACAATGTTCCGCTCTTCTTCTTGGAAATTGACGTCATAGCGGTAGAATTCCTGTCTCCCTCGCTCGCTGCTCTGAATCTATAAGGACAGACAAGTGTATCGTATGAACCACGTTGGGGGGGGGGGGGGGGGGGGGGATGGAGGATCTATATTGGACTGCCTTGGAGGAGATACATGTATGCATTTAATTCCAAGTTTGACCTGACAATTATACTTCTCCATCTACATGTAGCACAGAGTTGAGAAACAAAAGGCCTTTTATCCATTTGTCGGTTCAACAAATTTCCTTGCTTTGGCTGATGTGATGCTGATCATTTTGCTTTGAAATGGACAAGTAATACTTGTTATTAGATGCATTAGGTTATATGTACATGTACATGATGCAAAAGAAATAAAAAGAAAGATTCACCCTTTTCCTATAGACTACAGTCAAACCTATTGAGTAAGGCCACCCAAGGAAACAGAATTTAAGGTGGCCACTGTTGACAGGTTCTTTAACTCGTACAGTGCTGATGTCACATATATGTGACAAACATACGAGTTATGTTTAGTCGCACGTTGCTCCATCAATAATTATCTATGCTGTTTTTTAATTCTTATCAAAGTTTAGAGTATGAATCAAGCATTTCATATGTCTAAGAAACAATACATGGTGCCATAAAATTTTTAAGAGAAAATTCAGATTTGGCAGAGGATGTTTCTCACTTTGACTATAAAACAATAGTAAACAAATGAGGAGTAGAATGTAAAGGATTGAAAGTAAACCCTTTTTCAATTTGCAATAGTTTCTTTGCATAAAATGAGTAAAATATACATGTTTGGTATCATTAAAAGAATGATAAATTTCCTACTTATTTTGTACACAATATTTTGATGTATAAAACACGGTTAGAATGGTGTGAGCATTGTTCACATTCTGGTAAAATCTTGAAGCTCCTTGGCACAGCAAGAGTTAACGCATATTTTTCCCTGAGGGACACACTATAGGTAATCACTACAGACAGGTGGCTTTATAGAAAGATTACAATTGAGACCTGTACATGTAGCTGTAGGTTTTGACTGCGTGTAATTTCCTATCAAATTTATTTCAATTCATGACTGTTTTGCCCCCAGAACTTTCAAGTAACCCCATGTCATTTATAATACCTGTAGCATTCTGGATAAAATCCACAAGGACACATTTGCTGCTGCTATGCTGAACGAGCCTCACACAAGCTTTTGGATTACACTTATCAAGATGCGTACAGTTTAATGAATACATGTATTTTACAGGTCTTACATGTACCTGCACTTACCTTATAACACTGGATACCGTTGCTTGAAATGGCATGTAACCAGGCTTATTTAATTTCCCCAGAAACACACAGTACATGTATGGTTGCCCCAAGGAACATTGGCAAGTATATCAAAACTTCCCCTATAACTTGGTAGGCCTGGGGGGCGTTTCATCAAGTGTCTTGTCAGTGATTTTTACCGACAAATTTGCTCTCAGCCAATCCGATGCAAGGATTTCAGTAGCTTCTAACAGTTATTGCAACTTGTCGTTGATGACAAGTTTTATGAAACAGGGCCCTGATGGCATGAAAGCAAGCACGGCAGGTATTCAGCTGTTCATCATTGCTTTTTAATGAAATTATTTTGTAATATTAGAGAAAAATCTAATGTAGCCTACTAGATGTTGCTGTGGAGTATACTGCATTGGTTGAATGGACTAGGGATGATGAACAGTAATGAAAGCAAAAAGGAAACTGGAAAGGAACGTGTTGGATATAGTCTTCTATCATTCTACTTGTATCAAAATATACATGTATATACATGTAAGTACTTGATGTGCATGGTGTGTAGATGTTCCATCTATGATTTCCAATGAATTTTAAAGTACCAGTAGATATCTGGTCAATATATTTGTTTTATATATTGTCTGTTTGAAGCCAGAAGAGCATTAGCTCTGTGATGACGTGTATGATTTTAGCCCTTCAAGTTCCAAACAGACGATATGGCATCCTGCATGTGAGTCCTTGAACAGAAATATCTTGGTAGAAGTATATCTGTCAGAATGTACTCACTTTTAGGAATATTCACCAATTAAAGTCTGGGTAGTGCAGATGTCTTACTGTGCAAGTCTCTTAAAAATGAGCCCTTGCATAAAAGTCAGTGTTTGAGCCCTGCAAATTGACTTTTAGATTGAATGCAATGTCAATTTCCCAGGATACCATGCTATGTTTTCAAGTCTTGGGAGGAGATGCATCCAGTGCTTTTATAGGTTCGCTAACAAAGAAAACAGGTGGAATGGAAGAAACGTCTATTCAATATTCCATCTGCATCCTTTCACGAGGAAGCATGCTGGTCTTTGTGAATATTGCATTGCCAATTTGACTGTAGACGCCAGTGATTGTTCCAGTGACCCGGGGCAATGTAAGATCAATTCATAAATGATGTAATGTACACATTGCACAGTCGGAGGCTTGTGACTAAATTCTGGTCTCATAAGTAATATTTGACAGCAGATGAGTTCTCAGAGCATGTTTCAAAATCATCAAAATGACCCCCTTGGCCACTATCTTGGAAAATTCAATTCCCCAATCTGACCTGCAAAATTAGCCCTTCAATTCTTGATTATTGAAGATGTCCAGTCCAGGATATTTTTATTTCTTATCTTTTGCATTTATTCTACAACAATAAAAAATAAAAACATATATTTCTTTGTTGAAATAATGAAAAATCAAACCAGGAATGCATCATGTGTAATGCTTTTTTGATTTTTCAGAATTCATTGAGAAACTTTTTCATACTCTTTTATTTGATTGTTTGCTTTTACAGATAGAGACTATTGTCATACATGTACTTGTATTCATACTTTAAAATTTGTGCATAAAAGTACATTAATCTTATGATCACCAAATACATTTACTAGCGAAAAAAGTACAGTGGAAAACTGAACAATGTCGCTCTGGAAAGCCCTGAAATAGCTGCAGTAATCTAAAATGTTACTCTAGTTGAAAAACACACAAAAGAATACATGTAATACATAGTATATAATTCTATATTTTATCATGTAATTTTTCCTTGTTTACTTATTAAGGGAGCCCCCCTCTTACAAGCTCATGCTTCTTTGGGGTACCCTAACCATTTTCTTGTTTGTTTTCTTACTTTATGTCTGATATGTCTTGATATATTATCAGTAAACAATGTATGCACTTTTGAATGTTTTTAAAAATGGTTGAATAAATAAATGAAATGAAGTGAAATGAAAAAATAGTGGAAAGGCCGGAAATGTGGTCTTGATTTACATGTACATGTAGCAAATCCAAAAGAGCGAGTGTATCTATAAAACCAAAATGTGTACGTTGCCCTGAAAGTCATTACATGTATGTTGACTGACAGTTAACATACATGTAATTTCATTATGATTTGAATTGCTAATCTGTTTTCACCTGCATGTACAATGTATCAAGAAAGACACACAATGTCAGTGAAGAGCTACACGTATTTTGAAATTGAGGGGAAGTGGAAATGGATTGAATTAGACACATAATTGTACCTTCCAATTTTAGATATGAATGCTAGCTGTACCCACAAAGTGTTTGGTTACATGCCTTGCTCTAACTGAATTATTTATGCAATTTACAAGTAAGGGCCATTCCTTAGGCAGTGCAACCCAATACGACCGTATCAACCACTGCATTGTATACCACCCAACCTCGTTTTCAAATGCCCCCCCTAATGATGCCCTCGTAAACCCATCAGGATTTGAATTGAGGACCCTGTTTCATAAAACTTGATATGACAAGTTACAATAACAGTTATGAGCTACTGAAATCCTTGCATCTGATTGGCTGAGAGCAATTTTGTCATAGAAATATGGCAGTTGTTACTGATAACGAGGTTTATGAAACAGGGCCCAGGAACAGGGGCAGCTGTGTGTTTGTGCCTGATGCACTCTGATTTGGCATGAATCAAAATCTTTATCTCTGATCCTCTCCTTTCAAAGTGAAAATTAGTTCTTTATTTATTTATTGATGTATTTATTTATTTAGTTATCTTGCAAACTGTAGCACGGCTGGCCCCATAATAACAACACTGTTTTACGTGAAGGCCCTCGATTGATGATTTCAATTGAAAAATATTTCATGAGATAATGGTATATATGAGGTAAAATGAACATGTCAGGAACCATGGGCGGAGATCCGCAGGGTGGGGACGCGTCCCAATGGAAATTTTTAATTTTGTACAGCAACCAAAGGCAAAGGGTAGTCCTGATTATAAAATAAGCAAACTAAACAAATAGGGTATATACTGCATAATGATCATGTGTGTATTATGAAGCAGAAAAATGAAGAAAAAAAAAACTCTAAAAAGATATTTAATGTATCAGTACTTAAAAGTGTAAATCATATTAATATACTTATGAAAATTAGTGTAAAGTTTTGGGCTTTGAAGTTTGTGCTAATTAATCACCTGGGGAGAAATTGATATGGAAAGCAAATTTATGAAAATGACTTTGTGAACTGTCTTTCTATGACAGCAACCTCTCTCAATGTACAGGAGCGGAAATCCACTTTTGAGGGAGTCCTATTTGGGATCACTTCATTTGGAGTGGAATCCACTCTCAAAAGAATGATTCAACCACTACTTTGGAGTGGATTCCTCTATAATTTGGAGTGGATCCAATTCCAAAGGAAGTGATCCCTAAGGTAGCTTAGCGAAACTACATGGCACGAAAAGACGCAACTGGAACGCAAACGGACAAATTTTAGGTGATAGAAGTGAATAAAAATATTGCATTTTGACATTTGTATTGACGGTTTTGGTAATATTAAGCCAAATATAGGTAGTAGAGGTATTTTAACCTGTCTATAGTTTAATTGTTTCTAAATATAATGATTTTCAACAATATGCAATTTGCATTCCGGACGCATCTTTTCGCGCCACTTCGTTTCATTTAGCTACCAGATATGACTTTAAAAAAAAGTGGATTCCCACTCTTCTGCATTTAGGGAGAACAATGCGTAGAAGTCAAATCAAGGAGTTACTAGGAAAGCTCCTTGGTTAAACAATGATTCATCGTAATATAAATTTCTTGTGACTGCTACATGTAGCAATGATATCTCTCTAGCAGTGAAGTTAAGGAGATACATGTATATGTACCATCCAGAACAAACCCCCTGCATTTCGGTCACTACATCTCATGTAATCTTGCATTTTAACATCAACTCCTAAGCATAGCTGAACCTCTAATCCCCTTTTACCTTGTAGATTTCCCAGGATTTGAGCACTCTAGTGCAATCAATTTATTCCTAATAATCCAATTTATTATCATAACTGAAAAGTAGCTGGCCAGAAACTGACCTCTCTCATCATTTCTACCGTAAAGAAATTGAGATAGCTAGGCAAAATATACATTTATCTGCAGTGTCCTAAACAATAATAAGCTTATACCATAGAGAAATTGAGATATATGTATACATGTACATGTACATGTATGTGAAATATATCTGCAGTGTCCTAAACAATAATAATCTTATAACATAGAGAAATTGAAAGATATATATATATGTGAAGTATACATGTATCTGCAGTGTCCTAAACAGTCATAAAGTGGAGGTACATGTACATGTATATTAGTATACTTGTGTACTAGTATTCCATGTATTTATTTATCTTTTATGCAAAAATAGTTGATACACTGCTATTTAAGTCATTGTGATAGTTCATGTTTATGTTAATTATATTATTTTTGTGATAACGTTATGATTTAGAATTGAATCGTTTCAGTTACACTATTATGGTTGTGTAATGTTTTCTTGTAACTTTGTCATGCTGTTGACCATTCATTTAGAATATATAAATAGGATTTTTCATTGATATTCTTAATTTTCACCAGCATTGCCTTAGAAATTCAAGAAGTTCAAATTATCAGCAACAAAAAAAAAATAAATAAACATAATCAAGACCATGTGTTTGAATCTTTATGGTTCAGTCACTTTTCATGACCTTAAAACAGCTAACTGTTATAGACATCACTTTCATCAATCAGTGAATCTAATTTTATTTTTTTGTGATTATCAAATGATAAATTGATCTCTAAAGAACACATGAGTTAATATACCCATTTAATACCTGGGTGGAGAGAGACAACTGTTGATAAAATGCCTTGTCTAGGACATACACTTTGGGCTGAGAGTCGAACCCTCGGCCTTTTGATCGAGAGACAAGTGAATTTCGAGAGACAAATAAATGAACTACATGATGATATGTAAAGAACACATGTATGTGTCAGTGTCAGGTTGAGACTCAAATTGAATGCTTTAAAAAATCTTGATGTGAAAGGCAGTGAGCACAGCTTGGATAGAGGAAGTTTTCTTTTAATCGGGTGGCATGTTGACACTGCGGAAATCGGATTATCCCTGTTTTATTTTCATTTCATCTCGATTGTCAGACAATCATTCCCTGGCCCAGTGTTTGGAGAGATAATTGAATATGGGTGTCAGACAGAGCTTTGAAGGGCTGTAATTACTTTAGATGACCTTTCCTTTTCTCTCCGCGGCGCTCTGGTCACAATCGCTCACGGTCAAAACCCTACACTCACTGAATTCTTAACTTCAACCCTGGACCAAATATTGTACATGTACCTAACACTAAACCCAACTCTAACCCTAACCCTACATGTACGTCTTTGACAAAAAAAGGTCTTGAGCAATTGTCCCAGAGGACATAATATGCCTTAATAGAATCCTTCATAGTCTTCTGTTCCCTAGGTCTGTAAGTCTCATTGGTCCTATGACCGTTGATGGTATAATTTATTATTAGGAGTCTGGTTAGGTTTTCATTGGACCAATTTGATGTTCAGTTTTAATATGCTTGTTACTCCTGCCTCCCAGTAGGATTTTTAGTGTAATGGTTGGGACCGGGTTGACTGATGCAGCTATGCAGTGGAGGGGGGGGGGGGGGGGGGGTGGATCGAGGAATCCTCTCGACAAATTGATGAGTGCATAAAACCTAAGGAAATGGATCACGGAAACTGTTATATTATTCATTCCAACAAATTTAATAGGGTTCCTAATTCTGAATATTCATAATTTTGAAAATGAGATAGAACTGTACATCATGTTTAGGAATTACAGACCTTCGGAATATTTCATTTTTGGAATTACATGTATGAACCCAAGTGAATTTTCTGAATTACAAACCTTCAGAATTATGAACCCTCTGGTATGGGAAATTTGTGTTTCAGAATTACCAACCTTCCAAAAATCTAACCTTTGTAAAAATGAGTGCCCCCAGAGGAAAAAAGGAAAAACAGTATTAAAACGGCAATTATTTTTCACAATTCAGATTTCACACTGATTTAGCCTAAGTGGCCCATACTTGCCAGGCAAATTTGAAGTGCTTTGTATCTGCGTGGATTAGATGGAATGCATTTGTTAGAAAAGGATATTGACATCAATAGAACTGTTTCCTTTCATCATTCATTAAGAATAGATGATAGTGAATGTGGTATCAGAGCTCTTTTCAGCTTTTTATAGCCCACTGTTGTTTAGGTCATGTGTGTGATGATGCAAGAACCTATTCAGGTATATAAATAAACACAGCAGTGAATTAAAAAACTGATAAACATCTGAATATTTCATGAATATAGCAGATGTTAGTGACAATTGCTCAAAAGTCCTGCAATTCAGCTCTGTACATACATGTACATGTACGTACAGGATGTTTTTTCCCGGGTTTGAAAATCAAAGAATGAGCATGGATATGGATCATCACTGAATATCATGGACATGGTAGTCGTTTGGGTCAATTATGAATAATTCAGAAACCATGCTTTAGACAAGTTCAATATTTGTAGGTCTATAGGGGGGAGGGGGGTGTATGGTGGGGTTGTGATTTATTTTAAGTTACATGTACATGTATATTTATCCCTCATTTTGTATTTTTAGCCATAGTCACCTGTTCACAAATCCCAATTATCGAGAAAAATGAGACAGCAGTTTAGTGGTTTATGTCATTGTGAAAGACTTGTTAGTACATTTTGTCTCCTTAGTACCAAAAGGGTGTTAACTCCAAGTAAACACCCTTCTGGCCCTCAACAGAAGAATTATAAAGTGCAAAGTGATTATCCTTTCGTTCTTCAAGCCTACCGCAGCATTTTGATGGTATTCATTCTAGATAATCCCCTGTCTCAACTCAGCTCGGTCTTGTCTACCAAGTGATCAAAAAACTCCTTTTGTGGGTCTCTGCGGACACGCTTTGCCACGAGAATTTGCATTTTGTTACGCCACATCCCCTTACTGCGCTGTAAATCATTTATGGTTGTGCTTTCATGTCGAGATCGAGTGCCACCGAAACCACCGTTTGCATAAGTATCGTAATATTGATGGATGGGAGAATGCAATGGTATTAAATGTGCCGAGATTCTATGCATTGAATATATTCAATAAAGATGAATTGTCAATTCCCCTTTAAAGGGAAGGTTGAGTTCTGGGAAAGATGAAAAATAGTTTGTGAGCTTTTCATTCTTTTTATGTCAATTCCGAAGAACATCATAGTAGAAATGTCCCCTGAAAAGGATTGCTCTTCAAATGCCCTCATATTCGAAATATGACCAGAAATATTTGAAGTGTACGGGCCGAACATTCATGCCACCTGAGTCTACAGTCCCATATACCCATTTCTGTGTGCCATGCTTTTGCTTTCCAGTGAGATGGTGTCAATTTCTTATCATTTTAATGATTCCAAAACCCTACAGTATACACCAATTCTTATGTAGACATGATCAACCTATCCCAATTGCTTTGAGACAAATTCTTTCACTACGTAGTCACATGACCAGAACTCAACTTTTATCTTTAACTCTTACCGTGCCATTGTGCCGTTTGGCACAGACTCTACACACAAATCACATAGATGAGTGTTCATGTGGCAAACAAAGAGAGTTAAGGGAATTCAAGAATTTTGTGTTCCATCCAATTTTTGAGCACATGTTCATGTAGTTCACCAAAAGTCACAATATCATAGTCTTGAAGGTTTGAATTCATGCCGAATTTTCATTAATAACAATTTAAACCTCATGCCCTGGAAATCAGGAAAAGAAAATAGTGAATTTTCACTCTATTTTACTCCACCAGGAGTCATGTCAGTGATCGCTTGTTTAGAAGTGAATATTGATTTATTTTAGAGTGCTCTCTGAAAATATTTTCACTCCCCCAAGGAGTCACATCTGTGATAACTCGATTTTTGTTTAGAGAGAGAGTTAACTACATTAAAATTCAGAATTTCTTGATCACCATGAAATGTCAACTACATCTACTGAAGGACTCTATAATTCAAAAATCAGATTTTTAGAGCCATGTGCAATATTTTGTCGGCTTGGACTGAATCAAAGACCACATGAAGCTGTAGGTATCTGGGTGGGAGACAAACAGGCTCTGTGTTTGCTGTTAAAACGATTCCAAGAGCTTTCGTTTAACGACATAAGGAAGCCATAAAGACTCTAGCCTTGTTCACATGTGGATTTTTCAATGCACTTTTGTATAGCCATGTTCATATATCTGCTCTCATATGAAGCTGTACGTGTAGATATCTGGGTAGGAGACGAACCTGCTCCGTGTTTGCTTTCAAAACCATTCCAAGAGCCTCGTTTAACGACATAAGGAAGTCATCAAGATTCCAGTCCTGTTCACACATAGTGTTTGTATAATTTTAGCTGCATTCACACCAGACATATATGTAGAAAAAATTTCCATTTCTGTGGTTCATGCATTCCAACAGAGCTCATGTATATTTGCAAGTGTCGTTGGTAATGAATTTCCGACGAACGTGAACAAATTTGTAAAGTTGTGAGCTGGCATGTAATGAAATAAAGTATTCTCTGAGAATGCCATTTTAGTTTACAGTAAAATATGATTATTTGTGCTTTTTTATAGCAACAAACTTGGCAATAGTTGGAAGATTGAATGTCAGTAACAGTATGTCTATCCTGTCATTAAGTAGATCCTATAGCTGTGCAAATTGTAAATATTCTGACTTGTATTTTAGTTGCTGACCAAGAAATGAAATTAAAGGGAAAAGAAGAATTGATACCTCTTTTCTGTGCCTTGGTTTATGCTTTTTCAAGAATATCAGGCTTTTCTCTACTTGATTTTCTCAACTTTTTAAAGTTTCTGTGAGTGCTAGAGTAGCATGAGCCTTTTTGGTTGCTTTCTTTTTCAGGAAGAAAACGCCAACCTCATGGAGAGTGTTAGTAGGTAGATCCCCCAAGGATCTGGATGTTGTCAAACTTGTCAAAGACTTCCAAGTATGCTTTTAGGGGGTGGGTAGCTCAAACTTGGAATGTCCAGCTCAGAGATTTATGGTTATACATGTAGCTGTAATTTTCATAGAAAAGGAAATGTACATCACCATTCCTTATGTAAATATCTGCATTCTTCTGGTACATGCCTCTCCACTAATGACTTTTTTTAACACTTTGATGTGGTTACTGACTTCATTTCAAGCTGTGCTACATTTATATGCAGTGCATATGCCGTACATATAAATCTCTTTTATAACTTAGTATTGATATGTGAATATATCCCATGGAGTAGCTTTGTAATTGTTGCAGAAATTAATCTATTAAATGGAATTGACTATTCAATATGTTTGTTTTGTTGTTGTTTTTTTTGTAGTTTACACATTGCTGCTGCATCCCATTTCATGCTATGCTAAATCCACATCTACTGCAGATTATCATACATGTACTTTTTTTCTAAAATGTTGATAGTATTTCTGCCAGCTTCTCTTTCTCTTTCTCTCTGTCTCTCTGTCTCTCTCTTTGAAGTATTCATATGTGTGACCCTCCACCACAAAACGACCAATAAGTCGCAATGGGAGTTTTAGACTAAACAGCTGAAAAAGGTGGTTTGGGGTGGAATTTTTTAATTTTATTTTTTTTGTATTTTCTGAATGTTCATTTATTAATCTACCAACTGACAAAATTTCAGGTTAAAATACCATGTTGAAATATGTTTTTACTCTCATTCAAAATGACCATGCTTTCCCAGACATTCAATCTTTGTGTGTTAACTTGCTTAGAATCTAAGCTTTCACACTGTGTTGAAATTTTAAAAACCTAAATTTCCGACTGGTTGGTCGTTTTGTGGTGGAGGGTCACATATTGTGCTATTATGTAACAGTTCACATTTACTGCAGATGGCCAAGTGATAATTATCTGGCTTCCCCCCTCCCCCTTCTTTCTCTATGTCATATTCATGTATCATGCTATATCTCTTATCTCACCCACTTCTACATTGAATCTCGTGCTGCAATGTACATATACTGCATTATTTTAACAGGTTCACATCTACTGCAGATTGTCAATACAGCATTTTTCGATACGACCTGTGAAAGCTAGTCTTTTTATATCACCCCCATCACTCTCGCCACCCCCCCCCACTCTCCCCCTCTCTCTCTCTTTCTCTCTCCCTCTGTTGTATTTCTGTCCTATGCTAAGCCTCTTCCCCCTCCGTCTAGCACTAACTTACATCTCATACTGTGCTCTAACAAGTCCACATCTACTGTAGACTGTTAAGGAGGTTGTGCTGGACATTTGTCTCGTTGGTTTTAGACATGTAGTCTTTTATTTTGTACTCTTTATTTCGATCTCTCTCTGTCCCTCCATGTTATATGTGACCAGGCACCACAAAACCACCAAAGAGTCGCACTGTGTGATTTTCAGTTAGAGCTCCATCAATGATTTTTTGGTTGGCCTGGTCAAATTTTAGTTTTGGGTATTTCCTGAAAGAGTATACTTTTTTCTAAGTAATCTAAAAATTTGGAGGCACCAAACAATCTAAAAGGGATATATCTGACAGTTTTTTATTAGACTTATATGTGTCTTTTCTGGATTTTGTTGTATTAAATTTCTTTTTTACTTGTCTCATTTTGATCTCCCATAACTTTTAAACAGAGTACGTTTTTTGCATTGATACTTGTGCACTATGATGACCAGGATACGCCTAATTAGTATGCTAAGTTTTAGGACAATCTAATAATCCCTTCATAGAAATTTCTATTGAGTTCTAATCCTCCTTTTGTCACCTTAGCACAACACCTCGCAAGCCAGAGTGCTTCATTAGACTGCAAACTTTAAACCCTTATATCTCAGAAGTAACATTCTGAGGGACTGTGCATTCTACTCTTTTTACAGTGAGTTAGGAACATGCAATGCTAATGAGTTCATTTTAAAGCTGAGAATCTCCTCTTTCAGAATCAGACCGTAACTAAAAATTCATATCAGGTGACTTTTTGCTGGTTTTGTGGTGCCTGGTCACATATATTTGTTTCCTATTTGTATCTCCATACTCTCTCCCTTTCCTATTTGTTAGATTTATCAATTATACATGAAATTTTAAACACTCTCAGTTCTCTCTCTGTGTTTCTCCCTCTCTCTATCTGTCTTTATTTTTCAATTCTATGCTGTGTTTTTCTTGCTTCATTTTGTCCGCATCCTCTGTTTTTTTTTTTTTTTCAGATACATTGGCCCTTATTCTGAACTCCTCTTTAACTTAAACTGCAGTTTAATTGTGGTTTAAACCCAATCTAAACCTGCCCTTTAAACTGGAGATTAAGATAGTCATATTCTGAACGCCGGTTAACTTAAACTCCAGTGCAGTCTAGACTCGAAGTGTGGTTTAACTTTGTACAGAAATGTAGACTGCAGCTAGGGGTAGTTTAAGTCCAGTTTATCTTAGACTAGAGATTAGGCTTTATGCAGAAATATCCTTTAGCCTTTGAATAAACTTTTAAAAGCACATATCTTCTGTTTTTCGCCAGAAGGGCTTTAGCTCATATACTTCAACTCAGAGTTAACAACCTTCTCGCTCCAAATAGACGATACTTGATTCTTGCTTCATGATTGACAAAATAAAGCCAACGTTTGCACAACTTGCTGTGTTTGCAAGTTCATCTAAAGTCAAGCCATCTCGTCTACTTTCTATGCCCTCTGATTATATCCAGTGAACCTAAAACCGCTCAAATTTGGGCGGTGAGTGACCTGCATATGAATCTCCTCAGGGAGAAGAGGATAGCCTTCAAACTGAATGACTAATATTTTGGGGTGTAATCCAAGATGTCCAAGTTTAAAGAAACCCTTGATAAGCACCCAGTAAACTGAAAACCGCATTTGTTCAGACTGGTGCTTCAGGTAACAGTCTTTGGTGTTACATGTAAATATTTGTGCAAGTAATAGCAGTAGTCACAATGATACTTATATCAGGTATACCAGGCAGTTGTGTGTTTCTGTTAGATATGAAGATGGAGTGCAAGAAAACTCTTCTTTAAATCCACTTACAAAAGAAGGACAGGAGTTGATTAAGAAAGGGAGAAATAGATTGTCTAATACACTCTTGTGCGACAATTTCTCCATTGTCAATTCCAGACTTTTATTGAATTCCTAGCTTCATTTATTGGTCCAACACTGTACATAACCCTTACCCTTAACGTAATCCTAACTTAAAGATAAAGTTGAGTTCTGGTCATGAGATTGAATTGTAAAAAAAATTGTCTCAAAGCAATTGGGAAAATTTTCATTTATAAGACCCAAGGGAATCTAGGCATGGTGTACACAGTTGTTGCTGAAAGACTTTTAGAATCTCATTACAGCTGAAATTGATTCTTGTCTTCTATTCTGGTAGCCGTGTACAGGTGCCTTAGGAAGACATTTCATATGAATGACTATATTTCTATCAATGGTTCAAACATATTACTATATTTTTTATTCTAATTACTGGAGATAAAGTAAACACTTACTGATGAAAAACACTTTTGTGAAGTAAATGGGTACCCTGTAGGAAGAAATTCCCTGAATGCTTGAGTTCCTTATCATGGTCGCTCCGCTAAAGCTGGGGTAATATTATGATTGCAGGGCCCTCAGGGAACTTATGTGGCTACCCTGGGTAAACAAGACATATTATTGTTTATTATTATTTTAATTAAAAATGTACATGAGTGGAAGACCACTTTGTGGGGAGTCATATCAGGGATTACTTTGTTTGAAGCAGAATCTACATTCAAAATAGGTGAATCCACTCTTGAAAGAGTGATTCAACAACTATTTTGGAGTGGATTCAACTCTGAATTAAGGGATCCCTAAAGCAATGGTCACAACCCTGAAAATTAGCCTGCTCGGCGCCCGGGCAGCGAGTAGGGGCCGTCTGTGCACCGCTGGTTTTTAGGGCATCACTCGGTCGCTGCTTAAGTTTTAGCGCAGAGTTAAAATTCTGGCGGCACCTGCCCACTTTTCACTCGCCGCCCAAAATACGCTCGGTGCCCCGGGCGGCCGCTGCCTGGGCACCATCCTAATCGAGTGGTCGCCGTTGAGTGATTTAGGTCAAAAATCGAACATGCTAGATCAAAGGCCGCTGAGTGGTTGCCACCTGGTCGCCACCCGGGAATCGGTGGGTTATCAGTCGGTTACTGCCTGGAAGCTGCGAGGAGAAGCTCCCCCGATTTCGCCCAGTTTTGATCTAAAATTGACCGGCGATCGACAGGAAGCGACAGGGCACCGCCCAGGCATCGCTGGGACTTAAAACCCACTCGACTTCTCCAAAAATTGTTGGGCAATGCCTAAATTCCAGCGGCACCCGGTCAGGCTACAAATCGGTTGGTTGCCACTCTGATTTGTGACCAAAGCATTATATGACTCTTAAAAATTGTGCATTTCCACTCCTCTGCATTCAGAGAGTATTAAATTCTTTTATGATAATGATGAGATTAATGGCCCGTATTCTCGAAAGGTGCCTAACTTAAGCCCCTGCCTAAGTGTGTAGATTTAGGCCACCGAATTATGGAGAGCAAAATGTCAGCCTCTTTTAATCCCTTAGTTCTGGGACTCAATACAAATACAAAAACCAACACAATAGAATTGATTTCTGATGTTCATTTCATGCCAGAAAATAATTTAATTTCTTTATTTTTGTTATATAAATATAGAAATTTATATGGGACTTAGGGGTTGACGAATGGCCATCCATAAATCAGTGGCCTAAGTTAAGCCAGGCTTAACTTAGGCCACTTTCAAGAATACGGGCCATCATTAATTTTCCTTGACTGCTAAAAAAGCTAATTAGAAATATAGGCTTGTAAATATTGCAACCAGTGGAACGATTTCCAAAATTAGATATATCACTAAGCGTGAAATAGCCTTCAGAGAGACAGAAAGACTTTAACTAATAGCACTTAATGCCCTTCTGTCCCTCATCAGGCAAAATTAACTCACCACACACCAACACGCTTTATCTTGCAAGATCAGTTTGATAGACGGACATAGATGCATGATCCTTTTTTAGTCAAGTGGTCGTTGTCAAGTGGCACTCAAAAGGTTAATTTTGGGCTAAACCCATCCATGGACTTGCATCATTCACCAAGCGTAGCCGCATGAAGCATTCTAGCTGATAGATTGAATGCCAGGAGAAATTTGCGCTCTCGTTTACACAAGCCACCCCCTGCCATTTACCAATAGCTCCCAATTCTTTTGTGAAAGAATGCCACAAATATAGATGAGAAGTATTCTCTCTTGACATCTCTCTCTCTCTCTCTCTCTCTCTCTCTCTCTCTTTCTCTCTCTCTCTTGGCATACATCTGAAGTTCCTTTAAAATTTATGAAGGTAGTGAAAATTTTTGAATATTCTTCACTCACCCCCCTTCTCTCTGAGGCTCTCTCTGAGGCTCTCTCTCTCTCTCTTCCTCTCCTCCATATCGACAAAATAGGTATGTCAGTCAAACTCTCTATTTCTCTCCCCTCCATCTCTCCCTCTCTCTCTCTATCTCTGTCTCACTTCTCATAGGCATAGTTCAAGCCCATTTCTCAAAGTAGTTGTCAAATTGAATGAAACACCAAATGTCCTCAGTGTGTGAATACTTTATTATGTATTATGTATTATACATTACTTTCACTTCAGGTCACTGTTCTTGTGAATATAAAAACACAAAAATTTCATAAAATTTGTTTTTATGTGAATTCTTGCTTCTCTATACTATTTAAATCTGAATCTGAACAATGATTGAATGATGAAAATTTCAAATGTTGCTGTAATGCATTTTGAGAAGAGAAAGTAGATAGGTTTTAATATTTAGGTTGAAGTTAACCTTTCACAGCTTCAAACGAAAGTGAAATTGTGTAAAAAATTTGATAAATCATCCTGAAATACCTTTAAAAGATTATTTGAATATTCTTTTGCAATAAAAAAAAATTCTTTAGTTTTCGTCTGTTTTGTGTTTGTACAAAAGGCAAAATGCTGTATAAAGCATAGATCTACAAATATCCTTTTTTTAAAAAAAATCTGAGAATAGTTCAAAATCTTCCATTCGTAATACTTATAACTGATTTGAATCATAACCCAAAGTAAGTTTAATACTATCTAAGCGTGTGATTTGCTAATTAATGCATGATCTGTGTAAGTTATGACACCTTGTTAAAAGTTAAAATTGCTTTAAAAGTGTACACCTTTCCCATGAATACATTGTTTCCGGCCTTCCTTTTTTCTCTTCTGCCTTCTTCCATTTCCTCTCTTGGATCAGCGCCTTTCAAAACCAGACCGGTGTTATTGCCAAAATCCTCTCCTTGTTTTCATGAAAATGTCTCATGCAGTTCTGTGGAAGCAATCCCAGCACTTGAGCGAGTTTAAAAGCAATGTTGATTTGCATTCCATCAACTTCAAAAGCTCTGCTGTATACATGAAATGAAAAGCCTAAAAAGTGCGTCTACCCCCGTAGGCCGGGAGAGGGGATCGGATGCCCGATATCATAGGGTTGGGAAGCCGCAGGCAGAATGTGAGATACCGGTGAACTTGGCAGGAAATTTGGTCGATATACAAATTTTGATTTAAATGGTTTATTAAAGATATGGATTCCTGACAATGACCGCGCAGTACATGTATCTGTATATATAGGATAATTTTGAGGTATGATGTGCTGATTATACATGTACATTCAAAAAGTCGAGGTGGATATGATGACAAAGTACATGAATGCACATGTACACTACCGTCCAAATGTTTTGGCAGTTCGCTTCGCTTCGTGATGGAGCACATTTAGATAGAAGAAAAGAAAGAGAGTGAAAGAGGTATGGAGAGGGAGAGTGAGAGAGAGAGAGAGAGAGGGAGAGAGAGAGAGAGAGAGGGAGAGAGAGAGAGAGAGACAGACAGACAGACAGACAGATAGAGAGAGAGAGAAGGAAAAATAGTGTTTAGATGATGAAGTCAGAAAATGGTTACATTCATTGATTTTCAGATTTAGCAGTGTTGTATTATTTCCACAAATGAAAATTAAGACAAGTAAATTGAGAACATTGGATCTTACGTCGTGACCACTTTGTAGGACACTGAATAGCCGGAGAACCATGATTCTTGTAGAATAATATGCCACCTTTAATGAGTTATCGTTGCCTACAGCAAGAATCTTCAATATGTAACATCAAGAATTTGTGAAAGTCTTTTGCTGAAGTTATCTTGTTATTATGAGGAAAACTGTATTGACAAGTTTCAGACAGATTGTTATAAATCTGTATGAGAAAAGAGATGTCACTGATTTTGTTTTCCTTGGAATTCAGTATACATGTGCGTTAGGCAAAGGCTTCGTTCATTTTGTCATTTTGTTTTCCAGTCTGACTGCATGTAACAGCGACTCTTGTAACACAACATTCTGAATGTTCATAAATAGGATAATAATTTAGTGCATCATGTCAGCGGATTCTAGCATTGCATTGTGATGCTGGCTGATCTATTGCATTGTGAATATATTCTGACTTATATATCTTCTGTCTGGAGTCACAAGGGTGTTAACTTGTATACTTTAACACAGAATTAACGCCCTTCTGGCTCTCAAAGGATGATATTTCCTGTTTGAAGATTAAGGGGCATATAACAACAACAGTTTGGATGTGAGGAAGAATCTTTCAAATAATGTCTGTCGTCAGGCTCTTGAATTGCACTGTGAATACATGGAGATGGATTTATCTTGTGTTTGAAGATTTCGGGGCAATAAATACGTTGAGGAGAAGGAAATCTCTTTGAGATGTTGGATGGAAGGCGGAGGAAAGCTGCCTGGTTCCGGGTAATTTCTTTTGTATCCCTGCTTCCAGAAATAGGTCACCTTTATCAGAGGGGACTGTTATTGATAGGGCTGGCTTGGATAGGGTGCATGCTTGATGTAAAAGAGAGGTGAGCGGGAATTAGTCGCAGTGATTGAGGCCTGCGTACCAGCTCAGGCCCATATTGGTTACCGGCTTCCGTTGCTATTGGAGACAGAAGCTCAGGTGTGCGGTTTGGCTACCTGCTGCATGAAAGGATAGCTTCCTTTAGTTTGCGTGGGTACAAGATACCTAGGTGTTCATCAATGGGGTAGCTACAGGGGGGAGGAGGGCACATGACTCCCCTCTCCCAAATGGGGGGGGGGGGGGGGGAGAGGGACAGTGAGAGAAAGGATAGGAGACAGGTTATGGGAACTTTAAACAAAGATGATTGGACCCCCCCCCCCCCCCCCCCTCCTAATCGATGGTGTTCTTGATAGGGGGACACTCGGTGTACATACCTTTTAATCAAATGGCTAAAAATAAGAGAACATAGAGGAAAAGAGAGAAAGAGAGAGAGAAAGGAGGGGAGACAGGTCAAGGGAACGTGAAAAGAAGATGATAGGATCCCCTTCAACACCCTCCATCTTATCAATGGCCTTGTTAATTTGTATTTTATCCATCTGTACCCTCCCCCCTCCCCCCCCCCCCCCCCCCCCCCCCCCCCCCCCCCCCCCCATATGATGCCAGTGCCCTCTCTATGGCTAAACCCACTCTGGTGTTGTGCTTGTGTGGCAGTTGACAATCCTTTTTTTGCAATGAACCTGAGAGCCAGAAGGGTATTGACTCACAGCATGTTACATGGAGTTGAACACCCTTATTGCTCTCAATGAACCATCTTTTCTAAAAAAGTGTGAATCTGATGCTCAATTCATCAACTCAGATGAGCATTGAAGTATATGGATTCATTTGAACGAATGATTTAGAGACCCGTTTCTAGCATCTGTATGCCTTTTTAAAAAATTGTTTCTGCGTGCAAAAACTGCAAATACATGTTTGATTGTGCATGTGTTTTTATTCATGATGACCTAATTTTTCTGAATATCCCAGATTGATATTCAGTGTGGGAATTCCCCTGAACATTTCTGGGTAAATGATGGTTTATGAAACTTTTATTATCCTAAATCTTTCTTTCTTGTTCTCTTTCTTTCTTTCTCCCTAATCATTTTTGATAGTTTGAAATTTCTTGATTCTTTTTCTGTCATTCGATTTTCATATGTCATTCTTTACTATCTGGTCTTCTTTTTCTACTCTCATCTTTCTTTTTTGTCTCTCTTTTTATTTTTTTCTTTTAAAACTTTCTTCTCTGCCTTCTTCACACTCGTTTACTTTCCCTTTAGAGTATAGAAGTTTTCTTTCCCTAGTACTTTTTTTTTCAGTTTCTTTCCTTCACCTTCTTTCCTTCACCTTCCCCCTTTTTATTATTGATCATATTAGTAATAATTTCTGTCCTTTGTTTTAAAAAGATTGCTGTAAGATTGCCTTAACCATTTCATGACAGGAATTATTTAAGGGCTAAACTGATCAAATTTTGTTCTTCAAATTGGCAACAAAAATGTTTCTCTTTTAATGCTGCATGGTACTACTAAGTGTAATGTCTTTGAAAACAATATACATGGTTAGAAATTTTGTCGAAAAGTTGAAAAAATTGCCAATTTTGATTTAAAAAAACAATGATTTTGAACCTCTCAATGTGTTGCCAGTTTAAGGATTTTAAAGCTTATTCTCCTTTTTATAATTCTTGTCATGTAATGCAATATTGTCATATGCAACAGAAATGGACACAGTATACAAATGCAGAAATTTTTGCTCTTTACTCTGAATGTACATTGTGTATCTGGTATATTTTAAGGCTCTGAATCAAAAGTTATTGAGCCAAACCACAAAATGTGGTCAATTCACTCGAAGGGGTTCATGTATTTATACCAACAATTTGTGTTTTATGTAATAATTTGCTTCATAATTGCATCTCATTCCAATTTCACACCTGTTAGATATGATTTATTTCTTAATTTGTGTTAAGGTCTTTGTTTACAAAGGATTTTCTAGGATGATTTATTAAATAGAGGGTAACATTTGACAGTGCTGCTTTGTGAAGCTGATCAATAAATGAAATGTACATGTACCATTCACACACTTCGCTATCTTCTATTCAGCTATTGTGTTTTAATATCTTTGATAGGCAGATTATTGAATACCCACCATGATGTACCAATATGTAGGTTGTGGATTTTATGCATGACAGTGCAGGAATATTCTGCACTGTCAACTTGAAAAGCTGTTTCGAAGGAAGTTGGTTGGCAGTGTGAACGGAGCTAAAGACGTCTCGAAAACTCATTTGTCCAAAGGTTAATTCATTTCGGTGTGTTTCAAGAAGCATGAAGACATTCCTTCAAAGCTCAATCCCAGGTCTGTGCTGAAACATTTGACACAATCCTCAGCAGAAATTCTTGAGGAGAATTGATGTAATTGGCCCAAATTGCTTGGTAAGTCCAATTAGAATCTAGCATGGGCAGAATTTGTCGAGCCAGGCCGACGCATCAACACACACTGTCAACTACGTCATTACACAGTAACAAGTAGCTTTCCAGCAGTGGACGGGGGTTGCACTGTACTTTGCCCACACCTTAATCTCACTTCAGTCTTTAGAGTAATTCTAATCTTATAATTTGTACAATAATTCATCCGATCTGTTGCATGGTTCCAATCCATACAGATGACATTGTCACACTTGTCTTGAAAACGAATGGCATGTATGCCCTTGCTATATGCAAGCAGTTTGGTCACATGCTTGCATCCAGGTAATATGATGACTTCTGGAAGGATATTTCTCGTAGCCTGAAAGAAGTCTAACTCATGTTTCTTGGCCTTGGCCAAGGTGTGATGTGCTTCTGGCATTTAGAGCCATTCTCGCACCCTCCCACTACACATGAAAGTATAATCATGCTGGAAACAAGATATGTGGTAATGTAAATGATGTATGCTCTCTCTCCAGGAAGACATGTCACAGTCAGATTGTACTAAAGTGAAGCCTGTTTATAAAGACCACTTGAGGAAGGCGAGGAAGTAGTCTTTATAGACGAGTGGTCTTGATTCCTTTTCTACATATTTCAATGAGAAATATGTAAACAAATAATGCACTCCTTATAGACAGATGGTCCTTCTATATAGCTTGTGTCTATAGCAATTTGACTGTACTCAACAGTCTAAACTCTTTTTTTCCTGTTTGCCAGTGGCATGTTCAGTAAACTCTTTGAAGGGAACTGAATCTGTTGAATCTCTTGGATGGACAAGTAAAATGGCAGCCCCAGGCTGTAATTTACGTTTGATTGAAAAATATCCGTAGAAACTGCCTGTTTAGAATTACCCCAAATTATTCACACCTCAAGCAATATGTGCTCTGTTCATTTATTCTTAATTGAGATGCTTACGAGCATCCTTAAAAAAGATCAGTGTACCGGTCCACCCGCAGCTGGTTAGTTGTCTTAGTCGATGATTCATGGCTACGCCTGCCATATTTATATCTGCTATCTATGTAAACACTGGTAGGAATGATGGCTTTATCAGCTGCAGTTGCTGCATCCATGTTGCCATGGATTGAAACTGTAAACATGCGTAGAAAGGGTTTCATCTTTCCATTTTTAAATAAAATCATCCGTGAAACCAATGTGGTTGCATGATTGTAAACATAAATTTGCACAGAGGATGGTAAAGTCTAGTAGCAATGTACATACATGTAAAAGCCATTTCGAAATGTTTGATTTATATTTCACATTCAAAGTAGAATGAGTTATTCATTAGCAACAGAAAGTACATTTTAAGGTTTGGAAACAAGAAGGACTTTCATAGTGTGGTTTGGTAAATAACCCTACTACTGTAAGACCAGAAGCATTCACAACATGATACTTTCACTATTTGCAAAAATTTAGTGTTACATGTCAGTTATGATTCATTGATTTCGTGGCATGAAACTTTGGTGAATCTAAACCACTTACGAATTTGCAAACATTAAAGGAAACCAAAACCCAAGGAGAGAATCAATGTTACTGGAAAGTGAGAATTCAGAGAAGCACTTTACAAAAAGTTTCATTAAAATTGGTTAAAAAATGAGAGAGTTATGGAAGTTTGAAAAGTCTCGTTTTACTTTCTATGGTGATCCTCAAATTGGCAAAATTGCTTCAAAATGGCTGATTTTGTGAACAACTCTCCATTTGTTTTGTACACAGATTTTCAGATTTTCCCCATTATCCTTCAAGGTGCAGTTAATCTCCTTCTGAGCTCAACATATATAATGGGAAAATGTATTTTACACCACATATGTCGAGTTCAGGAGGAGACAAGGAGCACCCTGAGAGATAATGGGGAAAATCTGAAAATCTGTGTACAAAACAAATGGAGAGTTGTTCACAAAGTCAGCCATTTTGAAGCAATTTTGCCAATTTGAGAATCCCCATAGAAAGTAAAACGAGACTTTTCAAACTTCCATAACCCTCTCATTTTTTAACCAATTTTAATGAAACTTTTTGTAAAGTGCTTCTCTGAATTTTCACTTTCCAATAACATTGATACTTTCCTTGGGTTTTGGTTTCCTTTAAATGTGCATGAAATTAAAGACTATTTGCACAGTGCTTATAGCTTCGAAAGAATACTCAATATGTTGATATACCTGATAGTAGCAATTTCTGAAATTGTAAAGTTAGGATAATGCCAGTTTCAAGGCCCTTTTGATAAGGCTGAATGTTTCCTCATGTTTCCTTATAACCTTTAAGAGATTAAAACAAAACTCCCAAAACTGCCCATCTCCAATTTACCTTTAAATAAAAACAATTAGTTTTGACAGTAATATTTCCTTTGCAAGATTGTGTTAATGTATGAAATTTTTCTGTAGTAATGACTTGAAATCTGAAATCAAACCATGTTTTTTAATTCTTGTTTATTTTTTCCCTTTTATTTACAGATGAGGAGGAGGAAGTCACATTGATGTATGCACAGCATGAGGTAAAAATGTATATTTGTTTTCATTTTCCCAACTTTTATATTAATTGGAGCCCATTTCCCTCACCCCCCCCCCCAAAAAAAAGAAGAATTGAATTGAATCTTCAGTGCCTCAGCAATATCCTATTAAAAAAAGTTCCATTGTTGTTACAACTGATTTGTTCAATTGATTCGTTCACATATGACAAACTGTATTGTAATTTAATGTAACCAGTGTGAACTTGTACAAATGAAATTTGATATTCTTTACCTTTGTCTTCAATTTCTGTAATATTTACAGACTTTTTTGTTTGTATTAGGATGGCTTGCAAGTAGAAATACAGTTTGCCATGTCAAAGACGTAGGGCTAATTCATTTTACCTTTGAAAGACCCCGGTGTTGATTGATCAAGACGGTCTCCTTGGAACAATATGTGCCACGCAAATAATATTCCTGTGCCATATTACATTTCGCAAGAGGTATTTTTAGCATTGGATTCTAGTTTATTTCTAAATTTTCAGTGTAAAGCCACTACATTCAGCCAATTACGACCAGAAATGGGTAGTTTTGCAATGCTTTTGAAATGCACAGTTTGATCCTTTTAATTGGTGCCTATTTTTTGTTCTCATTGGTACATATGAAAAAACTGCGATCATCCCATTCAGCACTCATGGTAAATGAAAGGTTAATCTAGGCTCAATTGCCTGGTGCTTGACTGAGTAATCATAGGAACTTTCAAATTTTAACCAAATCAATCTGTTTAATTTTTCTGTGGCAGAGGATTCCTATGAAGGACTTTAGTGCAGAGGTCAGAGCCACGCTGGACGTCGGGAACTTTGTAAATCGAGCCACCCTCTTGCTGGACATCAATCAGACCAGTCTAGAATCCATAGTGACCCTTCTCCTAGCCAAGATGCTGGCTGGAGATGAACGCTCTGACATGATCATCAAGGAAGGTCGGGCTGCACTGATGACTCACGATTCAGGTTGGTGATTTACAGTCTAGGATTTTGAAGGCTTTGCTACATTCCACTCAAGTTGATTCAATCACTTAATTTACACTTTCATGAAAATAAATGAGAAAGTGCAACCAATTGTCATCTGAGCGCAGAAGGGTGGTAGCTCCTATCTTTGGACAACAGAGAGTGAATGCCCATCTGACTCTAAACAGACAAAATGTGCGTTAGCAATGTCTTGTCCTCAGGAATTATTTAAGGGCTAAATTGATCACATTTAGTTCTTCAAATTGGCAATATTAGTATTTTTCTTATAGTGCTACATGTTTCTAATAAGGTGTAATATCTTTGGAAACAGTTTACATGGTTAACAACTTTGTCAAAAGTTGAAAAAAATTGCCAATTTTGATTAAAAAGACAATGATTTTGCACCTCAATGTGTTGCCAATTTAAGGATTTTCAAGCTTGTTCTCATTCTTAAGATACCTGGCATCAAACGCAGTATGGTCATGCAACAAAAATGGACATAGTATGTGCGAAAATTTTTGCTCTTTCTACTCATGCATCTGATATGTTTTTAGAGCTCTAAATCAAAAGTTATTGAGCAAAACCACAAAATTTGGTTTATTGTCTTGAAAGGGTTAAATTAAGTGCAATATGAAATCAAATACATATACTGGTATGTATTAGATTACACAACAAAAGAATGATGAATTTATTATGACAAAATGATGCCAACTTTGGAGGATCAAAGGATTGTCCCAGATGCATGAACTAAATTGAAATGTTACTTGTTAATTTGAAAACTTTGCCATCATTAGCCGTGAAAAAGGTCAAGATGGGAGAAATGGCACACTCAATCTATATTTTTTTTTGCAACATGTTTCGACTGTAAACATGAGAACTTAATTTTTCAATTTCTGTTTCAATTTCAGTTTTTTATTTTCCATTGGAAATTTAAATTGAATTTGCTTTGCTAACATTTTACGTGCAGATATCATTAAGATGATATTATAACACTAAAAGAATTTGATTCATTATTGCCTTCGGAACTGCAGAAGTCTAACCTCCATTAGAATGACCAGATTGAAACCAAGACCCCAAAGAATGTGACTTTGCATGTCACATTTCATCAGGCCCACTCTACAGTTGTCCCCCAAATCTTTCTCATCACTCGAGAGTGAAACACGTGGCATGCCCTCACCACCATGTTTCGAGTAACACGAACGGGCGTAATGTTTACGTCACATTCCACGCAGATGTTGTAATTGTATGTGGCGTGAGAGGATTGAACCCACGCGATACACTTCGGGTTCCCTCTCTTCTTTCCCTCTGTTTGGGCTCGGAAAAAACAAACAAAGAAGATACGCCCGGGGCTAGATTGGGGTTTGAAAGAGAGAAAGAGACGGGTGAATGCGTAAGTTGTGCTAATCGATACCTCTCGCATTTGCATTGAAATCAATGCAAATAGACGTGCCAATTTCAATATTTCCGCGTTTTCGTTTGCTGAGCTCGCTTCAAACGCATTCGCACTTGACCAACTTGAAAGATGATATGGTTGTTCGCACTGTCGATCCCTTGTACATTTTCCACTCCCCTCATAGGCACTCTTACAAATGGTTAGGTGTCTCTTTTTAACCCTGCGCGTACATCATAAAATGATCTCTTGAGAACCAGAAGGGAGCTAACTCTGACAAGTTAAAAGCTTTCTAACTCTCAGCTGACAAAATACTGTTCTATGGGATCTGTGTTTAAAATCTGCAAAATTACAGAAATGGCACTGTAAGCAAGCGTTAGTTGTCATATATAGATGTATACATGTATGATTTTGATTATCATGCATTGGTTTGAGTGTTTTGAACATGTGTTCGTAGATCCATTTGACCTTCTGCAAAAGTGCTGTACTCCAATTTTCTGGCGGAAATATTCATTAAAATTCCAATAGGAAGAAAAAGACAAAAAAAAAAAGAAGAGACTATCAAACAATAAACAGATAAAAATGAGGAGAAATAGAAAAAGAGAAAGTGCAAAACAGATTCAGGATGAGAGCAAGTAAAGTAATCTCATAAAGAGAAAGGGAGAGAGAGAACAAAATGGAATGAGGAAGAGTGTTAGTGATCTCAGAGAGAGAGAGAGAGGGAGAATTTTCATGAACCTTTTAGGAAGTGTATTTTTTTCATATTCAGTTTCATATCGCCAAAACAAAGTAAACTGCTTTGCATTCTTGGTTTTTTATTTCCCAAGTCTTCTTTTTTTTTTCCACCAAAGTAGATTTTCTTCCGTCAATCTCCCTTATCTCCAGCTGAATCACGCGAGAGAGAGGTACACATCAAAAGCTACCTCTCAAATTGATATGGATCTTTGCCGAATGGAGCAGGCTTTGAGGAAAACAATAAATTCATCAGTCCTGGTTATTTATAGCAGATTGCTTTTATGATAAAAGCATCGTAAGTGTAATAACAGAGAGATGATATATTCATTCATCAGATGTCTCTCTCACACGCTCATATCGTAATGCCTCCTCCCCCCCAAAATACACATAAATTTGTTCTCTATGCAAGTTTCTCTTTTTTTGATGTATATTTTTTCCTCATGAAATGTTCTCTTTATTGATCACAAGTGGACTTTATTGGGCTAATATACATGATGTACGGGACTATTACATGTTCTAGTTTCTTATGACAAGTCCAATTTTGGTGTTTACATGTGTGTATGCTGGCTTTTAACGATGGTACGACACATGCTCGGCAACAGCGGCTCCATGATAATCACTCTCCAGATACACCATGTGTTTCAAAAAGATGCATTCAGTATAAAATAATAAATACCGTAGTCCCTTTGTCACAAACAGTTTTTCAAGTATTGTTTCTTACTTTTGATGCCTTGTTTCGTTGTTAAATTGGGCAGGGAATACTTTATGTGGGAATAAACTTCAAAATGAAGGTGCCCGCTTCTGTTTCAAGAAGAGAGATTAGCCATTTTTGGTAAAAACACATTGTTCACTGCTCACATTCTTGGGCAGTATTTGCCATTCACAGCACAGAAGGGGTTAAAGTTACATGAGCATCATACATATCCTTATCTTTATCATCATCATCATCATCATCATCATCATCATCATCATCTTCATCTTCATTATCATCAACATCATCTTCATCAACATCATCTTCATCATCAACATCAACATCAACATCAACATCAACATCATCATCATCATCATCATCATCATCATCATCATCATCATCGTCATTATCATTATCATCTTCCATCATCATCATCACCACCACCACCATCATCATCATCATCAGCATCATCATCATCATCATTTAATACCGTATAAGAATATTGCAATTACTATTTTCTTCCTTTGTAATGCAGATAATTTCAAGAATTTTCTTTGTCACAGAGTAAGACGAAAAACTGCCTATTACAAAGGAAAAAAATAAAAGCCTAATCAGCAATCAGTACTAAAACACTATTTTTTAAATTCACTTTTCTCAATAGAGAGAATATTAATTCAAGTACAGGGAGTGCTTTTATTCTGCTCCATGTAGATGCATGTTGTTTTTGATAAATGAAAAAGCACACACACACATTGGCATGTCAGATGGAGAGAGAGAGAGAGAGAGAGAGAGAGAGAGAGAGAGAGAGAGACCTGACAGTACATGGTTGAATTAGTCTGCCAGACATTTGAAGAAACAAATCAGTTTCGCGGAGGCTTATTATGTTGCATGTTGCCTTGAGCTGAATGGCTGGCTTGTGCGTAAGCAGCAAAATTAATTCCGTTTTGCTTGAGCCCAAGTTGAACAACATCTTGAGATGCACATATCGCGTTCATTTCGGCCCTCTGACATGAATTTGTAATAAAAGCATTTGTTGTTCTCTCGTTTCATCATTAAGGTGCGAGAGATCTGTTGTGGTCCAAAAATAGATAGGTAGAACACAAATGCTTAAATATTTCTTCTGGATTGCCTGCATTTTTTCCAGAAAACGCTAGTTTGATGTTTCATTTCAATGAATCATGTGTCACCGATAGATTTCTTGCGTTAAAACTGATTCACTCAAGTATAAATCATAGATGTAATTGTTTCCTAAGTTACAATTCACAGTTAAAACGTTAGATTCTTGTTGTGAAATCGCACAGAACTAGTCACTGAGAGTTCCTAAATGAGAACAGGAAAACTGAATACGGTGGAAACTCACTATAAAGAGCTCCGATATAACAAGATTCCTGATATAACGGTAATTTAGCTGGTCCCAGGTCTTTATGTTCTTTTTTTTTTTTTTTACCCTGATATAAGGAGATTCCTGATATAACAAGGTAATGTTCATGGTCCCAAGGTCCTCGTTATAGTGACTTTCTACTGTATCAGTTTGCCCTTGACGTAATAAGTGCACCAATAAAAGAACACTTTCGTTAAATCTGTTACCATGCCCAACATAGTGCACATCATGTATTACATGAACCTCTTATGTGAGATGTACAATGTAAATCTGTAATGAGGTATTCATTTTGTGAAAGTACACAGTAACACAGATAATTAGGATAAGGTCCTTCAGATTTGATATCAGTTCTCCAACATGGCGGAGTTCATCAAGAACTTTTGATGGTGGTGATATATTGATAGTATACACTAGACAAACCACAGTTTCTGTTGTGGCTTTTGTAGCAAAGACTTGGATCTGTTGCACATGTCCAACAGAATCCCTTTAATAAATGCCTGCAAGTGGTTGTAATTGGATCTGGTGTGAGCAGCACTTGCATGGGGCCCTGTCTAATTCCTTATGCTCTACCCTAGACACATTCACACTGACGGAATAGCGAAATGCACATAACATATCAAGTCTCACATTTTTTTGCACCCATTTACATGTGGGATATATAAAATGCATTTTTTATGTTGCTTCTACCGACATTCATGCATACAAAAAATAACGTTCAACAAATAACTGGTTATTCATTTGAAGAAAAAAGATTGAAATTGGAGTTGTTACCAGAAATGAACTTGTGGTGAGATATTTTATGAACAACGGTGCCAGTGTTTCAAGAATAGTTGTTTCACAGTCTCTTTTTTGTCCTCGAGGTATAATAAACTAGGTTTTCATCACCTCTTGAGGATCACCCTTATTCCATTTTCAGTAACCGTACTCTAAAGTACCTCACCCTTGCACATTCAAATGTCTCTATTGATCACATGAACGCATAGTGAATGGTCATGTGACCTATGCCAGCCTGCTGCGTTTGAGGCATGAGAGGTGCAAGAAAAATATGTCCAAATGACTAGGGAGCATCGTGGAGGGGGCGGCTGGGCCGACGGGAAGGGCCTCACAAGATTGAATTAGCTTCCTGACAGAAAGTTTCCTTCCCCTTGGCTGTGCTCTGTATCTGGTTAGTCCAGTGTTGATTACACGCTGTTGATGAAGGTTCGTTGTTGTAATTGTAGTGTATCAAAAGAGCACTGGGCCTGTTTACACGCAAGAAAAAAGTTAGGTTTGAATCGCGGTTGCAATCTCGCCATTTTCTTGTTTGTGAATGGGCCTTGTATTCTTTGAATAGTGTACCATAAGAACTCAAAGTCTCATTCATGCATGAGCAAAAAAAGTGAGATTTGAATCAGGATTGTTTTCATTAGCACCCGTTCACATATGGGATATGTAAAGCAGATTTTCTTTTGTCACTTCAAGTCGACCTTGGTTGTAACCCAGAGCTTACAGATCTTCTTTGTACTAGCAAAGAGCTCGTGGTTAGTCCAGCATTGATTACGCATGGTTGATGAAGGTTCATCGCTGCAATTGTAGTGTATCAAAAGAACATTGGACCTCATTCACATAGAAGAAAACAGTGAGATTTGAATCGTGATTGAAATCTCCTGTCGTTTGCACTTGTTCACACATGGCATTTGCTTCTGCTTGAACTTGGTGTATCCCAGGGCAGTCCCCTAATATTTGTAGAATGTAACAAAGGTTAGTCCAGCATTCATCACACGCTGTTGATGAAGCCTCGTCATTGCATATTGCACATTATTCTCTAATCCTAGTCTTAAATTTTTGGTTGTAGCATTGCAAGATGATGTTGGCAAAGAATGTTCAATATCAAGATGGAAAGGGGTTGGTTTATCCGTACACATAAGCATTTGAAGCGGAAGGCATGTATAGATGTCCATGTAGTACACATATAGCTGTACATTAAATTCCCTTGTCCCAGTTCTCAGGTCTTAGAATCATGGGATACTGTATTAAGATAATGTTTGCAAGCGAATGCTTGTCGATACTGAGGTGGAAAGAGGTTGGTTTAAATCCAAACACATTCGCGTAGGAAGAGGAAGGCGTGTATGGGTATCCAGAGGGCCAATTACGGCTGAAGTGCGCTTGATGTGTAGGCAAAGTGGCAATTACCAGGTCCTGTCATGCTGAATTTACAGAGGCATCTTCCTTTATTGTCTAGTGAGAAAACTTTGCTTGCCCTCCAGCTAGTAGTGGTTGGTTGGCCTACTGGCCTCTGTCGAAAAACCTCTTTCATATTAGGAGAGGGTGGAGTCTAGACCCAAAAGCTAATATAAACAGTATTAGCATCACTTTGAATCACACTTGATACAGACTTTTGCTTCTGCTTGCTCTTGAACATACATTGTAAGAAGCCTTACTTGTACGTTTTTACTGAAACAACATCTTTAAAGGTAAAGTTGAGTTCTGGTGATGAGACTGATTTGTGAAAGAAACTGTCTCAAAGCAGTTGGGAAAGGTTGATTATATAGCACATGAGAATTGGTGTATGCTGTAAGGTTTTGGAATCCCTTAAATGATAAGACATTGACTCAATCCTGCTGAGAGTCACTTGCACTGCACACATGAGTGTGTATATGGGACTACACACGAATGTGTAGCCCGAACATTTCACCTGTTTCTTATCATATTTTGAATGTGGGAGCATTTGAACAGCAATCCTTTTCAGGGGACATATCTATGATAATCTTCTAAACTAACATAAAAAGAATGAGAAAGCTTACAAGCTATTTTTGTATTTTTCCCAGAACTCAACCATCCCTTTAAACCAAAAGCAATCGTATCCAAGGGGTTGAAGTAAGATGTTATTCTTTACAGTAAGCTACTGCCTCCACAGTACTTGTGGGTAATTAGTTGAGTGAGTAACCATATTTACCTAAATGCTTACATTGTAAATGGCTGTTTCATTTTAATCATACATGTGACTACTTCCATGCTTATTCTCCAGAATCAGTTACATACACTATCAAAAATACATGTATATGTTCATAAATGCTCACTAGCAGGTAAAGGCGTTCACTCTTAATCTGAAGATTTAGTTACTCTTGAAAATAATGTTATCGTCTGAACATGGCTACTAGCTGCCTCTAAATGTGGCATGTAATGTATTGCTTGGGGTGACTATTGAGAGAGATGTCTATTTTCATGAATGTTTCTGAGAGATTTGACTAGCGTCAGGGTTCTTCGTTTTAGATTGATTGCTCTCGTAACAGAAGAAGGGGAAAGCCGTACATGCCCGGTGTAAAAATTACTTATAATGTATCACAGGAGCGAGGCTCTTTGTGGATCAAAACGTGGACCTACTAGAGATCAAACATAGCAAAAGGGAGGCTTTCTTAGGGGGCAGCTTTCATATTTTGTGATCCCTCTAGCTCCATTGCTCTCTGCTCCAAGAATTTGGGTTTTGTTTGGGTTTTTTTTTGGGGGGGGTGGGGGGGGGGGCTGCATAAAGGAATATACCGTAGGGGAGCAATTAGGTGACCTTGATTACTGTGCAGCCAAGATCTGAAAATAGCTAGATGAAGTTGGGAAAATTCTTAGTCTGTCTAAAATAACACATGCAGTTTTGAAGGTAATTTTTCTTTGTTGTGCAGTCATGCTTAGAATCAGTGTATCACCTTCTTGTACCTAGCAAAAAAATTTGTTTTGTTTTGAGATATCATGTATATAAAGGACCCTTATGCTGCATGTTATATCTTACTAAATCTAGCTATAATCTGATGAGATTGCACTGGTAAATGATTGAAATCCCGTAGCTTTTCCATCCATTGGTGCATGTAGCATCACACTGGCCGCACTTTAAGGGGCAGTCCACCCAAATTACAAGTTGGTGTCAAAAGAAGCAGAAAAATTAAAGAAACAGCTCAGTGAAGGTTTGAGAAAAATATGATAAGAAATAAGAAAGTTAACAATTTTTGAAGTTGTAATCAAACACAAATTGGCAACTCTGTGATGTATGCTGCGAGCTCCTCTCCCATTTGCCCTGTACCCCCCAAATCATTAATTTTCATTTTCTCTAATGAAAATCTTCAATCATACATGCAACTTAGATATAATCACTGACATAATTATTTTTTATACAAAACCTGCATGAAACAAATCTATTCCTTCTTTAAAAAATAGCAATGAAAATTTATGACATTTTGTGTACTGAGCAAATGGGAGAGAAGCTCACAAGGTAGTCACAGAGTTACCAATTTGTGTTTGATTGATTACAACTTCATAAATTCACAGATTTCTTATTTATTATAGGATTTTGCTCAGACTTTCACTAAATCTGTTTCTCTCATTTTACTGCTTATATTTAAATCAATTTAATTCCAGGGTTAACTTTCTCTTTAAGTATTCAGAAATTGTCTAACAATTTTGACCGTCCAACGTTGGGCAACAGTGTGGAAAAACAATTGTTCACAGGAATTCTTTTTTACATTCTAGACGAAAGTGAGTTTTTTTTTTTTTTTCGTTTTCCCCCCATAATCTTTCCCTTTTTTTCTTCAGAGAGAAATGATGAAGTAATAATGTTCACTATATCCTTTAGTACTTGTATTTGCAATGGATGTAATAAATGGATCTTGTTATGATCTGCGTTGGATATCGCTTTCACATCTTTACAAAGAATCCTGAATTTATCGCCCAGACTATGTGCTTTGCCAAAATTGGTTTCACATGAAATTTGTTCTCTACTGCATCATTGATTTGCACAGCAGACAGTCTGGAAGTCTGTTCAACACATTTCACTGACGCTGAACACGTATGGTTTGGTGGTTTCTCAACGACAGAAAGATGTTTCCAGGGGTGAATCAAATGCAATGTTTTCAACACCCACATACAAAGTTTTATAAGATGTCTTATTCTCTGGCATAGCTCTTTTGTAGTTAGTTATTGATAAAGCATCCTCATTATGGTGTGTCTGGATGAATTTGTTCTTGAAGTCGTTAACTTTTTTTTTACTCGAACCAGAAGCATTGTGTACCTGGTAGGATGAGAATGTCATTGTGGCTGAATTGGCAGCATGTGCACACTCCTGTCAGGGAATGACGAGTTGTAATGTTCCCTAGCGGAGGGGAGAGTTTCCACTGTGACGGACCTGAGTGCTATACAAGAAGCCACCATTATTATTATTATTATTATCATAATTGATTGCAGAAATATACTGCAAGAAATTATGCCAATTATCTTGTCATGAATGAATACATGCCAAAAGTAAAGCCACCAAAGGGCAAAACCCAAGTGAAAAGATTTGTTAGGCAACGCCCATCCCCCCCCCCACCCCCACCCCCCACCCCCACCCCCCCCCCCTTCCTGCCAAATTGTCAATTTTACTTAATGCCTTGTTCAGTGTTGGCTTGTAGCAGACGATTCATTACCTGGTAATGCAATTTCAGCAAACAGATTCCTGCATATCAAGCAATTAGAAAATGTTCTTGAATTACTTTACAGAGATTCTCGGATGAATTTTGGACAAATCTTTCTTCTTCCTCTCTAAAAAGTATTTAAAATGTGAACATTTCCCTAAAGTTTGATATCTACATCAACATTTACACAAAACACTATAAAGAGTTGTTTCATATCTAATGCAGATAATGATCTATGAGTTCTATGCCTGTGTTTCTTTGAAGTCCCACGTCGTTAACCAGGCAGTGTTTATTTTGTGTTATCTTTATGCTAACAGTGCACGTCACATTTTTATTCAAGATTTATCACCCATGTAAAGAGTTTGTAAATCAGTTCTCCTTCCGCGTGGGCAGTGCAGGATCGATGGAAAAGAGGTCCTGCACACTTTATTCTTCAGGGCTTTCACACATTTTTCACAGGTACAGTGTATGTTGTCTTTTTAAAGATCAAGCCATACTCTCAGGCAGGGGCAGATCCAGGATATTGTGAAGTTGGGAGCACAAATCTCAGAAAATTTTTTGACAAGCAAAAAAAAAAAAAGAAGGTTATCAGTTCAAAAAGGGGGGCACAATGTACACTTTTCCTTCAAGGGGGGCATGGGCCAGAATTGCCCCCCCTAAATATACCACTGCACTGAAGTCTTTCTATTTGATTTCTTTGATTGTGTACTCCCTGAATGAGAGAGATTTTTTTTTTTATTGAAAAATATTTGAAAGTATATGAGACACATGTTTATGTTTATATAGACTTTCATTATCACATGTCATTGAAAAAAAATGATTTTCTCACCCCACCCCCACCCCCCCCAACAGAAAAAGAATTAAATATGATAAAATCATACTGTTTGTAAATGGTTTAATACAATAGTAGATATTTTGCCGTTCCAGCTAAAACTTACCTGAAGTGAAAAAAAAGTTTGGGGCTCAGAGCAAATTTTGAGGGTTATTATTAGATTGAATTGACATATATCATGGTAACCCTCCCCTGCCCTGCACATCAGATTGATAACTATACCCACTAAAGTCTCTCCATATATTTTCTGGGAATGCAACCTTATCATAATATGAGCCATGGGTATGTCAATTTCATGACTATTTGTCACCTTCAACTGTTTGTCAATTTCAACTGTTGTCAATATCATAACTGTCAATTTAATGATAGTTTGTCAATTTCAACTGTTTGTTTATTTCATGACTGTTTGTCAATTATGATTGTAAGTCAATTTCATGGCTAAGTCTCTCCCACCCCCTGTATCAGCAAAAATAGTGTTTGACGTTTGACACCTTGCATTGTATGATTAATAGCAACTCTCAAGATGTTTGGACATAAACATGTATGATTGATGTCTTCCAAAGATATTTCACGCTTTACCCTATCAGAATTGCCATCACATTCAAACGTTCCATATCGCCCTAACAAAAATGCTTTGAATGTCTGTCTCACCCAAAAAGTTACACTTATGTGACTTTATGCCGATGGTAGAAATGCTGCCCATTTGTATGGATTATTGACTTTCATTGTTGCTGAAAGGTTCTCTATTAACCAGTTGGATACGATTTGACTTTGATATAACATGCATTTCCCATAGACTCCTGCCCGAGGTACATGTATCTTGTGCTTGATACTGAGCAGGTTCCTATTAACTATTAAAGATAAAGTTGAGTTCTGGTCATGATATTGAATTGTAAAAGAAACTGTCTCAAAGCAATTGGGATATGTTGATTATATAGCACATCAGAATTGGTGTATGCTGTAAGGTTTTGGAATCACCAAAATGATGAGAAATTGACTCAATCCTGCTGAGAGTCACATGCACTGCACACAGAAATGTGTATATGGGACTACACACAAATGTTCGGCCCAAACATTTCAGCTGTTTCTTGTCATATTTTGAATGTGAGAGCATTTGAGGAGCAATCCTGTGAGGAGCAATCCTTTGAGGGGGACATATCTACTATGCTAATCTTCCAAACTAACATAATAAGAATGAGAAAGCTCATAAACTATTTTTTTTTTACCTTTCCCAGAACTCAAGCTTCCCTTTAATACTCTCATTCACTGTAGGTTAAAGACAAGAACCATCCATTCCTGAAGGCAATGCATGGGTTAAATTAGATTTTTCCAAACCATTGATTTGTTCTGCTGCTGGTGCAGATGCTGCCTGTTTACATGCATGTATGGATTATTGACTTTTTCTTTGTTGTAGAAACTTCTCTGTTAACCTGTTGACCGCTGTAGTCGCTCATTCCCTAGGCTAAAAGGCAAAAACCACCTGGTCCCCAACTTGACATAGGTTAACCCATAGCAGTTCAGAGTTTTCATATATTCTAAATTAATCAGTATCCCTCTTCAAATTGGCAACAATTGCTCTTATTTTCCACTCCTAAAATAGTTTGAAAAAAGATATAATTGTTTATTGAATGAACCAGTGTGAATGAAAATTGCAAAATTTAACAGGATATTTGCCAATTTGTACATCTAGATAGTGACTGTATATTTTACACTGCATTGCCAATTTAGAGGCTTTAATGATTAGGTACAATTAAATTGCTCTTATTTGTGAACAGCACAACATACGGCATTGAAAATAGACTCAAAGTTTTCTGTGATTTTTGCCCTTTCTCCTCATGTATAATGTGAAATTCCTAGCATTCTAGATCAAAAGATAATGCAAAAACGTCACTAAAAGGAGACACTGTACTGCTATGGGTTAAATAGATATTTCCAAACCATGGAAAATTGAAAATGAATATATCAGTTCATCTGAATATCAAGTCTTTCTTCTGATATGATCTGCGCATGAGCAGGACAAAGGTTCTTTGTACCCTCTGGTAAAACCAACTGTGCTTTATAAAAGTTAAGCAATTGCTTTTAATATAAGCATCATTGTGCATTCCATGATTTACAGCTATATATGCAAGTATTAGTGCTGGTATCGGCATGGAAAATCTATGTCGCCATGTCGCAATAAAATTAACGCCGATGTCGACATGTGTCGACATCTGGACATGAGTCAAACAAGTCTAAACTCGGGTCGCTCCCGTAGTGACCGTACACTATTAAACCAGAGTTACCAGACACAAATTCACAAGAGCTTTACATGGAATACATGCACTATGTCCTCACGGGCTCACACTCGCAGTCATACTCACTTACAGTTCTCAAAGATGCACACTGTCAACTATTTGCCCCAAAATTTGTTTTGTATGATCCAATTTATCAAGCATTAATGAAAGTCATGCGGTGCGAGTCAGCTAGTGTCGCATATCTAGGCATGTACATGTACGTAATGTATACCGGTCGTCGAAGCTAGATACGCAGCGATCGTGTCGCGAGCGCGCGCTGCTAATGCGTATGTGAAACAAATCACGTACGCGCGCACGACGCCACGGCGAGGTACATGTAAAAAGACCCATTTTATGTCGCCATCGGAGCATGCGTGTCGACATGTCGGCAAAGTCCAAAACGAGTACTTTTGTCGCCATAGTGGTGACATCAGGCGTGTCGATACCAGCACTAGCAAGTATCGTTTTCAGGAGAAACAAAAGTTATTCACAAAGCACCTCCATCACTTCAGAATGATTGTTTTAAAATGCACAAGTGGGATGTTTCCATATTAGTTGGTTAATTTGTAGCAATGCTCCGATGTATGCTTCAGGCCTTATTTCGGTTAACCCTTTCAGGACAGGAATTATTTAAGGGTTAAATTGATCACATTTCCTTCTTTAAATTGGCAACATTAATATTTTTCTGTTAGTGCTACATTCAATTCAATTCAATTCAATTTTATTTCACATCTCTTTAAAAAATATTCAACAATCAATATAAATTGAACAATATACAACATATTAAAAATAACAACATTTATGTACATGACAATATAAAAGAAAGATGAAGTGTGGAGGATGTGAGGGATTAACAAAGGCCATTGGCCTGTCAAGGTTAATCCCCTAATTTACCACACTTCAAAAAGAAAATACATTTAAAAAAAAAAAAAAAAAAAAAACAGATAAAACTAACGTAACATAATCACATATACAATCACAACATAACTAATCACATTAATTACATAAAAGGCAGTTAGATTGAAATTAAATTACTCAAAATTAAGAAGATAAGATTTATATTTTTTCCTGAATGCACGAACAGTTGAGCTTTCTTTGAATTCATTAGGCAAGAGATTCCAAGACTGTGGGCCTTTAAAACTGACTGTAGTTCTTGAAAAGTTAAAATGATAGAAAGGTACATACATTTTATTGGCATTTCTTGTGTTATACTTATTGATGTTGCTATTATATTCAAAATATTCATCAAAGCTATTGGGTAATAATTGTTTAGAATAAGAAAACATAAAAGATGCTAGTTGTAATTTGTTTATATCATAAATATTCAATATTTTTAACTTTTTAAACAAAGGTTGGGTATGTGCTAAATAGTTTGATTTGGAAATTGCTCGTATTGCACGTTTTTGTAATAAAAACAATTTTTGTAAGGAATAAGATGAACAACTGCCCCATACAATATTAGAATACATAAGATGTGATAGAATCAAACAGTTGTACAAATTAGTTAAAATCTTCAGAGGTAAAATGTGTTTTAAAATATTTAACACTCCAATGGATTTTGATATTTTTAGAGCAATATAATTTACATGTTCCTTCCAGTTCAAGTTTTCGTCTATGATTACGCCAAGAAATTTAGTACTGGTTTCTCTCTTTATTCTTACATTATTAAGCTCTATGTTTATTTCACTGTCTTGTATTCTACAATTCCTACTCTTAAAGATCATATAACATGTTTTATCGCGATTAATGTAGAGTTTATTAGCAGTAAACCAGGTTTGTATTTTTTTCATTTCTAAATTCAGTAGATTATTTAATGCAACTGGGTCTTTACCTGATAAAAATAAACTTGTGTCGTCTGCAAATGAAATTACTGATAAAATTTTGCTAACATATTGCAGATCATTAATATAAAGCAAAAATAAAAGTGGCCCGAGATTAGATCCCTGAGGTACGCCTACTGAAATATTTTTATATTCAGAATTAAAATTGTCAACAGTTTCATATTGCTTCCTATTACACAAATAACTTTTAAACCACTGTATTGCATTTCCCCTTATTCCATAATATTTCAGTTTGTTTAGTAAAATTGAATGGTTAATACAGTCAAACGCCTTTGACAAGTCTAAAAAAAGCCCTATCACTATGTGTTTCTTTTCAAAAGCTTTGGCAATTTTATCTGTTAACTCGATTAATGCATGAGTAGTACTGTATCCTTTTCTAAAGCCAAATTGTTTCTTGTGTAATATATTGTGTTTATTAACAAAAGTTATTAATTTATCGTAAACAATTTTTTTCTAATATTTTACTAAATATTGATAAAAGAGAAATTGGTCTATAATTATTCAGCATACTTTTATTGCCATTCTTATATATTGGTATAACTTTAGCTACTTTTAATGCATTAGGAAATATGCCCTTTTCAAGAGAAGAATTAAATATATTGCACAAAGCAGATACAATTGCATGAATAGAAGATTTAACAATTTTAGCACTTATTCCATCATAACCAGGAGACTTACTTGCATCAAAACATGATACAATATTGATAATAATAGATTCTGTAATAGGGCTAAAAAATAAAGACTCACAAACAGATTCCTGTAAATAACTATTAAATGATGTACATCCTGCACCATCCAACTTATCATGGATTTTCTGTCCAACTGTACTAAAATAATCGTTAAATAAATTTACAATATGAGATTTATCCTTTATGGATTTACCTTCATATTCAATTTCATCAATATCATTCTTAGTTTTGCTTTTATTTAAAACTGCATTTATAATTTTCCATGTTTTCTTCGCATTGTTCATGACATCATTAAACTTATTATCATAATACTTACGTTTTGTATCACGTATCAAATTATTTAATCTATTTCTAAAATTTACATAAGTAGTTTTGCGATAGGTTGTAGGATTTCTAAGATATCTTTTATATAATATATATTTATGTTTACTCATTTTCTTAATTTCTATTGTAATCCAAGGTTTAACATTTACATGTTTCTTTATTTTCATCTTTATCTCTTGGAAACATTCGTTATATAATTTAACATATATTTCAATAAAACTTTCATACTTCTGATTTACATCATCAATACGATCTAAAAAGTCCCACTTCACAGACTGCAATTTTGAACAAAAAGTATTGATGTGAACATCTCTGAAGTCTCGTTTAGAATAAAATATTTGGGAATCGTTTGTATCAGGTTGAGATGAAATCATGACAAAAGGGGTAAGATGATCACTGACATCTGTTATAATTATTCCACTCAGTTTAACCTTTTCTGGATTATTACAGAAAAAATTATCCAAGGTAGTCGCAGAATGTGAGGTAATTCGGGTGGGATTGAATATTTGCGGTAAGTAAGAAAGTGAAATAAAATTATCAATAAATTCATTAACATATGAGATAACATCAAGTTTCAACAGATCAACATTGAAATCGCCCATAATGATACTCTCCTTTCTCTCATTCATGATAACATTCAGTGGTGCTTGTATATCATTAATGAATGATTGTACTCTTTGGTGTGGTGGTCTATACATAACAAGAACTATATAATTCTTTACTTTATTATATACTTCAATGGATATAGTCTCGACAGCATCAGTAAACACATCTAAGTCTGGTCTCCTTTTAAATCTTATTTTGTCATAAATAAATACTCCTACGCCTCCCCCTCTTTTTCCTTGTCGAGGATTACTTAGGAAGGAATACTGAGGAAGAGAAAAATAGGTATCATCATCATCACTCTTAAGCCATGTTTCTGTGACCCCAATTATCGACATAGGTCTAGAAAATGTTTGAACACAATGAACAAAATTATCAAAATTATGCTTTAAACTACGGCAGTTAAAATGAAATAAAGTCACTGTAGAACGAGTATCAAGATGTTTAGTAGACTCATAAAATTCATCAGGGGTGTAAACTTTGTTATCAGGAAGAGATTCTTCATTATTTATAGTAGCTAAAGACTCATATTCTCTAGAGCTTCTGTTACAAAGAAAGCAATTATTACAAGTTGTAGAATTTTGCCTATTACATAAAATACAAGTACACAACATAAAACGTTCAACAATATTCCCTTCTAACTACAAAACGAAATAGTCTGCAATACAATAGAATGAATTGGTAGTACAAGTGGAAATTATAACTGATACATATATATACGGTGTATATATATACCTCACATGGTATTCTTATTATTTCTCATTTACAGTCCATTAACATGAGCATAAATGTATATTAACTCAACATTTGCCTGTTAAGCTTTAAATGACAATGTTTTTATATTTTCTTGAGATCATCCACAGAGTATATTCTTTTCCTTACAGATCCTCCATTCGTTGCTTTCACTAGAACAGTAACTTTGCCATCCGTGGACCAAGCGGCAATCACATTATTGTTGTTTTTCACCTCATCTAATTCACCTCATGGCTCTAATAAGGTGTAATATCTTTGAAAACAATATACATGGTTAGGAACTTTGTCCACCATTTGACATAATTGCCAATTTCAACAAAAAACAATGATTTTGAACATCACAATGTGTTGCCAATTTAAGGATTTCAAAGCTTATTCTCATTTTAAAAATTCCAGTCATCAAACGCAATATGATCATAAAACAAAAATGGGCATAGTGTGTGTAGAAATTATTGCTCTTTCACCTCATGCATCTGGTATATTTTTTAGAGCTCTGAATCAAAAGTTATTGAGCCAAACCACAAAATGTGGTCAATTATCTTGAAAGGGTTAAGATATACATGTATGGTTAGGATTGCAATTAATTAAGAGTGAATTGGTTTTTATGTTAGATTTCGGGTTAGGGTTAAGGTTAGGTATAGCGTTTGGTCCAGGTTTGGTTTTAGAGCAATCATTGCCAGAGCACGTTGTGCATCCGTCTCATGTGCTCACTAAGAAGTAGTCAGTTCAGGGCCCTGTTCCATTAAACTTGTCATCAATGACAAGTTGCAATAACTGTTATAAGCTACTGAAATCCTTGCATCTCATTGGCTGAGAGCAAATTTGTTGGTTAAAAATCACTGACAAGACACTTGATGAAACGCCCCCCTGATCACCCAAGACACCTCATCAGACTCAACAGTCTGTCTGATGGGACAGACAAGTTTGTTTTATTAGCTCATTAGAGACAACTGTGTTTAGACTGAAGGACTCTTGTACATATATTTAGCCCATAGCATCAACATGCAGGAGGCCATGAGATCGGAATAGTGGGCCGCCAGAATGAGATGTGTAGCCCAGACCTTAGGATGGGCCAGTTCACACGAGAAGAAACATTGTATAGAAACATATACTTTGCCAATAAGTGTAAGATGAAATAGACATGAACACAAAACCAGGATTCTTTGAATTGGGGGGGAGGGGGAGAGTAGAGGGAGGAAGGAGTGAGGATGGGCACAAGTCTTAAAATGCACTGACAAGCAACACTCATCCTCTCCTCTCCTCTCCCTCCTCTCCCTCCCCGAATTTACATTGATTTCTACCACAGGGATATATAGCATAAGTGCGCACGACTTTATGCGAGCAGTTGATGCAGCCACACAACCAAAATTAGGAGCCCTACACTCAAACACAGTACTTGGGACATCGTATGCTGTGTTGCCTGTGTACGATTCCAGTGTACTCGTTTGCGAAAGATACATGATTTGATTTTTTATTTTAAAAAGACATTATACCGATTGTCACATTGAATAGCCATTAGAATTTGTAAGGATACACTTGTTTTGCCTGTTTTTGCAGTTAATTTGTGAAAAAGACTTCACAGTGCTGAATTCATTCGATTCTAGAAATGCATAAAATTGTATTGAAACAGTAGAGCGACTGTTTTTTTTGTTGTTGTTGTTGGGTTTTTTTTATAGCCCAAACATGGCGACAGGTCGCATCAAACGTAGAGGGCGTTGCATTATCCACTGGTAAAGATCGATGGGTGTGTTTTATAAAATATTCAAAGTCAAGTGTGAAGGTAGCCTGTGAAACAGAAAGCAAAGGGAACAATAATGCACAGGTGTCACATTCCTCCCTCCCAATCAGACTCTATCAAACAGGATATATCGATGACGGTAGAAAGTCGGCCCCCATAAATCCCCTGGATATCATGTTTTTACTGTCTGAATAATTGTGATCTTTACGAGTGGGATGCATACCAAAGTCCTCAAACACCAAACCCTGATGTAGTGGCTTACGTTACCTGATGAGTTTTGTACAGGTTAATTACTCCCACAGCCTATCCCTTGGAGGTAATACAGAATTTTCTAAAGGTCCAAATGAATCAGCTTTGCCTTCTCACATTGGCACTTGTTTTTTCTCATCTTTCACTCTTACATTCTTTAAGACAAATTAGAATATATATTTTAAATGAGGTCTATATGAATGAAAATTACAAAATGCTACAAAAAATTGTCAAATTGTATATGAATATTCCTGTAGTGATTACAAATTTAGAGACATATATACTTATTTTCAATTCAATCATTCTTATTCATGAACAGCACAATGTACTAGATTAGGAATTGAATCCTATTTTTTCAGTGATTTTTGCTCTTTCTGCTCATGTACTTTGTGTTTACAAACCTTTGGAATAACAAACCTTCAGAGTAATGCATCAAATGTTGGGAATTATAACCCCCTGCTATGGGAAATTTGTGTTTTGGAATGATGAATCTTGCAAATTGTGAACCATCGGAAAAACGAACCTTCGGAAAAACATGTACTCCCCGATATGTCCCCCAAACTTGGATCTCGACCAGGGCCCCGTTGCATAAAACTTACCGTTAATGGTAACTCTGCTATCAATGGTAACTACCATGGTAACATCACTCAACAGCCAAACAAAATCAAGGTTTCCATGGGAGTTACCATTGATGGCAAAGTTACCGTTAATGGTAAGTTTTATGCAACGGGGCCCAGATCATATAGTGTTCTATTGGGTTTTAGTACATAGTGATGGTACAGGTGTACATGTATTAAATGCATGCATGTTCTTCCCATTCAACATCTGATTACGATGAAAATATGATGATATCAAATGCCAGCTTGATGTTATCTCTCATAATAGAGTCACCCGCTGTCATACAAAGCACAAGACCCCCAGCTGCCCATTCTGTTTTTACTCAACTCTCCGTCTTCAGTCCCTCCTATCCAAAATAGAGCGGGGTTGGGAATGGTTTGTAGGTGTGGGCCTGGGGGTACTAACACAATTATTACCTCTGACAGTCCAACTGTATCACTTAGCATGTGTTTTTCCACATCTGATTTCTCGTGCAGGGCCCTCTGGCAATGAAACACTTACGACTTCTTGCTCCATTGGATGTTCTTGAGTACAATGTATGCCCCATCTCAAGCATGGATACATAACTGGCATGTTCTTCTAGTCATGCATGACACATGGGACTGTTCCCATGACCGTTTTAACATTTTTTTTTTTTTTCTTAACATCAACTTGGCGGTGGTGTACAACCTCTTAGGGATAAACTTATGCATGAGAAAGCTACCTGTATGTTTTGTTGTATGCCCCATCTCGAGCATTGATACAAGCATGTTCTTCCAGGCGTACACAACACGTAGGACTGTTCCCATGACCATGACAACTTTTTCCCCCTCTTCTTAACATCCACTTGACAACGATGTACAAGCTCTGAGGAACATGTGGTACTTTATGCATGGCATGGCTTCATGAGACTGTTCCCACAGCACAAAACTCAATACGAAATACAAAACTCTCACTTGGATGAACGTTTTAGCCAAAAGATAAAAATAATCATACTATGAGTTTTAAAGTGATTTTTTGTTGCATCAACAAAATTTCTCATGTTGTTTCTTTGTTTTTTTAAATTTAAATCAGTAATTAAAAAAAAAAAAATCAAGACAATTTAAATCATGCCAACCCTCATTTTGATGAATTAGTAAAGTCCCAAAACAAAGTCAAAGTTTCTTTTTAAAATAATTCTCATCTCATTCATGCAACACAATATTATGTTTGTGTATTTGTGGATGACTTTGCTGGTTGAAACAGAATAGTGTCCAAGGCCTGATGTATCCAATAGGAAGCACCTCTAGCAAGCACCTCTAGCCTTCCACATTAAGCCACTGCCTGTTGGAACCGGGTCGATCCTGTATTAAGCCTATGGAAATAACATAATCCGGTAGTCCTCAACAGAACTTGAGGTTTTTTGATTTATATATGCTATCCTTGGCTCTATTCTTAGTAGGTGCACATGGCAAAGGATAATGACTAAACCTTGGACTACTGACAGCCTTTCACATGGATTGAGTGTTAATAGCTATTTTGGTTGGTCGTATCAGTCATGAAATGTGGCCTTTGACATGAATAGACATTATTTAACCAGTTGTAAAGGCAAGTTTCTAAAAGATAAACATTTTAATTTTTTGTTTGTTTAGGGTTAGGGTTAGGGTTACATACTATTTGTCTATGTATGCAAATAATCTGCAAATTAGCTACCTTAGCTAATTTACATTAGGGGCTATTTTTAGAAACATGCTCCTATGACTGGGTTAAATGATGCCTACCATTGATATGAGAGAGAGAGAGAGGTAGGGAGTGTATAGAGATTATGGATGCAAAGTGACCAAGATTTCGTGCTGAAGTCGACTAGTACATGTAGTTTTCCAAAGACCCTTTCAACTTGTCCCAAATTATGCCACAACTTATGTTGAGTATATATATGTATGATAACAGTTCACAGTGATGTAACAAAATCCCTTTAAAGATGAAGTCTCACTGTGAGTACTACTACTTAAAGATTATTTTGACTTCAAGTGATGTGATTGCTTTGTGAAATGAAATGATAAAAAAGGTGGATTATGTAGCGCATGAAAATGATTGTATATTTTGAGGTTTTGAAATCATCAAAATGATTTTAAAAAATTGACTAAACTTGCTGAAAATTTCATGAAGCGAACAACACTGCACACAGAAATGGGTATGTGAGACTGCACTCACATGTGGCATGAAAGTTTGGTCCAGACTTTTCAGCTGTTTCTCGTCCTTTTTTCGGATATGATTTTGAAAAGAAGTCCTTTTCATGGGGCTTTTATGCGATGATACCCTTCAAAAAGGACTTCAAAAGAACGAGAAAACTCAGATTATTTTTCACCATCACCAGAAGTCATCCTTCCCTTTAACATGTTAGAAGCCATGTGTGGGATACATTCTGGGTACAGAATTAGATCCAGGTTGCTTTAGGTCCTGCATTATTTATCCCACTCAAGGCGCAGGGATGCACAGAGCGTGTATCCGCTGCTGTCGCTGAGGCGGTATAAATTGCAGCCTCTCACGGATTCCCAGTGGCCCAGAGAACCTGCCCAGGGTTCTTATACCTTGATACCTTACTCTCTAGCCTCCATCGATGGGTAGCTATGGGAATTCAAACCCCTCTCATCCGAAACATTTTTTTGAATTTCATTTCCATCCACAACTCCATTTAAGCAAAACAAAAACATGTAATAAAAAAAAAATATGTATAAACAATAACATGGTACGAAGAAAAAACAATGTTGTTTGAGTAATTTGCGTTTTTTTCCTTTGTACATGTACATGTAGTATAGGTGGGCATGTGTGCCTGATCCGATAATGGAAAAATGGGGAAAGAAAAAGTGAATGATAGAAAGAGAGAGACAGAGAGAGAGGGGGGGGGGGAAGGAAAATGAAAACAAGATCAAAGGACCTTCTCCTCCACCCACCCCAAATCAGAAATTCATACATTTCACCCTCCCCCCCCCCCCCCCCCCCCCCCATATAGCAAGCCCCCTTGATACCAGTGCCCCACCAATGGTGGGCCTATGCCACTGAATATTATTAATGAATTGCAAGATGCACCCTAACATTAATCAACCCAAATCATGCTGTGATTTAGTGTTCTTTCTACCGGTACTCATTCATAATCTGTAGCATTCTAGATAAAAAATGATTTACGAAACATGATAGAAATAGGATTCCCCCCCCCCCCCTCAAACTCAAGGACTCAACTATCAATGAATGCTGAAAATGTCAAATCGGAAAAGAAGAAATTTGTGCGACATCTGTCCGTACCAATGCATGAAGGACTTCATGGCTGCAGAAAGTGCAGAATTTTATTGTGTCTATCGAAATGCAATGATTGTACATCATGCACTGATCACTGCAGATCTGAAGTAGATATCAATCTAGTGCATGTGCACTCTTTGTGCACTGTTCACAGAGCATTCTAACTTGATTTACACACATGGCAGAGCTGCCTTTATTGTGTTTTCATGTAAATTATCTCAACCACACCACGGTTTAGTATGTTCTTTCTATCGAGTTGGATAGACAGATAGTTTGAAAGATGGATAGATGGTAGACAAAAAGACAGAAGAAGAAGAAGATCTACATGTATTGACTCATGTGCATTTTATGCAAAGTTGACAGAGCGGTTGAAAATGATTTTACACATGGTAGAGCTTTATTGTGATTCGATGTCAATCTCAACCACATCATGGTTATGTTCACTCTAGAGTTTAGATAGACAGATAGATTGCTAGATGGATGATAGGCAAAGAGATAGACAGAAGGAGGAGATCTACTAATGCATGCACAATTTGTATGCATCGCTGACAGAGCAGTGTAATATGATTTAACACATGGTAGATCTCAATTGTGATTTGATGTCAACTATCTTCTTCTCAACCACATCGATGAGCTGTGTTTAGTCTCGAGTCATGTCATGAGTAAAGATAGAAGGATTGATTGATTGATAGCTAGATAGATCAAGTGATGGAGAGATAGACTGATAGATAGGTAGATACATGTAGATGAACAGACAGACATGAAATAGAAAAAGTGACAGAGATACATAGAGAGGAGGGGGAAGGGAAAGAAGGAAGGAAGGAAGGAAGAAAGAGAGGGACGAAAGGAGGAGACAGAAAGAGAGGGAGAGATACAATTAGACAGATACACCGAAGTGGAAGGAAAAAAAAGAATTAAAAGAAGAAGAAGAACCAAAGAAGTGCTGAGTAAAAACGTTGATTTGTATTCATGTTGCTTTCAGTAGGTGTGTTCGCATGTATAGGTCAGTGGCTTTATTTCGGTCATTGGCATATAAACCACCTAATGGGGTTGCCCGTGTGTGATGCATAGTGACTGTTTTTATAAACTTGCCTACATGCACAGCCTTGAGCATTATGCATAAAACGAGTGACGATAGTTTATAGGTATGAGGTAGAATCGATGTAGTGTTGTGTATTGGTAAAAGTACAATATAATTTGTGAACAAATTACCATTTGGGATAACATCATAGTAGCCAGTAACATGGCTTGAGTCCAGCCATTGAGGGGGCGCTGGTGTCTGAAGGGGCACTGACCTTACAACATGGATAAAATGCGACAGAACAAGACTGCTGGGTGGGTTGAGAGTGTGGAGGGGGGGTGTAATTATGTCCTTTTTAGGTTGACATCCCCCTCTCCCTTTCTCTTTCTTTGAATGACTTTTCCTTCTGTTTTTTTTTTCTCTTTTTTTTTTTTGCCAATTAATAACATGCCCCACTCCCCATTCGAAGCTATGCCACTAATGGAAGTGATGCAACTCATAAGAATAAGTTGTCTTGAAATTCTTGCATATATATATTAAAGATTACAAGTAAAAGGTTACTTCTTGGACATATTTTGGATCGAGCTTGTTTAGAAGCGTTTAGGACTTGCAAATTTTGAGTGATTCTTTTATATTTTGATTATTTTTTTCTTCACAATGTCATTTATTTGCACAAAGATTCAACAACACAGGAATACTAACGATGTAACTATTTCTCTGCTTGCCAAAGTTTTAATAACCAAAGTCAAATTGCAGGCTTGCTTGCACTAGGCAAGTAGTTACATGTGCATGACTGTACGATAAGATGGCAATGGGTACAGACCATTGCCCCAGTGGGAACAGATCCCTGTATGACGTCAAGAGAAACACAGTGATATGATTGATGGGAAGGAGTAAGATAGCCACTATGGTGGACAGGCTGGCTACCTATTTTCTGCTCCAATTAGGGCTTTTGCCATATTTTCCCTTTTTTCCTTTCTCTCTCCCCATCTCTGTTTTAAGCACATGATTTTTATCAGTATAATGGCAATTTCGCTGCAGGACGTGCTAAGGCAGGGCCAAGAACGCCAGCAGGACATTAGTCAAAACAAACAGAATGTTCGGAAATTGTTTTTAGTGACCCATTTTATATTAAAAGACAGAAGTTATATTTGGCTTGTTCCAGCATCTTATCAAATTGCCAAGTTAAATTGCTGCATGTCAAATTGTATTTCCGTATAAGTTTTGACAAACTTGCCTCAGGTACGAGAGCTGTGGCTGTAAATAGATGGACATTTATTGTTTTAAAGCCTTGTTTTCATGTTCATGACTTACAACGTATTGTTTTGCTTGGCATGAAAAGATTGCTCAGAGATATATGAGAATGTAGCCTTTGTAGAAGTAGAACTTTGTTTGTTTGTTTGTTTTATTTTCCGTCATATAAAAAGAATATACAATCACATAAATATAAAGCAAATAACAAAATTCATATACATAACACAAGCCAAACTGTTCGATAGTATGGCATTAAATTTAACAGCACAATAAATAACGATTGAAGAATGAAAAATACAGTGTAAACAAGGAAAGGCAAGAAAGAGACGGCTGGATAGCCCATTTTCAGCTACACTTATATAGTGCAACTGGTCTTCCACGGGGACCAGATACTGAATGAAAAAGAGAAAGAAAAAGTGTAAGAGAAAGAGAGAAAAAAATAAGATATGAAGAAAGAAATTATGAATACTATATTTAAAATATTTAAAACAAAAACAAACAACAAAAACAAAAACAAAAACAAAACAAAAACAAAAATTAAGGTCTCATTTGCTTAAGTGCTCGTTTAAATGAAAGCAAAGATGTGCAATTTTTGATACATTGGGGAATGCTGTTAAATAACTGAGCACCCCTGTAGAAAAAGGTGCGTTTGCAGTTGTTTGTTCGGGGTTTCGGAAGGGATAGATTCTTGTAGAAGTAGAAGTGTAGTTTAAAAATCTTCTTGCTTTCACTTTTTTAAACCTTGAAAGTTATCCATGCAGATTTCTTGCTCCATTTGTAATTGTTTTGGCTTTCTTGTTTAAAAAATTTTCTCTCCTGTACCAATTGTTCATGTGTTACCCTCATTTTCCTTTCTTGTTGTTTGACTAATGTGCCTTTTTAAGGAGGGAATTGGCCAACAAGTAGAATATTTCTTTTCCTCCTGTGATGCATGCCAAAATAAAATGTGTTGATGAATGCATTACCTGAAAGAGACATTCATGGAGAGATGAAGATGTGTCACACAGAGAGGAGTGAGAAAAAAGGAGAATGAGACAGATAAAGATAAAGAGATATAAAGATTTAAAGATAGGGAGAAAAAGGAAAGAGAAAGGGAAATAGAGATTAAGAGAGAGGGAGATAAAGATTTTAGATGTAAAGATAAGAAGTTAGGGAGAAAAGGAGAGAGAAAGGGAAAAAGAGATTGAAAGGGGGGGGGGAGATAAAGATAAAGAGATATGAAGATAAGAAGATAGGGAGAAAATGAGAGAGAAAGGGAAATAGAAATTAAGAGAAAGAGAGGGGGAGACAGGGGAGGGAGGGAGGGAGATAAAGATGAAGAGATATAAAGATAAGAAGATAGGGAGAAAAGGAGAGAGAAAGAGACATCAATGAAATTCAAGGAGTGATCCGTTCACAGAGATACAGTTTCTATACTGTGTTTGAATCCATAGTTCGGAGTAGACAAATAGACTAGCATTCAGAAATCAAACAAATCTGACACCTCTGCACACCATAAGAACAAGTGTGTCCTGTGTTTTATAGTGCAATTCAAGTTTGTAGTCGATCTCTTTCCCTTATACTACCGGTTGAATCTGCCTCTCTCTTTCATTCTCTTTATTTCTCCTTCATTCCCATTCTTTTTCTTTCTTTCTTTTCTCTCACTTTCTGTCTCTCTGTCTCTCTCTCTGTCTCTCTCTCTCTCGGCCTGCCTGCCTGATATGTTGATGCAGAAATTCTAATATTTTTATTCATTTTTTTTACCAGAGCTCTTTTTAGTTTCTAGAGCTCTTTTAGCACTTTTTAGATTTGCTCTCCTCTTCTGTGTAATTTTTTTCCCACTGATATATGCCACTGCTTAGAATCGTGCAGCTTTATTCTCTCTCTCTCTCTCTCCCTCTCTCTCTCTTTCTCTCTTCCTCTCTCTCTCTCTTTCTCTCTTTCTCTCTCTCTGGGCTGTAGGGAATTTATATGAACAGCCAAAACTACAGTACACTAGTCACTCTAAAGGAACTAGAAATTTACATAATGCTTGTTTTCGTCCCATCTTATCTACATCAAAGTCGAAAGAAACTAGAAATTTGCATAATTCCAGTTTTGATTTCATCTCATCTAAACCACATTCTCCCTTTTTTTTTCTCTCTCTCTCTCTCCTTTCTATTTGCCTCTACAGTACATGTACTAGCCAAGACTGTCCAAGGAACCAGTACGAGCGAGGGAGGAGGCTTTGACTACGATCAGTCGTGGATATGTGCATTGTAAGTATCCTTTGTGTGCCATTGCACTTTACATGTAAAGTAGAAGCCTATAATAGTATTCAAGTCATGCAACCGCATAAAATTGACATTTCTGTTCAGAGGTAGGAGTACTGAACATCTGTTAATACCTGTGAGCTATTTATATGTAGGTCTTTAAAGGAGAATGAAACCCTGCGGAAAAATCATTTTTAATGACAAGAGAGGATAGAGAGAAGCAATTTAAAAAATGTTCCATCAAAATCGGTTAAGAAATGAGAAAGTTGTGGAAGTTTGAAAAGTCTCAATTTACTTTCTATGGCGATCCTCAAATTGGCAGTGTTGCTTCAAAATGACAGGTTTAGTAGGACAACTCTCCATATGTTTTGTACACAAAATTTCATATTTTCCCCATTTTCTCTCAAGGTGCAGCTTGTCTCCTTCTTAGCTCAAGATATATCATTGAGAAATGTATTTGACACAACATATGTTGATTTCACAAAAAGACAAGCATCATTTTTAGAGATAATGGAGAAAATATGAAATTTAGTGTAGAAAACACATGGAGAGTTGTCCTACTCTACCTGTCACTTTGAAGCAACATTGCCAATTTGAGGATCGCCATAGAAAGTAAATTGAGACTTTTCAAACTTTCATAACTTTCTCATTTCTTAACCGATTTTGATAGAACTTTTTTTGAATTGCTTCTCTCTATCCTCTCTTGTTATCAAAATGAATTTTTTCCCAGGGTTTCATTCCCCTTTAACTCTTTATTCACCTTGAACCAAAACATTGGACTGCCACATTGTACGGAGTACATTTCACATATACACTGGGTGATTTCAAGTTCGGTGTTGGTGTTGGTGTTGGTGTTGAGAGCGTGAATTGGGCTGCTGATTCTAGCCCCTACACCGAATTTGAGTTTATGAAAATAATACCAATCACATTATATATAGCTCAACACTTAGTGAAGTCAATCCCAGCACCAGCTTGATTTCAGGTTTGGTGTTGTGGCTGGTGCTAGTTTTGCCCCAACACCAACACCAGCTTTCAACACCGAACTTGAAATCACCCACTGTATGTGTGCCAAAAGTCGACTGTGGCAGCCCCCTGTTTGTTCCAAAGGACGACCAAAACCAGGAAAGAGTTAATGCCGTTCCCTTCTTGCTTTTCTCTTTAATACATGTTCTGTATCCAGTTGCATAATAGACTCCATACTCGTGTGATAGTTTTGCACCAATTTGACTAAGACATGTACATGTAGGCTTTAAAGGTGCCATTTAGCATTTTGACATGGTTATGATATGTGTTCAGTTGTATCATAATTTGCTATAGAATGGAAGAAGAAAGTGCCCTGAAAGTTTTGTTTTTTTTAAGATCAACTTTTAGTAAAGGAAGAAGTAATTATTTTGCAATTAATCTATGAAGGAATTGATTCTATTGAAATCTTATTCCATTTTCAATTTAATGGAAATTTTAAGGAAAATTAAGATGTAATTCTAAATTTTTTTTGATAAAAACGTAATGAAAAGTCAAATTTTTTGCTGAAAACTGTGAATGTACTCAGTTATATGAATTATTTAGTAATTATTTAGTAAGGGAAAATTGATTTTTTAGTACGGAAAGATTGAAAATTGATTTTCAATAGTAATGATAATGTGAATCCCATTGATACTCTCATATCATGGATATTGTAGTTCTATGATTAAAGAAATAATTTCTAACGAATTCAATTAGATTTTTTTCTACCCATACAATCTTCCTTGCTATTAATTGCTTGGACCATTTTTTTTTCTACATGTAGGTCAGAAGTTGAAAAATGAATAAAACAGCTAGAATGCCGAGAAATGTACACTTAAATATATGAATTAAAAGTCATTGCCGTTTCCTGAAGAAGAGGCATAAACGCAGTGCTTAAGCCCGTCATATCCTGTAGCTTTAGCAGCTATGCAAACACATAGCAGGCTACGCTAGACTGCCTCAACAGTAATATGCAATCATGTCAGAAAAATCTCAAAAGCCATTGGAGTTGAGAAAGCTAATCAGTGTTGAAGGACGTTATCAAACAAGATGATAGACAGTGATATATCATCTCTAGGATTTAGTACAATGTCATGCAGCAATGACTTTGACATTTGAAATAATTTTACCCTTCCCTTTAACCCTTTCAGGACAGGAATTATTTAAGGGCTAAATTGATCACATTTTGTTCTTCAAATTGGCAACAATATTTTTCTTTTAGTGCTACATGGTTCAAATAACGTGTAATGTCTTTGAAAACAATATACATGGTTAGAAATTTGTTGAATAGTTGAAAGAAATTGCCAATTTTGATGAAAAACAATGATTTTAAACCTCTCAATGTGTTGCCAATTTAAGGATCTCAAAGCTTATTCTTGTTTTTAAAATTCCTGGCATCAAACGCAATATGGTCATGTAATAAAAATGGACATAGTGTGTGCAGAAAATTTTGCTCTTTCTACTCATGCATCTGGTATATTTTTTAGAGCTCTGGATCAAAAGTTATTGAGCCAAACCACAAAATGTGGTCAATTGTCTTGAAAGGGTTAATGAGGTAAGTCAGGTAAGTGATAAAGCATATTCAAAATCAATGTACAATATGCATTGCTTATAAATGTATAAGTATAAAACTGTGGTTTATTCCTTGGGAGCTCAGCTAATTCCATAGACCAATTTAAGAAATTTCTGAAAACATGTCTCTTCCCGGAATAGTTGAACCCCTTCCATTTCTTTCAAACTTTATGCTTGATAAATTCATTTTTATTTAATGTTATATACATGTATTATTAATTTTGTCTAAATGTTGTGATATATGTATTATTAATTGTATTAATGTTATATTAAGTATTATCAAGTTTGTAAATGCTGTGATATAGTTGTGCTATGGAGAGCATACCAAATGCTAGTTATTATTATTATTATTATTATTGTTATTATTGTTATAGTAGTAATTTTCATTGTTTCCAATTATATAAAATAAATTTTAATATACTGGTGTGGTAGCATAAATACATTTCAACAGTTCTGTAATCGAACAGGTTTGTTAACTAACTGATGCATTTTAAAGAATAAAAAGGAAGCCCTGATTAGGGTCAAAGATATTCCTTTTGGAAATATAGATTGCATACTTCCAGATGTATCAATTTTCAAATATCTATCAAACCTCTTTGTTAATGTAATAATTCCATTAACCCCACCCGTAAATATTTTTCACTTGTTATGCCCCCACTGAGAGATTACCGATGTAGCTGCGAGTATCACCAGATTGATGATCAACTCAGCTAGCATTATATCACAGTCATTTTCATATCTATAATTGCAGCCGGTGAATTAGTCCATGAGTTGTGCGTGATGTATGTGATTACTTTGACCTCTGTCATTAAGGCTGGATGATGCTTATTATTAAAGTTGTCTATTCACCTCCTACATTTGGTTACAGTACAGCAAGGTTATTGTAATTCATCCTCCATTTTATTCTCCCTCTTATTTTAACTTCTTCTTTTTCTCTGTTTTCTTCTACTTAAAGAGGGTGTTGGGTTCTGAAAAAGGCAAAAAATAATTTGGTATTTTCTCTTTCTGTTTACGTCATTATGGTAGCATATCGTAGTAGAGATGTCCTCCGAAAAGCATTGCTCTGTAAATGACATCATATTCGAAATATGGCTGGAAATAAGCTCGTGAATTTTGGACCAAATTTTCTTGCCACATGTATGTGTAGTCCCACATACCTATTTCTTTGTCCAGTGCCTTTCAGTGTGATTTTCTGCAGGGTCGAGTCAATTTCTCATCATGTTGATGATTCCAAACACCTCATTATATACTCTAATTCTTATGTCCTACGTAATCAACCTTCCCAATAATAACTTCTAGACATTTTCTTCCACAATAATAATAATAATAATAATAAACTATTCTTGTATAGCGCATAACACATTACGTAAGAATGTCTCTATGCGCTTGAGGAAAAAAAAAGAAGACGAAAAAAAAAAAGAGAAATTTCTGAGTTCCTTTACCTGCTTAACAATTGGAATAAGTATGTTTTAAGGGCAGACTTAAACGTATCTATGGTATTAATGTTTCTAAGAGAGTCGGGAAGGCTATTCCATAAAATCGGGGCAGCATGTGCAAATGAACGTTCACCATATGTCTTGGTATGAACAGGAGGAACAATAAATAAATTCTTCTTACGTGATCGGAGATTTCTTGTTGGTGTGTATGTAGTGAGTAAGTCATTTAGATAAGAGGGAGCTAATCCATGAAAACATTCATAAGCTAATAACTGTATCTTGAACTTGATGCGTTGATGTTATCATATGATCACTGCTCAACTTTTAACATCTCTCCTCTTTTTTGCCTTCTTCATCTCATTACATTTTTTTTCTTCTATTAATTCCCCCCCCCCCTCTTTTTCTACCGTTTCCTTGTATTCCATGTTCTGTCTGTTGTTCCTCTTTTCCCTATTCTACATTGTTTTTTCACTTGAAAGTCATTTCACCAGTGAGTTAATTGTGTTATCTCAGGTTTCAATGCTAAAATCATATTAAATTTCTTGTAGCTAGGTATATAGATGTTCAGTACATTTTGACAATTGATTTTTACCATGATATATTTTAGACTGTATTGTAAGAACTTCTAAATGTATCGCCTACAATGTAAGAAGGTAGAGGCCAAGCACTTCCAAGAGCTACCAAAAAAGATGAAAATTGGAAGACCAGAAATAATGCAAAAAGTCAAAATGCATGTTCTATTTTTATTGAGTAAGGTGTCAATGGAGTGTATTCCCAGGGCTGTCATACTCACAAAATGGAGACAAATTCCCAGGTCATTCATTCTGACAGATGGGAGCGGGGAATCGAGTAATACAGCGAGATAAATCTTCATACGTGTGAAATTGGCTCGGAATCCTGTTTTGCGCCATTCACGGCGCCCGTCTATCCAGGTGCATTCCCATTAGTCGGAACAAGTTTAAGTGTGAGAAATTTATAGACTGAGCAGCGTTGCTCGAGAAAAGGATCTTGAGTTTGGAGTTCCCAGTTTCCATTAGCGCAAGTCGAACAATCCTCCCCTCACTTGAGGAATTAGCTCAAGCTTCAGACATGTCGTAGACTGAGTGCTTCATCACTGATGAATCGGGAACAAGCACTAGCTTCCTTTGGATAAAAGCTGAAGCTTGTAATCAAGTGCAAGGGCGAAATAGCCTGCTATTTGTGGCTTCACTGCATATATTAGCTTAAGCAGGGCCCTATAATTAACAATCAAACACAAGTCCCAATTATATGATGCCGATTTGTATAAAATCAAGAGGCATTTGATATCTTTAGCTGCGATTAAACGCAATACTTTAAGGAAGAGGGCCCTGGTTGTGATTAGGCTAATTTCCCAGATCAGAATTCGCCCGCTATTTTGACGACTCTCGCTAATGAGGACGGATCTCCAGTGGAGTATGCCAATAAATGGCCACTCTTCTTCTTCCTCGGCTGGCCGGGTCACTGGAGGATAGCGAAAAGGGGGGCAATTAAGGGCCAATTCAATCGTTTGATAGCAGGTGCGTCTTACACATGAGATCCCGCAGCCAATACATCATCTGGGGAGCGTTTCATGAAGAGTCTTGTCAGTGATTTTCACTGACAACTGTTATAAGCTACTGAAATCCATGCATCTGATTGGCTAAGAGCAAATTTGTCAGTGAAAATCACTGACAAGACTCTTCATGAAACGCTCCCCTGCACTCTAACACGCGACTAATCGGCATCGAGAAGGGACTACAATCGCCACCAATTTGGACAATTACTCCAGATTGGAGGAGTGAAGGAAAATAGTGGGAGAATGGCAATATGCCTTCTTATGACGGCAGAAGGTATCTTTTGGGAGATGGGATTACATTAAAAGAAATTAAACATACATGTAGACTGTAAAGTCCCTATCTTTATTCATCTTCACACATTAACAAAGGGTGGCTTCAATCCTTCTTGATTGGTTCATATGACATGATATGGTAATAGAACTCTTGTATTAGTACAGTTAACTTTGCCTGAGTCGAATCTGTTGGGACCACTAAAAAATAGTTTGACTTACATGTATGGAGAATTTGACTTAGGAAATGTAAATGACACATATTTTGCATAGTTTAGTAAAAAAAACTGATTCGACCTGGGGAAAGTTCGACTTATGCGACTTTGAGTTATGCAAGGTTAACTGTATATTAAGAATTGTTTTGTTGATGGATATTGTATGTTTGATGATAATGCACAAAGGACCAGAAATCCAAAACCTTATCAATTTTTTCCTTTTCTACTTTTTCCCGCTGATCTTCTCGTCCTCTTATTTACAAAGCTATTCATATTTCGTGTATTGAAGAGATTCACATGTCAAAGCAAACTATCAAAGTACAAAGAAACAGATTTTTTTATTCGATTAATAGTCGTACATGTATATCCCCTTCCTCCTAATGTCAAGTAGCATCAACTAATAACAAAGAGATATATGTAGCCAGAAGGATGTTACAGTACTAATGCCCTTCTGGCACTCAGCGAATGAAATTGCCTTGCTTCACTGAGAGGAATACAAAATCAGTAAACGATTAAGATCCACCCTCACCTGGCATCTGTCAGTGATAGAAATTATTTATTGAATAAACTGCGAACTTTTAGGAAAACCAGAAATTTTCGCGTGCATGAAACTTTCGTGAATTTCGCAAAAGGTCAAGATTTGCGAAAGTTTCATGCTGCGAAATAATCAAATCATAATTGATACAACATAAAATTATTTCCAAATCGCGAAAGGTTCTTGCTGCAAAATTGGGTGTCATAGACAATTCACAAATGTTTTATGTCTCGAATGGTTCTGGTTTGAACAGTGCTTTCAAACAAAATTCTATGCAAGATGTACCTAACCACATGACACTTTCCGATATCTCTTGTTTTGTAAGGTAGGGGACGTATTTCCCCCTTCTCCGTCAAATGGCAAAAAGAAGAAAGAAATAGATGAATTGATAAGAATCAATTTCTACGTTAATTTATGTTTTTCATCTACCTTGTAATAATGGTGCCCCCCTCAGTGGCTCCCCCAACTTCACACCACCGGGTATGGGTAAAGACTGTCTGCAAATATGTCTGTCTGGTAGCCTTTAACCCTTTCAGGACAGGAATTATTTAAGGGCGAAATTGACCACATTTTGTTCTTCAAATTGGCAACAATGATATTTTTCTTTTAGTGCTACAAGATTGCAATAAGGGGTAATGTCTTTGAAAACAATATACATGGTTAAAAGAATTGGCGAAAAGTTGACAAAGTTGCCAATTTCGATTAAACAACAATGATTTTGAACCTCTCAATGTGTTGCCAATTTAAGGATTTTAAAGCATATTCTCCTTTTTAAAATTCCTGGGATCAAACGCAAAATTGTCATGTAACAAAAATGGACGTAGTGTGTGCAGAAATTTTTGCCTTTTCTGCTCATGTATCTGGTATAATTTTCAGGGCTCTGAATCAAAAGTTATTGAGCCAAACCACAAAATGTGGTCAATTGTCTCGAAAGGGTTAAAGGGATTCGGTAACTTTGTGGAGGCTTGATTTAATAAATTGTTGAATTTTGATATCTGTCTTGTATAATAATGTTCAGAAGGATAAATAAATAGCCAGGCATAGAAAGGTTTTAAAATATATAATGCTATTATTAAGATACATGTATCTATGACTGAATACTCCCATTTACGAAAGCGTATTGCCATACGCTTTAGTCTAACACTGAGTCTATGGGGGGAAATGAGTCTGGCATTTCTGGTCACTTGCTTATGTTTACTTTTGTGTGAAAGCACATGATGATTTTGAAGTGCTTTTTCTTTTCCTGGGCTTGATTTTTACACCATATTACATACACTGATAGCATGTAAGGCCAGGCAGCTCAGATTTTATCAAGCCTCTACAAAGTTATCAAATCACTTTCATGAATAGACCCCATATACAAGTATAGGCCTAAAAATTTGGTGATTATTCCCCTGGAGGTACTAAAATAACCCTAAGAAGCCTTTCTTGTAGGCCCAAGAAGGGAATATGTTGGGGAAGGAAAAGGAAAAGGCGGGGGGCGAGGGTGCACATTGCTAAAAAGGGAGCTGTGACCATATGTGCTGATAAATACAATTTTCCTTCCATTTGAAAGTCAGATTCAATGAAGATTGCATCTCTCCTCTCACTTGCTTTAATTAAGGCAGTCTTGTAGAGATACCCTTCTATTGTGCATTATACCTCATAGGGGAAATGCGTACATGGAAAATGCATGGCAGACTGATTTCTGGTGCAGTTCTGCCTTCTCACTCGCCTACATGTAAGAGCGTGCATATTTTGCAAGTGAATGGGGTCCTCTGTGCTTGAAGGATAATGTCGATCATAGAATCAGCGGTCTGCCATGCAAGACCCCATCATTGTCGACAGTGGTGATCTGGCATTTTCTCCAACGCCAATTGCTCTGGACTTTGAGTTAGGGTAAGGGCTACTATTGGGTTTTAATTTTAGGGTTAGGGTTAAGGTTGGTATAGTGTTTGGTCGAGGGTTAACATTAGGAATTCTGTTAGTGTATGATCTTGACTGCAGAGAAATTGTTGCAGGAGCATGTGACATACATGTACAACTTCTAAAGCCATACAAATATGATGGGATAATTATGCTACTGAATGAGATCTGCTGAACAGCCTCGTTCTCATCCAGATGTTTCATCACTCTCTCGCCCTGAAGTGTCACTCCCATTTTTTTACTCCATGGCCTCGTTCTTGGGAGCACGTCATCCTCGCGTCCCTGTCGTCGCTGCATTGGTGGCTGACTTGTTTACTGTAGCGATAGGAGACGTGTGAATCTTGCGCCTTCCATGATGGGGGTGTTTGGCTCAGGTGTGTCTGTGGTCAGTTAAGGGCCGTTCACATATGTCACAGTAAACTGCCCAAAATAAAAGAAAGAAGAAAAGCCGCAGGGAAAACAAAACCATTTTACGCTTAAACGAATGACATGTGGGGGGAAGAAAAATATTAGCTGCGTGCAACAATGTACTCTCTTATACAGTGTATGTGTTACAAGATGCAGAAAATGTGAAGTGCTCTACGCTTTTATCATTTTACTTTGCCGCAGCGTGTTCTTTTGAGGGGTATATCAGGTTCCTGTTTCATCAAACTTGTCATCAATGTCAAGTTGCAATAACTTTTATAAGCTACTGAAATCCTTGCATCTGATTGGCTGAGAGCAAATTTGTCAGTAAAAATCACTGACAAGACACTTGATGAAATGCCCCCCAGATCCTATGTGAATGAGGCTTCAGGGATCACCCTTTATACTAAGTTATGTGTCTCTTTCTTCTTCCCAGAGACCCAGACTTATATTGGCTTTCTAAAGCCATTCATCGAAGGTGTGCTATGAAATTAGCATGACTTTGCTTTTTGGCATGCACATGTGACTTGTTGCAGGTTTATGATTGATTTTAATATGCAGGCATTATGCAGGCATAAGGTGCATGATTCCAATTACATGTAACTGATTTCAACTGAAGGGTGTGTTTTGTAGTAAATGCTGGTTTTCAAGTTTTGTGACTTTAAGATAAAACCACAGAGATGCAAGATAACCCCTGTCTGAAGCTCACCACCAGTCTTTACTTTTATTGAACTCACACCTATCAAGTTGACTGAGGTCTGCCCATAATTGTGAGACCAAGGTATAAACGATCTTTTCTGCTGTTTAGAAATTTAGAAATGCAAAGGTGTGACAATTGCCTTACTGAAGCACAACGCCAATCTTTTATTTTTTAATTGAACTCCCACTTAGCAAATTTACTACGTTCTTTACTCTTATGTTCTGCACAGAATTGTGAGACAATGTATGTCCAACTCTTTACCCTCATCCGTTGCTTGTGTTGCATATGGTGTTTACGGCCCTTCCAGAGAAGCAAGGTGGCCATAGCCAAGAAACTTCATAACCTTTTCTTTTCTTGCTTTGAACTGTCTGTTATCAAGTTCAAAATGTTCTGCACAAAATGTGTTCTTGAGACTGGTATTGTATTGTATTGTCTATGGCCGGTATTCTCGAAAGTGGCCTGAGCTAAGCCTGGCTTAACTTAGGCCACTGCTTTATGGAAGGCCATTCGTCAACCCCTAAGTCCTGTTTGAATTACTATATTTATGTAACAAAATAAAGAAACAAAATCATTTTCTGGCACAAAATGGGTATCAGAATTCCATTCTGTCGTGTCGGTTTTTGTATTTGCATTTAGTCCAAGAACTACGATGATTTTGTAGGATCAAAAAGGGGTGACATTTGGCTCTCCATAATTCGGTGGCCTAAATCTACACACCTAGGCGGGGGCTTAAGTTAGGCGCCTTTCGAGAATACAGGCCTTAACTCTTTAACCATTGTCCATTGTTTCCTTTGCAGATGCTCTTTACCATCGTTGCAGAGACGCAAGGTGGCCATTGCCAGGCTGAAGCACCCTGCCAACTTGGGACGTACCAGCCAAGAGATCCGCTTCTTTATCCTGGTCCTGGCCCCCATGCGGGAGAAGGGTACCAAGAATGCCCTGGAGACTGCCAGGACCTTTGCAACCCTCCTGGCTGACATCGAGTGCAGGCAGAAGCTGCTAGAGGTTCGATCAGGTAAATGCCATACCCTGAAAACAATCTAAACCCTTATCTTTGAGCATGGTATTCTTTCCTTAAAAATGCCTCCAAGGAATTTCTATAACATTCATACATTCCATTTGTATTAAATAAGTCCATATATGCCATAAACAGAGCATATAATTATTTGGCTGTCCTTGATTAAGCAATCAAAGGGTCCTTGGTGCAAACTGAAACAATGGACTTCGTTTCCTTCAATGTAAAAATAAATTCATGAGTCAAAGCCATTTTGGCTTTCAACAGATATCATCACATTTTGAAAAGTAGGTTACACTTTGACCTATTGGAAAAATGACTCCCCCCCCCCCCCCCCATGAAAATGATCCCCAATACAAAAGGAACAAAAAGGGGATAAAATAATTAGATTTAAAGATTGTGATTCTCCCCCTTCCCCCAAAAACACAACAACAACAACAATGACAACAAAAACAATATTCCCCCCCCCCAAAAAAAAAAAAAAAAAAAAAAAATAGATAAAATAAATAAATAAATAAATTAAAAAAATAAAAAATAAAAATAAATAAATAAATAAAATGAAATGAAATAAAATAAATGCTGCAATATCATGCACAGAACCCTGTGATTTGGGTTACCGAAATTCAAAGTAGGATATTTGATATCTAGAATCACACAGTGTACAGTACAGGGAGATTCCCAGGCATCCTCATACATGTACATCACTCTAATGAAGAACCAAATTGAGGCCAACAAGGTTTTGATGAAGCCATCCCCAAAAAAGCACATACATCAAAGGGTAACGCTAAGAAAGAATGCAAAATGTATCATCTGCTGTACCTGCTGAAAAATCTGACAGGAGTGCAGTACCATCCCAAATACATGTGTCTTCTCTAAAATAGTGAACAATTCTATAATATGTAAAGGTTTGGGGGAAGAAAGGGTATGTTTGTGATTCTTTGTGGAGAAGCAATACAGTATACGACCCCAAAGCAGAATTTGTTTATGGTTATTCTCAATTTCTGTTATTTAGATGAAGAACAACAAAGAACGGCTGACCTTCGCATATATCGGGCTTGTAGTCTTTTGGTTGTCACTTTTTATTAGGCCATCTATATACATGTACCTACTGTACATATAATTCCATTAGTTGTATGACTTAAACTTTTAAGTTCTCTAACACTATGAATATTTGATTAATAATTAGGACTTTTGTTGAATATATATTAAAGAACTGTTCACATATCTCCCAATGTCTGCCTAGTCCATGTCACCCTTTTCTGCTCTTGTCTGATGATGTAATGGATGTCTGTTTGTCTTCCTCTATATCTGTGTATGTTTGTCTCATTCTCTGTTTGTAGACATATACACCTGTATGAATGAAATGAGTATTTCTATTTTTGTAATTTTGTAATTTTGTAAAGTGTCATAACAGTCTGCAGACTAGCATCCTGTACATGTAGCTGTTTCATGTTGTTTCATTTTGCTTTGTAATGTACTTTAGTCTAGTAGTAGTTAGTGAGTAGTAGTAGATTGTGTTTTGTTCCAGCCGAGGACTGCATGTCGTCTACGTCTTCAAAGATGGACTTTAAACAGACAGATAGTCTTTCTGTACCGGAGACGGACCTAGAAGCAGGTCAGCTAGCTATAATTACAACCTCGTTCTGAAATTGAAGAGCTCCGTCGCAAAATGGGATTCACACCAAATCTGAACTGTTGCAGCTAGGGGTATCACCAAAGAGTTGTGATAACTCCTTGGTATCACAAAGTTACAAAATGATAGATCCCTTCTCTCCATCTCTCTCTCTCTCTCACTCTCTCTTTCACTCACTCTTTCTCTTTCTCTCTCTCTTTCTGTCCCTCACTTTCCCTCTCTATTTCTCTGAAATCATTACAGCTGAAGTACTCCCATTCCAACACAAATGCCTGTATATTTTAAAATTATAGATGCCTACAGTAAGACAATGGCTATTAAAAAGTTAGGCATGGTTAAGAGTTTGGTACTCGGCATGGTTTTCATAGCGATATAATCATGAACTCTACTTTTAGGTCATTTGCTTGACAGTCCCCCTCCTCCTTAAAAAGGGGGCTTTAGACACACCCCTGAACTCATTGCAAAATCCCTTACAGTATGCTTTAACAGTGATCAATCATGGGATTTCAGAGCTTGTGTGGATTAATAATATTTTGAAGGGAAAAAAGGAAATAAGGGTTATTATGAAATTAATCAAATTTGTCAAAAAATTAGACCAGACAGTTCATTCTGAGAAAAAACTGAAAAGAAAGATCTGTGTGGGATTTGCCATTTTCTTACTGTATCCAAAGAGTTATCTCTTTGATTTTATTTGGTAAGATTCTTTTTTTTTTACCTTTTTATTTCATGCAGCAAAAGATTAATTCATCCGAAAAACGGAATTGCCCTGCGTTTGCGATGAAGCTCTTCAATCGCTTCTTTCAAACTGTTTTCGAAATTTCTGCCCATTAGTCCAAAAGGTTCCACACAAGCCTTGAAAATTCCTTTTATTATTATTATTAATGAATTAATAATAATAATAATGAATGAATTAATGAATGAATATGACTACCATCTTGTAATGTCTTTGTATCAATATGCTCAGGCCTGCCAACCCCCTAGTTGAAAAGAGTTTGCTTGAAGGTTTTTTTTTTAAAGTTAATCTCTGGATTTTTGTTTAAAGAGATGAAAATAACTGAATAACTGTTTACAGTCTTCAGTGAAAGTTTTGAAATCTTACGGTGTGCAATATGATCTGCTCACACTACTTTCAAATTACATGTAGGCCTAGAAGAGTCATTAAATTTCAAGAGTTCAGGCTTGTACAACCTCTGCTTGATGGTTATTTAGACTTTCTGTTCATTAGGCTAAAATTAGATAACTAAAAATACTTGAAAAAAAATAAAAAAGTATCTTTTTATGGAACAAAGAAGCTTGGTAATCCTAAGTAAGACTACTGAACATAAGGACTATAAAACCTTGAACCTAATGGGATAATCTGTTTCACTACCTGCTTTGGTATTTAATTGTTTTGTGTTCTCTTCATGGTTTGTTTTGTTTTGTTTCCTTTATCACTGAACAAATGCACACAACAAACTTAACATTCTGTCATAATTGATTGCCCAACTTGACTACATGAATTTATTATTTTTTTTCTTCCAAAAATCTATGGTGGGTCGATCCCTTTGAAAGAATATGCCACATTCTAGCAAACAAATTGATACCTGCGCTGGTCAATGGATGAAATTTTTATTCTTTAAATTATAGCAGTCCCAAGGAAAAGGGAATAGCATTGACCGTGAATTTGTATGTATATTCTCTTAGGTAGCTTAGCAAAATGTCACAGCACGTAAAAACCTTGGAAAGACACATATGACAAAGTTATTCAGAATCGAAATTAAGATTTTATTCCGTAGAGGCAGAACCAAAATATTAGTTTGTAGAATTACTATTTACCTCTTTGAACACTTTTAAGCAAAATAATATGAAAACTTTTATTCAGATATGTCTGATTCTAATTAGAAGCACAGACAAAATTTACAATTTTCCTCTTTACGTCTGTCCCGCCTCTTTATTGCGTTTCGCTAAGCTACCTTAATAATCATGACTTTGTTTTTATGTTATTTGTTTCAAAGGAGGAATCTGTAAAACAGATACTTCATCAGCATGTCAAAGATCTGTGCCCTTAATCATGACTTTGTTTTATGTTTCGTCTCAGAGGAGGAGTTTAAACAGATGCTTCACCAGCATGCCAAAGATCTTGCCATCCAGCAGAGCTACCCACCGAGGCACTCCCGCACCTCCAGACCAAGCGTGGGACCCTTTGACAATTTCAATGAAGTAAGTAATCCTTTTTAACCTAATTTGCTACTGTTTTCAAAGATAAAGTTGAGTTCTGGTCATGCTATTACATAGTGAAAGAAACTGTCTCAAAGCAATTGGGAAAGGGTCATCACGTCTACATAAGAATTGGTGTATATTGTCAGGTTTTAGAATCATCAAAATGATAAGAAATTGACCAAATCTTGTTGAAAAGCACAAGCATTGCACACAGAAATGGGTATATGGGACTGCACACATATGCGCCATGAATGTTCGGCCCAAAAGTTTCAGCTACTGCTCGTCATACTTCGAATATGAGGGCAATTGAGGAGCAATCCTTTTTCAGGCGCCATTTCTGCTATGATGTTCTTCCAAACTGACATAAATGGAATGAGAAAGCTCACAAGTTATTTTTCACCTTTCCCAGAACTTAACCTTCTCTTTAAGGGAAGTCTAACCCTGAAAGCAAGTTGCTTGATGCTCTGATGTATGTTTTTTTGTCAATGATATAGGTTTAGGGTTGCAATTTGGGTATTAAAGGTAAGGTTTAATGTTCCATTTATGGTTAGATATATTGTGTGGTCCAGGATTGAAGTTATAAATTAGTCTAGGATACTAGCTGATTCTAGAGCAATAGTTTCCGGAGCATGTGACGTTGAACTGTTTTTGAACCGTAATCTACCCCTGATAGAGAGGTGCTTGAAGGAAAGCAGATAGATAAGAGAAACGGATTTGTTCAAGTTTGAATGGAATCGGATTAGTAAAAAGAAAGTTATGAATGTTTGACCATTGAGATCAAACAAGTGTTGGACCCTTCAACAATTTCAGTGATTAAGTAAGTGACTCTCCAAATATTTCTATAGATTTTAAGCTTTTTAATATTTAATTCGAATGACTTGATTGGCATTACTTTCACATGGTGTGGAGCTGCTGAATTAGAGGATTGTTTACAATGAAATATGGTGAAAAATAATCCTGTACAATTTCTTTTTTTTTTCAAAAGCATAATGAGGTACGATGTGCATCCTTTTTTCAAATTTAAAGGGGTCTAGAATTAATTTGTTCAAAAGCAATTGAATGGTTTAAGAAATTTTGTGACTTTGCTGAAGTAATGGAAGGGGGGGGGGGTAGAAAAAGAAAATCTTTTTCCTTGTCATCTTTAATATTCTCCTGTACATTTTAGAGACATTTCCCTAGAATTTACCTAGTGCACCTTTAAAAATATCATCACATCATTATCTACCCATAAAAATTTTCTAGATGCTCTACATGTAAACGTAACCGCTATGCACGCTGCCCACTGCAATCGAGTTGATTCTGTGGCTTTACGCACGTCCATGCTGATTGCATTCTGATGCATGTAACGCTCTCACAACGCCAGTATCTTTTCATTAAATGGATAATAGATTTCAGGTGACTACCCTTGGTAGATAAAGAGAGGTTGTCATCCTTTCCTATCTTGCCCATCGCTCAAGAGTAATGAGCCGTTCCTCAAGATAAGGAGCGCTGTGTTATAGTAGTGATCAAACTTCTATTGCTGTGTACTTGGTAAAGATCCTTTTCAATGTATACGTATGTTGTTTTTGTCCTTGGTTGTTATTTTCATCAATGGAAATTGGTTCTTGTCTTAGAGGCAAGTTGGAAATGTTATGAATTAATATTCTATGATGTCATTGATGGACTGTGTGTGAAAAGGGAATATTCATGCACCATCTTGGTGGAGTTGATAGATTTCCAAGAAGTGTGATAGGCATTATTATTGGCAGAAGGGCGTTAACTCAAGTACAGAGTTACCACACCTCAGGCTCTAAACCGATGATAAAGTGATGGCTCCTGGCATGAATGGCTGATTGAGAAACACCAAATTATCCAACAGCAAGTGAGAAGTATTCATTTCAGGGTTTCCCTTTGAGCATGTGACCATAAATTAGCATCGGAGTGTGAAACAGGCCGGTTAATACTGATCATCAGCAGCATTTTATGCATCTGTAGACATTCCCTTCTCTTTCTGCAGTCTTATACTGCATTTTAGTCCCCTGTGTGTATACACAGATACATGAGAGTCCCACTCATGAGGCCCACCTATCAAAGTGAGCAACTATCCTCATCGCTTTAATACATCTTCCTCTTGCATCGGACGTTGAGGTTGCTCTGTCTGACTGTCTCTCTCTCTCTCTGTCTGTCATCTCTCCATCTCTCATCTCTTTCTCTCCTCCCACTCCCTCTCTCTTTCTGTCTTCCTTTCTGAAATTTGTCTATTGTTGTGTCTTCCTCTTTTTATCTCTCTCCCTCACCCTCTCCCTCTCACTCTTCCTCTTTTCCTCTCTTTCTCCTCTCTTCCCCTCTTCTTCCTCTCTCCATCTCTCCCTCCTCTCTCTCTCTCTCCCCTTCCTCTTCCCTTCCTCTCTCCCTCCCTTTCTTCCCCTCTCTCTTCCTCTTTCTCTCCCCCTCCTCTTTCCATCTCTTTCTCCCTTTCCCCCTCTTTTCTTCCCCCTCCCCTCCCTTCTTCCCTCTCCCACTTCTCCCTTTCTTCTTCTCTCTCTCTCTTCCTGTTCAGAATATAAAAATCTATTAAAAATGAACTTTCAATTATATGAATTTTTGATGTAATTTCTCATGCAAGACTTAAGGCCACCGCACACCTTACGATCGGTCTGCGATCCGATTTCAGAAGAAACTGTAATATCATTTGACAAATCATTTAAAAACGAAAAATATTTTTGATTGAGGTTCTGAATAGTCATACAGATAGTAAAATCGATAATACGGCCTTTGCCGAGTTTTCTAATCCGTGTAATGGCCAAATCGGCTGCGAGTCGTAGTGACGTCACAAAAATCGTACGACTGCCTACGATTTGAAACTAATTTTGCCCTTATTCCCTGTAGAAAGCTGACAGCTCACCAAAACCCTATGTTTAGTATTCATATTGCTTTTCAGAACCTGAATAAGGTAGATTTCATTTGTTAAAATGCCAATATTTAATACTATAGCGATTTATTTCACAAATCGGATCGCAGACCGATCGTAAGGTGTGCGGTGGCCTTTACAATGTATATATCATTCCAAATATGTGTCTGTTTTTAATACTTTCCATTGTTCCCTTTGGCCCTTCCATTCCTATCCACTATCTGCTAACAACGATCCACTCTTCATTTATTATTTATGTTTTATCATCTATAGCTTATTTCTTTTAGAATTAAAGGTACAATTGTCTGTATCCTTGTACTTTAGATTGGAATTATGAAAAGTTAGGAGCAGTATTCTGAGTGGAAATGTGACTGCAAAGATAACAGACTGAGGGAATGCATTTATCTTTCAAAAATTAAAAAAAATTGTACATGCAGATAATGATGGTGATATTTTTTCAGGGGGAAGGGGGTTGGGGGGTGAGGGCACAATAGACAGGTTCTGTAATGTATACAAATTTATGCACACTTCTTCTCTGAGCACCTAGTGATGAGCTATTCCATTAACCTGCTTTTTATAAATGAGCCTCAATGCTTGGAATCCAGTTTGCATACATTACTTGTTGCTATGTCCGGCAATCATCCGGCAAGCTTTCAGGTTGTCAAGAACAACCTTTGTTTGAAAGGTATGTATAAAATTTGCATACATTGCAAAGTCTAAAGTTGGAAATATGTGAGATTTCAGAGGTGAACGATCATTCATCAATCTTTTTAAAAGGAAATCCCACCTTATAAGTATAACTCTTGTAGGTGGATGTCATGTTTGTAAATACATGTAGGTCAGTGTAAAAGGTCAAAAGGTCAATGAACTTCCAGTAAAAATCACTTTACATGTACATGTAATAACTTTTTCTTCCCTTGAGGTATGATCACCAGATTCATACCACAGTTACATCCCCTTAAGGCACAGGTCAAGTTTAAAAAATAGGTCAAATCTGATCTAGGTAAAAGGTCAATAAACTTCATTGAAAGCTTAAGTATTAATAACTTGCACAAACAGCATTGTTTCACTTTCATGGAATAAAATGTATGTAACATCGTCATTATTGCTTAGTATAATAAAGCTGCCAGACCAAGTTCACATTTTCATTGGCATAGCTAGATGAAGGCGAGACAACGCTTGGCATTTGCCTTGTTTTTATTGTCAGGGTTTTAAACGTAGAATAAAATTTATTTCCTTTCATGAATACTGGCCACTTGGGGTAAGTAAGCGAGTTTAGTCACGTCTAATTTGACAAATTCTGAACTGCAGTCGTAGAAGGTGTGAAGTGCAAGCTGCATTCATCCGAGGCGTTAGATTTGTGACTGTGGCATCAGGATTTGTGGCTCTGTCAGGTGACACCAATAGATCATGTGATCATGGAGTCAGGCAAATGGGAGCTGGCATTAAACCAGCTTCACTTCCAGGAAAATTGAGTTTCTTTTGTTCCTTTCTTCTTCTTTTTTTTAATGGGATGGATGCAGCGAGCAGATAGCTTCCAGGCACAATTAATGCCTTGTCAGTTGTACTGCACAGCACAGGGTCTGTGTTACGCAGACCCCGTAAGACTGTAGAATGCACGCCGTTCGTAGACCCTGTACTTGAAGTGTTCCTTATTTGACACAGCCATAGGCCCGTATTCTCAAAAGGCGCCTAACTTAAGCCACCGCCTAAGTGTGTAGATTTAGGCCACTGAATTATGGAGAGCCAAATGTCGCCCTCTTTTAATCTTACAAAATCACCATAGCTCTGGGATTAAATACAAATACAACAATCGACACAATAGAATTGATTTCTAATGCTCATTTCATGCCAGAAAATAATTTTGTTTCTTTATTTTGTTACATAAATAATTAAATATAATAATTTATACGGGACTTAGGGATTGACGAAAGGCCTTCCATAAATCAGTGGCCTAAGTTAAGCCAGGCTTAACTTAGGCCACTTTTGAGAGTACGGGCCATAGACTTTGTTAAGTGCCAAATAGAGTCTGTACATGCAGACTAGTTAGAAGAGAGAGAGAGGGGGGGGGGGACTTATTGTACTTTGAAGCTAAGTTATATACTCAGACAAACCACCAGTTAAGATAATGGTTGAATTCAAAAGCAAAAATAGTTCTCCCCCCCCCCTCCCCCCGACTAAATGTTCAGCGTGCTCTGAGCGAGGCAACGCTTTTGGAGTCTAGAATGCTATTATATATCTATTTGAGTCAATACGAGTATATTTACTTTCCCTCCGCCCCGTTACGAGCATGACATTTGGCAAATGTCATCTTGTCCACCTTCTAGTCGCCCCCTATGCATTACCACTTGTCCATTGACACAATGCAGATTTATGACAAGGAGAGAGAGATGAAAAGGAAACTGTGAATGTGATTTGTGTACAGCTGGAATGTATAAAATCTACCTCTAAAAACTTTACCTGGCATTCCATGGGTGAGCAGTTTAGGAGCATTAAAGAATTAAATAACCCCCCCCCCCCCCGCACATAACCCAAGTTGGACCTGGGGTTTATGCTCGCCCTATGCTCGCACTTACGGGTGTGTTAACTAGTCAATTCACAAGTAGGTTTATGTTTATTGAGAGTGTATTTAAACTTGCAATATCTGTTTATAGGAGTAACATGCGAAACTTATATTTTGAATGTACATGTAGTATAGCGACGTGGAACCCCTAACATACAGAGAAATATATTTTTTTGTGATGTGTACCCTTTGAAGGAAAGTCCGCAGATATTAACTCCTGCCATGCCATGGGCGGCAAATCCTACCCCAAAACTTGAGTGTTGAACATTTTGTTTAGGCTCAGAATGTCTTGAAAATTCTTCCTCATACAGAAACCTGTGCCGTCAATATAATGTTTATTCCTATGCAATATATCTTTGCCCATTGTGCTCAAGAAAAAACGCATTGAAAGTTGATATTTAACTCTTGAAAGTTCATTTTTGACAATTGCTCAAAAATCTGGTGGCATGGAAGGGGTTCAGTTGGTTTGAATAAATGCAGAAAATGAAAGAAAGAAAGGAAAGGGCCGGTGAAAGTTTGAGATAACTTATAAGATTTGTAAACTACTGAAACCCTGATTGATTAAACACAGATTGGCAACTCTATGAATCAGTACTTTCAAAAATAATTTTTTGCCTTAAAGAGAGAAGGATATTTTACAAACATGTATCTGATTGTTTGGGACAAGGGCTTTAATGAACTACACATTGTATAAAATAAAATTGCATGAGTTCTCTCACATCTTTTCTCACAAAAATATGGGTTTTTTCTGTTTTCTTCCAGAAAATGTCCTGGTAAATGAGAAATTTGCCATGAGACAAAATGAGGTCGTTGAACATATGACGCAGTTCCCCCTGTAATTCCTCTTTCAAACCGATTTTATTTTTTCTGTACACATAGAAATCAGTATGCATTGCTTGTATGTCCAAGGGGAATCATTAGTTTAATAAGTAATTATTGTCTTTCCCTTCCCTTAGGGTTGTACTTTTGGGGGAAATTAGGGGAAATTGCTCCAAATGTTGATATGCTTGTGTTTTTATGAGAGAAATAGAGTGATTGATTTTATTAGTCTCAGTGGGAAGGCCAGTTACTTCTTGTTGTCAGGAAGTTGTATAGGATAGCAGAAATTAATTTCTTTTTGTTTTTTCTAGTTATTTCTCCTCTTTATCATCAGTGAGACTGCACTGAAAGTACAATGCTTTGGAAAGGAATTAAGAAAATATTGAATTGCTTGTAAGATGTTACAGATGTACACATTTTGCAAATTATACAAAACCTGTATTCAACATTTAAAATCGTCAATAACTGTAGCTGTTGCCTTTAACAAAAGAAAATGTTGAAAATATACTATGCCATAAACAAACTATTATCCTTTATTATGGCTGTATTATCTCAAATTTTGATTAAAGATCTTTTCGGGGACAGTTTCATTGTTTACACATATTTCATCATGTCATTTTTATTGTGAATAGATTCAAACAAAAGAAAATGTAGAAAATATACTATGCCTTAAACAAACTATTATCCTGTATTATGGCTGTATTATCTCAAATTTTGATTAAAGATCTTTTGGGAGACATTTTCATTGTTTACACATATTTCATCTTGTCATTTTTATTGTGAATTCCGGTGTAATTCAGCTCTATGGCTGCAAAAATGAATGATCAGTTCAATACATACTATTGCAATTAAAATATAAATGTCCATTATATGCTTTTGTTTTGTTTTTTTCTCTCCAGGGCGGCAGCAGTCAGAAATGTTGTTTAGGGCAGGGCCTGACAGGTGACCTCAAGAGGAGGCTCCCACACTACTGGAGTGACTTTCGGGATGGGGTCATAGGTCATAAGACCATGCAGAAGGTCATCTCCACGACGCTGTTCCTCTACTTTGCCTGTATCCTTCCATCCATAGCATTTGGAGTACTCAACGACAAGAACACTCACGGATTGATAGGTGAGATGAAGTTGTTGGTTACATATTGGTTTTTTTTCAGAAGGTTCGTTAATCCAAAGATTTATTAGTCCAAAAGGTTTGTTATTCCAAAGATTTACCATTCTGAAAGTTCATAATTCCAGAAACGAAATAGAACCCTGTATCATTTTGAGAATTACGGACATTTAGAATAATGCACTCTTATTTCATTTTTGGAATTATGAACCCTATTTCACTTTCATAATGGGAGAGAGAGAGAGAGAGAGAGAAAGAGAGGGTGAGAGCTGGGCAGATTACAGCAATCAATTACTCAACCATATTTAGTGAAAATTCTCTTTTACATGTACATGGGGGTATATTAATTCAATTTGGCTTTGGAGCAGGACACTCTTCAATCCCGTACAAGGTAAAGGCCCAAAAAAGCAACAAGCCAGACTATCTGTTCATTGTGTGTGCATTAGGAGAGTCTATAGATGATCCAGAGGTGACACAACATTTGCTCCTGTGACATTTGCTCCTCCTGTCTTTATCTCGAAAGGTCAAAGGTTAAGGTCAAGGTTATGATTTGGTTTTTTGTTAAGGACAATGTGAAGATTAGGATTAGGGTTAGGATTAGGGTTAGGGTTAGGGTTAGGTTTAGGTTTAGGATTAACATGGCAAAGTCAGACCGGAGCAATTGTCGCAGGAGCAAATGTCATGGAACCGATCCAGAGCATTTTATTGAAGGAAAAGTCTAACATGCCACCCAAGATAGTTTGCTTAGGAAATTCTTTTTAGGCAAATTCAGTTATGACTGTGGAATAATTGGGAATATGTGTTTTCATTTCTAGAAAGGGCTTGCACATTTATTTATTTCCTTTTTGGGGGGCGGGGGGGGGGGGGGGGGGGGGGGGGGGAGGCAGGTGTGATAAATTGCTGTTCCAGGCCACTGATTCCGGGAGAAAAACAAGTATGGGGAAAAATTGAGAGAGAGAGAGAGAAACAAAGAAAAACAGAGGTAGAGACAGACAAGACAGACAGACAGAATGACATTCTGATGAGAAAGACTGCATTTTTTTTTTTTAAATGTTATATACCATGTTTTAAAGAAGAATATTCATATACTCACTGGAAATGTGAAAATGACTCAAAGAAAATCAAACTTGAAGGAATCAGTTTATACCGGTATGTTATTTGATGACTTTGTGATGATCCTCTAAATAATGATGTTAGATTACACAGAACAGCATACATGTGAATAACTAGACTTTAAATGCACACCCCAGTTGTACAATTGATCAATTTTTTTTTTCCGTTCGAATATCCAGATGTGAAGAAAGTAATTGTCTCTCAGACGATGTGTGGCATCTTCTTCTCATTGTTTGGAGGACAACCGCTCATCGTGATGCTGACGACCGCTCCTCTTGCCCTCTACATCAAAAGTAAGTCATTCTCATGGTGGTTTTGAGCCTGATCGGTTAAGAGAAGGCATTCTGTCCGTCCATGACATTGAATATCTTATGGATTATAATTTTACTAGGCAACCATGGCAACCAAATTTTAACAAATTTCAACAAATTTCAAGTGATGCCCTTCACAGTGAAACATGAAATAGCTCTCTTCAATAAAATACTTATTTTCTACAGGCCTTCAAACTTTCATAATTTGTCAAATGTCCATTCATGATTAACTGATCAGGCTCTTTTACTTGCACTTGCGATGGTGGTAGAAGTGGTGTTGATGGAGGTAGTGGTCGTGTTGATGGTGGTAGAATTGGTGTTGATGGTGGTAGTTGTGGTGTTGATGGTGGTGTTGGTGGTGGTAGTGGTGGTGTTGATGGTGGTAGTGGTGGTGTTGATGGTGGTAGTGGTGGTGTTGATGGTGGTAGAAGTGGTGTTGATGGTGGTAGTGGTGGTGTTGATGGTGGTAGAAGTGGTGTTGATGGTGGTAGTGGTGGTGTTGATGGTGGTAGAAGTGGTGTTGATGGTGGTAGAAGTGGTGTTGATGGTGGTAGTGGTGGTGTTAATGGTGGTAGAAGTGGTGTTGATGGTGGTAGAAGTGGTGTTGATGGTGGTAGTGGTGGTGTTAATGGTGGTAGAAGTGGTGTTAATGGTGGTAGAAGTGGTGTCGATAGTGGTAGTGGTGGTGTCCATAGTGATGCAGGCAGTGGTTAGGGTGTTAGTATGGAGGGCAACCTCTCAAAGACTGACACTGAATACTCCTCCCATGTATCCCTTTTTTTCTTAATAGTATAGAGCAGTAGGGATGTTGAGATAGTATCAGTGGTAGTTGCAGTGGTAGTGGCAGTGGTAGTGGCAGTGGTAGAGGTGATTAAGCTAGTAATGGTACTATTTTTGGTGATGTTAATGTTGTAGAGGATCAGGACAACCTCCGCTGACACCATATCTAACCCTAAAATTGGGGGCGGTATTTCAGAACATAGTTTGTAAGTTCATAAAGCTGAACGATTTGGACAGCTGTTATATCAAGAGGTTTAATATAGTTAGTATTGCAGCGACAAACTATTGGCAAGGAGTTGGTGAAAGGTGATTGGTACATGTGCTTTTTTAAATAATGCATTTAGTTTCATTGTTAAGCTGCCTATTACACAGAAGACCAGTCTGGTAGCTAGAGTTGAAAAATTAAAGAAAAAAGAATGAGAAACGTGAAAAATCAATATAAAAAGCTGAACATGACACTCAAAAATGTATGAAAATAAAGATTGTGGCTTTATTAAAAAGGCATATGATTGACAAGAATTCAACTTTTCTCAAAATGCTTTAATAGAAAATGCTTTCTGCTATATTTTTTTATTTTTACACTACACTGTGATATAGGAGGTCTCCTCGGGCACTGTAACATTAATGTTGTTATCGATTGTAGAAATCAATAGAAATGTTTTCAGTGGAGAAATTACATGGAAATATGATTGATTTTTTAAAGTGACAAGAAACTGCCATGTTCCGATTACAAGACACACTCCTCATTTTCACCTTCCTGTATTCATACTGTAAAAAAAATTATAACATTTAAGATTTTATAAAGTGCATTAATTACGTAAATTCTTCAGTGTGCTTTCCAGTGATATTATTATGTCACTGGATTTCAAGTTCACACACACACACACACACATGTGCACCATCTCCACTCCTTAGGGTGTATTCCTACTTTTTGTACAATTCTCATGCATGCATGTAGGGCAATTTAGCAAACTAAGGCAGTCTTAAGTCTTAAGTGTAAGGCAGTCCTCACAGGTACCCACCTGGGTAAGAGTGCCATGGCTGGGACTTGAACTGCTAACCATGTGATCCACACACCGGTAATGGACCACTAGACCATCACAGTTCTGATGCAACTATTGTCACCCCTTCAGTATAATCATACTTAAATGTTAAGAATCAAGCTCTAAGTGTCCCAACTTATTATAGAGTTGATAAAATGTCATGGATAAAACTAAACTAGTGAAATACGATATCAATACTGGTATGTTGAAAGTAGTAGAGAATAAAAAGATATTTTGTGAGGATTGGCAAAGGTTAAAAGTGAAAAGTAAAAAGGAGAAAGAAGGGCAAAAGAGAAAACAGCCGTCGCTTTTTTATGAAGCTCTGTGGATTTTGTGTAGTTTTATTTAGTTGTTTTTTTTTTATAGAGGAAATGATGGGGAAAATATTTTGAGTCAATAAAGGTGATAAAAGGACAAATGCTATGGCAAAAAAACAACAACAAAAAAATGGAAGGAAAATTAGCTATTTTTACTTAAGAATATTAGGAAAAGGGAAAATAGGAAAAGTCTTAACAATGAAGCCATAAAGTATAGCGGTATGTTGACATGTCCTCTCTTTTACACTGCAATTGACTCACAACGACAGCTCAGGCATCCCAAGAATTCCTTATGGCATGTCAGTTTCACTGAGCTGTTGATAGCTTACAAACATCTTCATTAAGCCTTGTCCAATAAGACAATTGCAACGCTCCATTAATATGCTCTCATCTTACACGCTATCCCATGCCTTCCATATCGGAGTGATGTCAGATTTAACCTGAGATATGGATCGTTCACTTGGACAGGATTTGCTTTTCTGTCCTTAAAGGTACTTCATCCCTTTTGCAGCCCTAAATTTTGAAGTTGTGTGAGTATGTGATAAATTACAAAAGAATTATGATTGGAAAACTAGTGTGTGGATGTGAAAAGTATAATTATAATTTGCTTTTAAGTACAGTAGTAACAACAATTTGGTAACACTTTATTTTCTTCAACTAAAAAAAAAAAAAAAATCATTTATAAAATTATTTTTGGACCATTACTAGTACATATATTTGCGTTGATTTCTGAATAGCTCCCTCTGCGACAAAAAGCAAGATTTTCATTTCTTACAAAGGAGTTAGAGAACCTGTGACCTTGAAATTTCAGAGGCATTATCATTATCTACAGCATGTCTACTAAACCTGTGCAAAGTTTCGCAGATTTTTGCGTAAGTCTACAAAAGGGATGAAGTACCTTTAATATTTAATATCCTTGAATGGCAAAAACTGTATATTGCTTGAAGATATGAAATTACCCCTCCTACACCCCACCCCCCACCCCCAACTATACGAGACATTCAACTAATTAAAGATTAAAGAGCATAAATGCAAAAATCAATTTTATATGAAGGCCAACATGAACTTAGGTACGTGTAACCCGGAGTGATCTTCTCTTTCACAATCCGTTGAAGTAATGTACCAAGCAAAAGCGTTTTTTTTTTAAAATGTGTGTAGGCTGGTACTGTGCAAGTGTATGAGGGAGGAAATTTGAATTATTTCATGCACCTTTATGCATGTAGTATGTAACTAGACAGCGAGTGGATTTGATCTGTGGGTGAAAGTAAAGCTTTATTCAGTTTCAGAAATAGAATTCTTCTTTCTCATGATAAGTTATACGAAATCATTGTGTAGTTTTAGAGTATTGTAAAGTGTATAATTTGTCTAATTTATTCATCAGGAAGTCATGATACAAATTATGTGGTATTCTAGCCTACAAACACATGCAGTATTTTTCCCTTTTCTTTTGAGGGGGTGTGGAGAAAGAGAAAGAGAAGAAGAGGGAGAGAGAAAGAGAGAGAGAGATAGAGAGGAGAGAGAGAGAGAGAGGATAGAGAAAGAGAGAGAGAGAGAGAGAGAGAGTACTCAATATGTAAGAAGATGGACAGATTTAGGACATGCCTGCCTGAACAAGCTGGCTTAGAATAATGTGGTGTACCAAATACATCCTTCAGTGAGGTGACATTTAACTTTTCCCAGCATTTTAATAAAGAGGAGGCAGAGCTGTGGTAACAGAGATAAAAATAATTTGTGAGATTTTTCATTCTTCTTGTTCCTAAGTGGAAGAATATCATATTGACAATACAACATGAAATGGTTTTCCCTTTGAAATGCCCTAATATTTAAAAAAAATGTCATAAAAAGTTGGGACCAAATTTTTGATGCCACATTTTTTGTGTAGTCCCATATATACTATTACCTGTTCACAGTTTATTTCACCATTAGTGATTTTCAGAAGGGGAAAAAAATATGAGTAAATTTTTTTTTTTCTTTTGATAATTCTAAAACCTCTCAATAAACATTATATTCTTAATGTAATCAACCTTTCCCAATGACTTCCGAAAGGGTTTATATTTCGAAAGGTTCGTAATTCTGAAAAGTTATGTAGGGCTCTGTTGCATTTTCGGAATTACAAACCTTTGGAATTCGGAACCCTTTTTCATTTTTGGAATTATGAATCCTATTTCATTTTTGGAATTATGAACCCCCTGCTATGGGAAATTTTTGTTTCGGATTTACATGTATGTACATGTACATGTACCTTCGGAAATAACGAGAACCCCTAATTTTGCATTGTAAGTTAATCAAATGTGATCTGAGACAGTGTGGTCCACAGTCTTGTTCACCTCTGTTTGAATTCATGTGTGCTTTATTGAGGTTTACATCACCTTGCACACGGCAGTTTATGTATGTCTTAATGTACTGTACACAGAGTGTGTGTGTGGTGATAAATGCGTTGTCTTGGCTCAGTGAATATTTTGGAACGACCATTGCAAGATTCAGACTAACATTTGATTGCCCAAACCCACAGAGATTATGGAGACAATGTAAACCTATTTCGCATATTGCAGTTCTCATTGATGTGGAAGAAAGTAAGAGTGTATTCATCAAGTTTCGTCCCCATGTGATTTTCATCGCCAGAACTCGACCTGAACTTTAAAGCAGCTCGGAGTGTTGAATCAATTGACCAGCTGTAATGAATGCATGTGAGCTTCTATATCAGGAGCTTGCTCTGTGCTGGCAAATTTTGATTGGGAGAAGAGAAAGGATAGAGGGTTTACATTGGAGAAGAAGGAGAGAGAGAGAGAGACAGAGACAGAGAGAGAGAGAGAGAGAGAGAGAGGGAGAGACATGGAAAGAGCATTATTAGACTTGTATTCTTGAAAGTGGTCTCACTTCAGACCAGGTTTTAATTCCTAACCAAAAAAAAAAATACCACTCTGACAAGTGACAACAATTGCTCTGTGGTTAATTTTCTGCACTAACAAAATTTCTAGCTTCAACTTTGGACCAAATACGGTACCTAAGCCTATCCCTAAGCCTAATACCCAATGGCAACCTGAACTCTAACCCAATTGGCCGACTTCACGACAGGGATTCATCTTAACCCATGGTTTAAACCTAAATAAGTGTCCTACCTGCATGTCCTTTGTCCAATGGGTGGGCAATAATACACTTATACACGCTTATTTATAAATGTTTATTTGGTTTCCACCATGTGTTAAATCAAACCTCCTTCGCGAATTTAGGCCTTATCTTTGACAAATTATTATCATGTCTGAGCAAATGTTGGGTTGGCTTTCTCTGACCCAGCTGAGATATAGAAGTTCTGCTATTTCAACCAAGATGCAATTCACCTCATTTCTAATTGCTAGAAGTCTGGTATTGTGCTAAATCAGAGTCATCTAGGGTAGATATGGACTTACCAGGTGTCCAGCAATTAAAGGACGGGTCAGTCCATTCCTGTTTGCAACAGGGTCATTCCATGGTTTTGGGCCATTTTTGTGACATACCAGAAGTGAGGAAGTATGTCTCCTGTATCAACCATAAAAATGCTTGCTAAAATTGAGTTCGGCACAAAAAGCATAGCCAATTATGTTGAGAAGTACTCTAGCTTCATGTTGAATCAATACGGCAGACCAAAATTGTATGTAATGTTATGTAAATGTGATGTCCATGTAAAGGGACTGGTAAAGAAAGAAATGCATTTCAAGCAAAGCTTTGAGAGAGTACCAACCTGAAACAGGAATGATTCTGGCTGGGCACTACTATACATGTTCATTGCGTAAAAATCTTCAACAGATGATTTCATCTTCCATGTGTAATAGAAGATCTCATACCAGCCTGGCATGGACACGTATCATCATAATTTTTTCCCCCAACCTCATGGAATGACCCAATAACAAGATTACCATGGACATATCTCTTGTTTCCTGTCAAACTACACGTATGAAGAATTTTAACCCCTTCTAGCCCACCAAGGATTTTTATAGGTTCCAAAAGTGAACTTTTCGAGAGTGAAATTCTGACTTCAAGCGCTTTATTTCATTGATTAATTGGGTATAGAACATCTGCTATCAAGATGGAGATTTCCGTCACTGTTTCCAGGAGAAAAAGTAGACCTTGTTAATTAGTCCAAACACATTGTTCAACTGTCCAAAGCAAGGAAAGAGATTAAGGTTTATATTGGCATGCTATTCCCTCGTCACCTGTCTCTTCACTTGATTCATTTTGCCCCCTTTATATCTAAATCCGATCTCTTTTATAATCCCGTTCTTTATATATTGGATGAAAATTTTTGCTCTGTCTCAGAATGCTAATAAAGGGTACCAATCACCGAAAAATATTTTACTCTGTATGTTAGAGTTTCCATGTCATTCTACTATATTCCAAATATGGGCTTCAAATATCACTTCTATAAAGAGATATTTCAAGTTTAATTATACTCTCTATAAGCATAAAAGCGACTCGTGAGTAGACTACTCAACGCATCCATACGCGCTCTCCAAGATAAGGGCTCGCGCGGAACCCGACTTGGAGGTTCGGTTCCGCGCGAGCACCTTCATGTTATCATTTATTTCCTTCATACTCCTAGACTGTTGACCTATAGAATTTCAGATAAAGTTCTTTGAGGTTAATTTTATACTTCCTAGCGATATACAAATTCTTTTTTCAGGTGGTTGGTACACTTTAAGTGTTCATAGATGTAGTTTGTCTCCTCTGTAGTCATCTTGTCCTTAATTATGACATTGATTTGTCATCATCTCAGTGCTAATAGTCAATAGAAGCCGTTGCACAGATGGTGATTATTATAGTTTATTGTCAAAGAGCACGCACATTACCGATAACTTGTCCCATATTTCTGTCTTTCACCCTTTGTAACAAAGCTGCTGGCCTGTTATTTACAAGGTAATAGTTTCCAGAACTGTGGGAAAAACACCAGAAGGAGGTGTTATAGATAATTGTATTGGATTTTATATTGACACTGTAACCCATTTTCAGTACTTTTTAGCCTTCACACTTTCCTATTTTATGTTTATGAGTTTCTCCTGTCATATACTGTAGCATCGTTCCTATACCAATATGTTCGGCTTCAGCAACGCCCATGGTCACTCTCCTCTCCCTTCTCTTGTAATTCTCTCTTGCATTTTCCCTTTTACTCTCCCTATTTCATTCTCTCCCCCAACACCCCTTCTCTCTCTCTCTCTCTCTCTCTCTCTCTCTCTCTCTCTCTATCCCATCTCCCTCTCCTTGTCAATGTATCACTGCCCCTCACTCCCTCTTTTCATACTTTTATACACTTTTCTGAAGTCCACAGTGGTCCCTCCCTAGTTTGTTGGGATGGGGGGGGGGGGGGGTGGGGGGTGGAATGGAACTCCTGTCAATAATGCCATCCATTCATTCGTTGTAATGTAGGGCCTGAAATATCAAAGTTGAACACTATTAACTAAGGCCATGTACCATGTATGGTGTAGATGGTCTTTCCAAAAAAAATATATGGAGAAACACCACCAACAAACAAAAAACATTGTGAACTGGTTTAGGTTGTGTCAAAACGGAATCTGTGCTTGCAAACTAGTCAGTGTCATCTTCATTTCATTTATATGCAACCTTCTCCATGCTACCTTCTCTCTCCCCTTCTCCATTTTTGTTTACTGCAACAAGACATCAAAAGCTAATACTACTGATCTTTGGGGCTAGTCGCTTTCCTCTTCATTCTTCATTTTCTTTCTCTTCAATCTTCCCATTCTCTCTTGCTCTCTCTCCATTTGCCTGCTCTCACCCTCTCCCTCCTCCCTCTCTCTTTCACTGCCTTCCTCCCCCTCTCTCCCTCTCTCCCTCTCACTCTGACTCTTTTTTTTTTTTTTTTTTTCCCCCCCTTCCACAGGGTTCTTTATTTACAAAAAACAAATTCAACAAATACAAATAATCATATATTTTCGTAATCAGGATCTTGCAACAGAATGAGTAAACAATGGCATAACAATGAACATCAATGAACATCACGGCCCAAGCTTGAGGGCAGAGAAAAATAACAACATGACTTTTTCAATACATATGATATAAAACAATACATAGTAAATTGATCATTTCATGTTGTCACGCTGCCAACACTCTCAAAACATTTTCTGAATAGAAACCATTTCTTCAGTAATTTCTTTTCTTTGAGATTCGTTTGGTATATGTATTTTTCCATTTCGTAATAACATTTTACTGCTAATATAATTTTCTCAAATGAAGGTAATTGATTTTGTAATTTGGCATGAAATATTTCTCGTCGTACCACCATCAGTATACAGTTTAGTGCACTGTTATTGATACCGCAATATCCGAACAACTTATTTTGATTTTTTTTTGTAAGTATAACCTTTTCCCCAGTATTATGAAGTACCCAGTACTCAAATTTAGACCATATTACATTCGAGTACTGACAATAGCAAAAAATGTGTATGATAGTTTCTTCACTGTTATTACAAAAGGTGCATTTTTTATCAGTTACCACACCAAATTTGAACAATGCATCTCTCGTATATAATATTCTGTTTAAAATCTTGATTTGGAACCATCTCATATTGGTATCTATTGACTGAAAAGGAATTAAACAATATGACCCCCATCGTTCATCCTGAATATCTAAGATTTTTTTCCACTTTGTAAGACTTTTACATTCTTTAACTTTGTATTTTAAAAAAGACTCTGACTCTGTTTCTATCTAGTTCTCTTCCTACATACATACATATTTATTTACATACATGTATATCTCTTCCCTTTTCTCTGTCTCCCTCTCTCTCTCTCTCTCTCTTCCCTCTGCTTTATTATTTTTCTCTGTCTGTCTCTTTCTTCTTTATCTCCCTCCCTCACTCTTTGCCCTTCTTATCGCCTCTCTGCCTCACCCTCTCTACCCCTTGTCTTCCCCCTTTCCCCTCCCCCTCCCCCTCTTCTCTCCCCTCTCCCTCCCTATTTACTGTGGCAACACCTCAAGAGCAAATCGCTTGATCTTCCTTTAGCACACTGCATGCCACATTTCATTACCCCACCACGGTATGCGCGATCACATGCTCCGGCATGGCAGATACGGTCCGACACTTCCCCTAGAATGCATCCCTCTCCTCTGCATCAAACACACACCCTGTATCAGTAAACAGAACACAACAAGCGTTCCAGCATTAGCCCATGTGATGAGAGGCATTTCTCGAATTGAACGTAATGAACTTGAGAGAAAAGTCCCTTAATGCTGTCCAATGTCTGATAGTGCAGTCAGGCTAAGAATATTTTGCAACAGATAATATTTTGCGAAAATAAAATAAATTGATAATGATTATGATGACGATGATGATAATGATGATGGCAATTATGATGATGATGATGATAATGATGATAAGATGATGTTGATGATGATGATGTTTTTGTTAATAATGAGAGTCTGTGAGGTCACACTAATTTGAGTTTTAATTTTCTGGTTGACTGACCGATTAGTTGCATGTAATTCCAGTGATGCAAATCATAGCCTTGCTTCATTAATGTTACACTCCATACAGCCTTGCCAATCTTTAATTAGACTTGATTATGGTTTAAAAGGGCTGTTCTCAAGTAGGCAATTAATGAAAAAAAATCGATACTATGTGACCTTGTTTATCAGGCCACTTTTGACCAGCATCAATCCAGATATGTGATTTGGCTGTATATGAGATTTATAACAACACTTTTATGAAGTTCAGTAGGTTTAACTTTATGGATGTAACAAAACTAACAATGTATTTATTTGTTGCTACGATCTTTTGTAATGAACTATTTCATCACGACTTTCGGGGGACATTTTCAGGTGGAATTGAATGAAAGAGCAGTGAACATACATCTACGCTGTCATGTACACTGCGAGATTGCATCCAATTGATAAAGGGATCTGAATATAAAGTGGTGGTCGTATAAACAAGGTTAGACTTTGTTTGAATCTAAGTACAAAATTTCCTTTTTTCTTTTTCCTGTGCAGACATATAAGTCTAACTTGATAGTAAGATTGTGAGTTCGGGATCGCTATCAAGATTGAGCACCATTCATGGTGGATATGAGCACTATATAAATATTCAGTATTATTATTACTATTGGCGATAACCAGAATTATTTGCCACGCGCTTTCTTTGTGATAAAGCCGAGGTTGAAAAATGTCTTTGATGTACCTACATGTTAATTAGGAGGTGCAAGAGAAGTAGATATGAATCATGATTTAATCTCCTTTCTTTTGTGTGCATTGTTTTATTAAAAAGTCTTTTTCGATTGTACACTGTCGGCTTGTTGTGAACAAATCTATATTGGATGTTGGAGAAAATAAGTGAAATTTTAATTCGCTAGGTTTTCATTTAAATAGTGCATTAAAAATAAAATTTAGCAAATGGGTTTCCATGCACTTAATACTAATTTGAGTAAAATTAAACATACAAGTAGGCCTAATCATGCTGAATTTATGAGGGGCTTAATACTTCATGTGGTGCTTTTGTGGTTATCATTATTGCAGTCAATCATCCAGGTTTTACATCAATTTATTTCAGATGTAGTATCTTTCAGACATAAATAAAAAATGACTTGCACCAATTCCAAATCACTTTGGCACCTAATGTGTGGAGCAAAAAGTGTAGTCTATAAAGCACACATTTCATACTTTTCTTAATGACTAACAAGGGGTCGTTCTGTATAAAGGTAGCGTAGCAAAATATAGTGACCCATCCCGAACGCAAAAAAGGCATAATTGTTAGCTATGTCAATGCATCCAAAATTATTATCCTACTTATCTGATAACAGTTTCTGTTTTTATTTAGCTTAATCCTTTCGATATGATTGACCTCATTTTGTGGTTTGGCTCAATAACTTTTGATTCAGAGATTTAAAAAATATACCAGATGCATGAGTAGAAAGAGAAAAGATTTTCTGCACACACTATATCCAATTTCGTTGCATGACCATATTGCGTTTGATGGCAAAAACAAGAATAAGTTTGAAAATCCTTAAATTGGCAACACAATGAGAGTTTCAAAATCATTTTTTAAAAATCGAAATTGGCAATTTTTTTCAACTTTTCGTCACAAAATTCCTAACCATGTGTATTGTTTTCAAAGACGTTACTCCTTATTAGAACCATGTAACACTAAAAGAAAAATTTCATTGTTGCCAATTTTAACTAAGAACAAAATGTGATCAATTTAGCCCTTAAATAATTCATGTCCTGAAAGGCCTAATGAAGTCAGTGGATGTACATCCTAATGTGGTTCTGCCTCTATGAGACTAAACATGATTTTCCAGAGTCTTCCCATGGGCATTCTGGACATGTTGTTACCTTGAACAACATTTTGCTAAGCTGCTACCTGAACACAGGGGCAGTGGGGGTACAAGTAAGGTCATCAACGTGATCCTGCCGCTGAAAGACCAAGCTGTGCCTGGGTTATTAAATGAGGCAATTAATTCCCTCGTTTCTTCTACCAGCGGGGTTTCCGGATAATATTCTACATTCATCAAATAGTTGTGATCCAACATTATTATAGTACTTGACTCGTTGCTGTCACTTTTGCTAACCCTTTGTAGATATTTTCAGATATTTCCAGATATTTCTAGTTAATTCCAGATATTTCAAGACATTGCAGATAAGTGCAGACAGTGCTCATAAGACAAATCCAATGTATGAGCTTAAGCTTATGCAGTTTTGGTAAGCTTCAGAAACTTTTCATGAAGTTTCTATGCAGTCGTTAATATGCTGATACTGATACTGATAAGATACTGATATTCTAGGCTTAAAAATCTTACATTTTTAGTGATATTTTATGAGAATCACTATTTTTCCTTCCAGCTTTATTAATTTATAAGTGTCGTCATGGCAACTGCACTCATTTGCAACAAAAGCCATACTTTTATTTGACAAGCCTTCTTTAAACAGAGGTGTAAAAATACTTGACAATTTGACAATTCTATATTATTATGCTTTAAAGCCATCATTATTTTTTGCATGAAACATCATTGTGATCTGTGCATAATTGTCTGGCAAATAAAAAAACAAACAACAACAGACCCCCCAAGAAACAACTGCAAGAAACAAAAACAAACAAAAAAAACTAAACAAACAAAACACCCTCAACTTATCTGGGTGAAATTCGAGATCTGTAAACATGTCTGAACAAGCAAATATGCTGTACGCATTGTAAATAAATGCATTCTTAGTATGCAGTTTGAGCTCAACAAGGATTAGTGTCCTGAAAATAAATGTAACTGTTTAAATCTTACCTTTAAGATTTATGCAAAGTGATGAAAATGTTTTACATATAATTCTGAACATTTGATGCATTACTCTGAATGTATGTTATTCCGAAGGCTCGTGATTCTGAAAATGAAATAAGGTTCATAATTCCGAAAATAATAGAGCCCTACATTGCTACATAACTTTTCGGAATCATGAACTTTCGGAAATACGAACCTTCAGAATTACGAACCTTTGGAAAAACGACATGTAACCCAGATTTCATGGGAGATAAAAGCTCTGAAGAGCTCAGGGGAAAAAAATATGGTAACATAAAGATTATCTCGGGAAAAAAATCTCTCTTTTGCAATCCAAAAAGAGTTCAACAGTTTGCATGGCTGTATTTTATTAAATCCAGTTGATTAAAATAATGATGGCTTCGTCACTTGAATTTTTACTTTATTTCAAAAGTATTTGTTCAAATTCTTTTAAACTTGGCATCATTTTTGGTAGGGATTGTCTTTATGTCACCCTCTTTCAAATGAATACCCAAATCTTACATTTTCATCACATTAAAATAGTGGTCACCTACATGTAGATACTGACAGTAAGTTAAGTTTTTGGTAAAAATTGTCTTTACAAACATGTATGTAATATGTACATGTATTGTACACATACATTTGCTGGTGGTGGATTTCAACCAAAATTAACAGGGATCATCCTTAGGTAAGGAGGATCTAAATTAATACAGATGAGGTACTTACCAATATAGGGAGGGTAAAGTCTTGGGGGCACCACCCCCAAGAACACCAATAATAGCTGTAATTAGATAGGTTTTTGCTTTTCTTTTTAAGCCCTGTTGTAAGATTGTAAGCAAAGTTGGAAGTTATCATTCTTAGAGGAAGGAGACCTCAAATTCTTAAACAGGGTACCTTGCACCCAAGGGTGCTCAGAGGCAGCACCCCTAAGTGCCCCTATTGTGAAAATGAGATATTTTTTTAGATGCATGGCTGGGTTCTAACCAAACTAAGTAAGAATCATCCTTAGGCAAAGAGGATCTAAATTACTGTAAATAGGGCACCTATCCCTTAAGGATGGAGTCTTAAGGAAGGAGTGGAGGGGGAGGGGGGGGGGGGGGCTTTTGGTCCCCCTCCCAAGAGCCTGTGACACCAAATTGACATTTTTCCTTCTTCTGTAAAAACCTGTTGCTACATGTAAATTGTAACCAAACTAGGTAGGAATTGTTCTTAGGGGAAGGAGACTTCAATTTGTTTGAGTGTAGTAGATCATTATCTTGGGCATTTCCCTTATTTATCTATCGAGAAAACAAAATCACTTACGTATATTACTTGTCATTCAAGTGGGGGCGTTTTGGCAATGTATTTTTAACTAATCAGTCACCTTCGGTATGCGTGAATCGAAATTATATTCATTAACCAATTACTCTTGTCGGCTTCATTGATAATTCATTTATCTGTTTAACTGGCTATACCAATAAACCTATCATGAGTCTTGAATATTAAAAGTACTATTTGACACTTCAAGTGACATGTGTTTGATTATGGAAAGTGTTGCAGGCTACGAGATAACCCCTACTTAAAAACAAGGGCACTTTGCATCAGAAAAGTAATGTTCAATTTTAAGATATTTTTTTTCAAAAGTGCAACCAGAATCTCACTTTCTTAGTTGCATTTGATAAGCATGAATCTAATGTCTATGTACAGTGTGAGTCAATAAAAAGGAAACCCAGATTCAACCCTTAATACTGTTGCAATCAGTAAATGTAGATTTAATCAAAAATACCTCAAATTGTAGCCTATCATGTTTCCTTTAATTTGACACCTTGATCAATAAGATCCGACCATGGACAGCTAAACACTAACATTTTTCCTGATTCATGTCAAATTTGCCTCTGCCCAAGTTTTGAGTGAAATCGACGGTCAACCCAAGGTTGGTTGAATGGTCTCCATTCCAGCGAATGCACTCACATATAATGAAAGTAACCCCTGAACACCATTCAGCCCAATCTTGGGCAATTGCTTTTACTATTGAATATTGTTAGTCATGTTTTGTATATTATATTAGTAATATTTGTTATTACGGAATAAGATCTTGTTAATTATGTCGTAGCAGTAAGCAAGATTTACTAGTTTATTTTTTGTGTGTAAATTTCACTTTGTTGATCAATTGTAAAGTGCATAGAGACTTTCTGTATTATGTGCTCTAAAAGCACAACTTATTATTATTATTATTATTATTTAACATGCCTTTTAAAAATGGCCAGTGCTCAGTCATCCCTGATCACATTTTGGTGAGCAGCCTATCAAATTAAAGAAGACAACATCAACTATTATACCACTGAAATACATGTCAGCAATTTCAGTCAGTTTTTAAAATATTGGGTTTTAAATATGGGTTTCCTTTTTATTAACTCACACTGTATATCATTATCCAATTACTCATGTCAGTTTCATTGATAATTCATTCATCTGAATAAGCAGCTGACTATATTGATAAACTTTAATGAGGGCCCTTTACTTCCGAGAAATAATGTTAGATATTAAAATAATTCTTTTAACTGCAACCAGAATCTCACTCCATTTATTGTCTGCAATAGCTGGAAAAGCTGTTATAGTGTTAATTTATGAATTTAGATATAACCAAAATTCCGTTTCCTAAAATATTGGATGTTTGTTCCTGCTAACTTGGTTTTGTCATCCTTCAACAACAACCCAAAAAAGAAAAGTTGCAAACATAGTAAAGTATTCATCTTCAATTACCAAGTCCCTGAGGTAGGACTTTTAGCTGCGTGCATGTTGTTAATTTGTTTTTTTTTTCTTTCTCTCTACATTCTTGTGCATTACATGTACATGAATATAGGTGAAATAAAGACTAAAAAAAAAAAAAGACTTCCAATTTTGTCTACACTAATATTAATGTCAGCAATAGCTTCTCAAATTTCTTAATTCGTAGACTTCTTCATATATGCAAAGTAAAACAGCTCGCTTTCCCAATTAGCCGATTCCTAACGTGACATACTGCACGTTTCCTTTCAGTTTCCTTAAAAAAAAAAAATCCTCCAACTTTGTGAAACCAGAACCTTTAAATGTCATTGTATATAAGCACATGCAGCCATGAGTTGTCCCCGAAGAGCTTCTAGTTTCTATGTCTGTGCGTCCCCTGCACACATGAACTCCATAAATCGCAGTCGGCATAATATCTCCGTGAGACGCCGCTGCTCTATATTTAGCCGCGCCGATGCGAGACAACCCTGGGAGCTAGCCCGAGTGTCACGGCATGCCCCGCAACAATCTACTCCCCAGTACTAAGCACTAATGGAGCGTGTAAAATGAGCAGTTGGAAAATCGTCATCCAGCAAAATCTGCTCAAGTTCGACTCATCCCGAGTCGTCTTGAAAATGTCAGAAAAACACGGAGGGATGTAAACGTAGATTGTAAATGCCTGAATTTTTCAGAATGGAGCTAAAAGCAGGAAATGAAAAGAAGGGGGTGTACCCTTTCAAATTATCTGTGCCTTTTAAAGGTGATCATAATGTTTACTTGCAGGTTTGCATTTTGCAAACAAGTCGTCTGTTGAGAGCCAGAAGGGCGTTAACTCATGTATTTTACCACAGAGTCAACGCCATTCTGCCTCTCAACCGACCAAATAGTAGTATCGAAGATGATATATTGATTTTTTTTTCATATTTAAATGTTCAGTGTGTTGGGTAAGAGTTCAAAGTTGTGCTTTTTATAGAGAATGTTGAAAAAGAAAAATATTACTAAATTTGGGGGAGTGTGGTACACCTTATCAGATACTAGCGACTCACACTCCAAAAGAAAGAAAATCTAATATGGATAAAATCCCATTCTAGTATACATTTTTAAAGCCATTTTATGTCTGCTGCTATTTGGTAACTGCCAATATCTGTCAAATTTCTAATTTGTACATATAACCTTTGTCTTGGTCTATATATTTGTTTGTCTATCTTTCTCTTTCTTTCCCTGCCTTCCCTCTCAGAAGTCTGATATTCTACAATTTTCTGATTTTCTTTGTCACGTAACCCTTATGACAGAAAGTGGACTTATTTTTTAAACATAGCATTCCAAATCATAGTGAAGGGAGTTAAGATTGTCCCGCTTTTACCATTAAATTTTAAAGTTACATATTCAAAGATCTTTAACCGATTACTATATGATAACTTTTTCACCTGAAAATAACTGTATGTTAGAAATCCTTATTCCATTCTGATTGTTGTGCAAATATATGTAGCACACATAATTTGTTCAACTGACACAGAGGCAGGGTGACAAATTAGAAGCTGATCGAGTGTCTTTTAAAATATGAAAATATTTATTTCGATATACTATTATTTCTTGAAGTGTTTTTTTTTAAATCAAAGTTGAACTCTTATTGTGTAGTTTCTTCTAATAAAAGTTTGAAAAACATGACAGGGTGTTATGCGTGTTAACTTCCAAGACAACAAAGATTGATAGCTTCGTACAGATTAATGTTGGCTTATTAGTATGCTGTGGGACTAGATGGTCATGGCAGGAAAGTTGGAAAGGGTGTTGTAATTTGATCACTGTTCATGGTTACTCTCTTTGTCTCTCTGTCTTTCTCCTTCTTTTGTAGAGGTGTTTAATCACTTGACTGGAAATACTTAGATCATAGGTTCAGGCCCCAGCCTGTCACTTATGTCCTTGAGCAAGGCATTTTATCTAAAATTCTCCTCTCCACCCAGGACTTGGATTAGCATGTACATGCCTCATTTAATTAGAGGTGACTGGCTGGAATGCTTCCAGTGGAGAGGAGAGTGTGCACTGTCAAATTGAATCCAGTGACTGGGTTGAATATTATAAGCGCTTTAATCAGTTATTTATAAATCTGTTAAAGCTCTATCTTAAAAAGCTATTTTTAGTATTTAATAATATCATTTGGGGAGCCGACATTTGCTCCTGCGACATTTGCTCCGCAGTCCATATCTCGAAAGGTCAAAGGTTAAGGTCAAGGTTATGATTTGGTTTTTTGTTCGGGACATTTTGAAGTTTAGGATTAGTGTTAGGGTTCGGGTTCGGGTTCGGGTTAGGTTTAGGTTTAGGATAAGCATGGCAAAGTTAGACCCGAGCAATTGTCGCAGGAGCAAATGTCATACATCCTATCATTCATATTACTCTTTTATTTCTCTTTTCCAGTTCTCTATACGATATGTGAAGACCTGGATCTGAACTTCTACTCCATGTACGCCTTGGTGGGGATTTGGAACTCTATCTTTCTCCTCATATACTCTTTCACTGATGCAAGCAAGCTTATGAAATGGTCTACAAGGTGAGTGACTTTGTGCTTGTGGCCCCCTCCCTAATCCCCCCCCCAAAAAAAAAAGAATGAAAAAGATATTACAACCATTGGCTATCCAGACATTGATGTACATGGGGGGGGGGGGGTATAATCCTCCCCAGACAAGGGGGTAGGGTTTAATATATCTGGACAACTTTGCATGCCCAGTCATTATTTTCCTTTTTTAATTTTATTTATTTGTTATTATTATTTTTACTTTTTTGGGGGGGGGGGTTGCAGGGGTGTACACTAGCAGAGTCCTATCCTGGATATGCCTCTGACAATACTTACACATGTATGTATTAACAAGTTTCATTTGCAAATGAAAGGACCCCCCCCCCCCCATACACACACACACACAATGTAATATATGAGAGAAAGAAGGGCCCACCTCTAAACAGTTCTTTAGTTGTTGGGGGGGGGGGGGGTGGACTTAATATTTTGAGATAAGTCTAAAAGAAAGAATTGTTTCATCTTCATGGAATCATTGATACATGAACATACATTATTCAAAACAGTTTAGGAGACATAATGTTGTCTCCTAAACTGTTTTGTAAATATCTTAATTGTTTTCGTAATAACTCAAAAAATTGACTTGGTCCCTTCTACCTATCAATTCAATTGACTCTGACACTGGCCACTAGTGATATTCCATTAAGATATTTAGAAGCCCCCTCCTGCTTTGATTTTTCTTTGTTTGAATAACCAAAATACAAGTAGGAAACTTTCTCAATTGAGGAAATGTTGATATGAATTCATATCAAGACAAACTGATTTCTACATTGACACAAAGAAAAAAAAATCTGAAAACCATTTTGTGCAAACCAGCGTTCTTAATTTTGCAGGGTTTTTTTTTGTTTGTTTGTTTGAGTGTGTTATGTAAGGACACAAAATTGCAATAAATTCATTTCTGCCAGATTTCACCAGTGTCAAATAGCCCCACTGGGAACAGCAAAATCTATATTGCCATTGAAAAGTACACGTATTTCATTATCATCATTATCTGAAACTCTATAAGCATCTCTGTGTAAAGTGAGCTGGTAAAGGGTCCGCTGGGTTTACTCTATCTTTTTTAATTACTGTGGTTGCCCCGGAGATATCAGTAGGTGGTGCTCTTTATGTGAGCAAGTTTTCTTACCCAGATGCTCATTGTACAGTGTGACTGTTCCTAGAATATACATGTACAATGCTATTTGATTAAAAGTCATATAAAGTAAATCAAATTAGACAGAATAATAACAGATTTGTGAAGGTATTGTGTGATTAAAAAAAAAAAATAGTTTGTTGTTTACTTACAGGCTTCTTGACTTTTTACAGATGATAAAATTTTCTTGTCTCCATTTTTTTTTTTAGTTATGGTAACCTGTTGTGAAAAATAATGCTGATACAGTGTATAACATCAAATGAGCTCTCTATGTGAGTGTTATAATATCATTTATCTTTAATAATTTGGATCAGTTTCAATTTCTTTAGAATGTGTCCGTATGATAGTAACATACATAATACTGTACATGATTTCTACTTTGTCTACTTACTTATTTTTTATTGCAGATCAACCGAGGAGATTTTCTCTCTTTTTGTATCAATAGCATTTTGTGTAGATGCTTTCAAGGATTTGGCCGCTGGTGAGTGGAAATCTTACTTAAGTTCTGCTTTTAAAATTAATAGCCCATATTCTCAAATTCGTCCCTCAAAAGGGAATGAAACATTTCCTAAAACGCAACCCAACTACCTATGAAGACCTGAAAAGTAAACACATGTGATGGTGCATTAATATGATACATATAGGCATGGACCTAGCTGAGATGGCAATGACGAACAGCAAAGTGCAGGCTAAGTTTTAAGAGATACTTTGTACCGTAGTTATAGGTACATAGGCCTAGGTATTTTTGCCGTAAAAGGCAAAACCTGAATAATATGACACTTTGACTTACCCATACCTTCCATGTTCTAATCTACATGTCCATGTAGATTATACGGACAAAGCACTATTCATTTCAATAATCCCATATACATACTTGCTAACAGTCCTTATTTAGCAGGGACAATCCTGATTTTGGGTACAAGAAAGAGCCACTTCTACTGCTGTGTCCCTATTTTTGCAAAAATCTGTCTGTAGTAATGTAAAGGAAACTCAGAAATGTCCCGATTTTCAGCCTCTGTGCCTTGTCATTTGTCCCTGTTTCTCGGGTTTCAGGGTTGGCAGGTCTGGGTATATTCATGACTGTCCTATCATACATTTGTTACCTTTGTTTATTGCACTGAATATACTTTTTGTCGCTTTATGTGATAAAAAGGGCCCTGTCTCATGAAGATCGCAACTGATCCTAATCTATTGATTGATTCCAATTTATTGCCAGCCTCCAATCAATAGCAAAGTTTCTATCGCCCATCTCTTCGGCACAGAGTTGTGATTTATTCATATGAAGTTTAGAGGTGTCGTGGTCTAGTGGATACTTCGCCGGACTGTGGATCATATGCTTCACGGTTCAAGTTCCGCCGCAGCACTAATGTCCTTTGGCTAGACATTAAGCTACATTTGCCACTCTCCACCCAGGTGTAGTAAATGGATACCTGGTAGAAAGTTATTCCTTGAATGCTTTCAACACCTCAGGGCAGCTGGTACTATTTAGGCGTCTTGAGCATCCCCTGGGATGGGTATGTGTGCATGATAAATGTAGCCATTATTGTACATTATAATTTTCCTTTTGCAGAGTTTGACAAGCACTACCATGCAAGCGAGTGCACAGGGGAACCCGCCGTGGGGCTACTCAGCTCCGCCGTACCGTCCGTCTCTCCCTACAACGATAGCAATACCGACCCCACCACCACCCTCTTCAGCAATATCTCTACCCAACTCTCCTCTACCCTCGCTTCTTCCACTCCGGAGTGCCACAGGGATTCCAGTATCCTATACCTGCTTCTCATGCTGGGTACGCTATGGCTGGGTGTGACGCTCTACAACTTTACCAAGAGGTGAGTTATGATTGATAGATAGAGAGAGATAGATAGAGAGAGATAGATAGATAGAGAGATAGATAGATAGATAGATAGATAGATAGATAGATAGATAGATAGATAGATAGATAGATAGATAGATACGGAGAGAGAGAGAGAGATTCCAGTATCCTATACCTGCTTCTCATGCTGGGCAGGCTGTGGCATGGTGTGATGCATTACAACTTTACCAAGAGGTGAGTTATGATTGATGATTATGATTGATTGATTGATTGATTGATTGATTGATTGATTGATTGATAGGGAGAGAGAGAGAGATTCCAGTATCCTATACCTGCTTCTCATGCTGGGCAGGCTGTGGCATGGTGTGATGCATTACAACTTTACCAAGAGGTGAGTTATGATTGATGATTATGATTGATTGATTGATTGATTGATTGATTGATTGATTGATAGGGAGAGAGAGAGAGATTCCAGTATCCTATACCTGCTTCTCATCCTGGGTACGCTTTGGCTGGGTGTGATGCTTTACAACTTTATGAGGAGGTGAGTTATGATTGATAGATACATGTAGATAGAGAGAGATAGATAGATAGATAGATAGATAGACATGGAGAGAGAGAGAGTTTCAGTTTCAGTTTTCAGTTTTTATTTTTTCTCATTTCCAACAAAATAAATACAAAATCAATATACAAATATTGTGGG
>CM046838.1:41366208-41403708 GCA_025618425.1 Heliocidaris tuberculata | reverse complement strand
AGAGATAAGGAATTTTTAAAAAGTTCCATCAAAATCGGTTACAAAATGAGAAAGTTATGAAAGTTTGAAAAGTCTCAGTTTACTTTCCATGGCGATCTTCAAATTGGCAATGTTGCTTCCAAGTGACAGGTTTAGTAGTACAACTCTCCATATGTTTTGTACACAAAATTTCATATTTTCCCCATTATCTCTCTCAAGGTGCAGCTTGTCTCCTTAGCTCAAGATACATGTACATGTATATTTCATGGGAAAATGTATTTGACACAACACTTGTTGAGTTCACAAAAAGACAGAGAGCATCTTTAGAGATAATGGAGAAAATATGAAATTTTTTGTACAAAACATATTGAGAGTTGTACTACTAAACCTGCCATTTTGAAGCAACATTGCCAATTTAAGTAAATTGAGACTTTTCAAACTTTCATAACTTTTTCATTTCGTAACCAATTTTGATGGAACCTTTTTCCAAATTGCTTCTCTCTATCCTCTCTTTTCATTAAAATGGATATTTCCCCAGGGTTTCATTCTCTTTTAACCTTTACCCCATTGACAGCTGCATTTTGATATTGCCCCATAGGTTTGTATACAGGGTCCATCCATTTCCAGTAGGCAACGGGTTAAGTTCTAGGTGTTATTTTTTTTTTGGGGGGGGGGGGCATTTCTCCCTATCTGTTGATGTATTTCAGGGCCATGTCTTATAAGGAGTTGCTATTGATTATCAATCGCAACTCTGTAAATAAGAGATAGGAAATTGTAATTCTGTGGTTGATGAGAGGACTAGCATCCATCACACCTCTTTATAGGTCAGGGCCATTATATAAGTTGCTTCCTTTGTCCATACTAATGTGAGGTTATGAAAGACTGGTATCACATCCCCCGCACTCATGTAAGTCTGTTCGTTGCACCCAACTGATCTTTCTATTCTTATCTCCTCTCTTCATATATCCAGCGTTGTAAGAGTACGAGAGACACGTCTAACCACGCTCTTCTCCCACGTCCTGATTGGACTCTCCATCATGATGCTGCCCACCCCTCTCCAGTACATCCCCAAGGCCGTCCTCTACGGACTCTTCCTCTACATCGCGTATACTGCCCTCGATGGCAACCAGCTCTTTGAACGCATCGTTCTACTCATTACAGAACAAGTAAGGATAACGTTCTTATCGAGGTTATACAACACATGCTCCGGTCACAGTTACCCCGAAGTCTGTATTGTAAATGAACCGAATTCCTAAATTCAACCATAGACCAAACCCTAACCCTAACCCTTACCCTAAGCCTAATCCAGTTAACCCTTTCAAGACAATTGACCTCATTTTGTGGTTTGGCTCAATAACTTTTGATTCAGGGCTCTAAAAATATACCAGGTACATGAGTAGAAAGAGCAAAAAATTTCTGAACACACTACATGTACATGTATGTCCATTCCTGTTGCATGACCATATTGCGTTTGATGACAAGAATTTTTAAAAATGAGAATAAGCTTTAAAATCTTTAAATTGGCAATGCATTGGGAAGTTCAAAAGCATTGCTTTTTTTCCCAACTTTTTGACAAAATTCCTTACCATGTATATTATTTTCAAAGAAACTACACCTCATGAACCATGAAGCACTAAAAAAAAATATTATTGTTGCCAATTCGTAGAACGAAATGTGATCAATTTAGCCCTTAAACAATTTTGTCCTGAAATGGTTAACCCTGAACCTATCCTAGAGCCCAAGTGTAACCTTAAACCTGTATCATTGACAAAATAAAACCTGGAACAATGGTGGCTAGAGCATGAGTCAGAGTACCCTTACAGGACAAAGTTCAAGTTTCTTTCGGGTGGCACAGTTAGCAAGCCTTGAGGCTTTCACAGGTTCTTTTTGTTTATTGCTCATACTTGTTCATATTGATTCCAATACCTGCACATACACAACATTTCTCAAGTGGATCATAACCAACCTTTCCCCAATCACTTCTAGACAGTTTCCACAATGTAATCGCGCACCCAGTACTCGACTTTATCTTTTTAATTTTCTTTTTCTGGATAGGCTGCCTATCCTCCCAACCATTACGTGAGGAGAGTACCTCAGCGTAAGATGCATCTCTTCACCGCTGTGCAGCTTCTTCAGCTGGGCGTCCTATGTGGTTTTGGCTTCTCCCCGTGGCCCTACCTCAAAATGGTCTTCCCTCTCCTCATTCTCACCTTTCTACCTATCAGGTTAGTAGTAGTCCTGGGCCCCATTGCACGAAACTTGCGTTTGAACGCAACTCTGGAAAATCAAACGCAACTTTATTTTCAGCCAATCAAAAGTGCGCATTAAGGACTTGCGTTTGATTTTTAAGAGTTGCGATTAAACGCAACTTTTGTGCAACGGGCCCCTGGGGGTGTTTCATAAAGCTGTTCGTAAAGTTACGCATGACTTTACAAACGACTTGAATATAAAGTGCCAAATAGGATGCCCAAAACTTTTTCATGTTTTAACAAAGTGTGACTGTATTTCCAGTAACCTCAATTAAATTATGGCAAAAAATATACTTTGCATTAAAAATGTTTGTTATAATAAGAATGTTAATCTACATCTGCACTTTTCAACTTTAGTTGATGCAGTTAAAATGATTGAGCATCCCATTTGGCTTGTCATTTTAAAGTCATTCGTAAAGTCATGCATAACTTTACGAACAGCTTTATGAAACACCCCCCTGGGTGTTTCATAAGACTTGTTATCGATAACAAGGTGCAATACCTGTTATAAGCTACTAAAATCCTGGTGTCTGATTGGCTGAGAGCAAGTTTGTCATAGAAATGTGGCCGTTGTTACTGATAACGAGATTTATGAAATGGGGCCCTGAAGAGGATGAGAGAAAGAGATAAAGTGGTAAGGTGGAAGAACTGTGAAGAGGAAAGAGTTTTCTTGTGAGTATTTGCAAAGATGCGGGAAAAGAGTTTTGCTTTGCAAGAGAGAAAGACGGATGGATCTTGTTTCTTTCTTTTTTCTTTCTCTCTTTCTTTTTTCCGAGTGTAGTCTGTGACCTGTTTCAGAAAAATGAGTTATACCTCAAGAAAGAAAGAGAGAGAGAAAGAGAAAGAGAAAGGGGAAGAGGGGTGAGAGACAGAGGGGAAGTGAGAGTGAGCATGGACAAAGAGAAACTGTTTTAGGCTATCAGGTGAGAATTTGCTACAGTGTGATAAAAGAGTCACAAATATTACTATCCAAACAGAGAGGATGAGATAGTGAGAGTGGAGAGGGGGGGGGGGGGGGGGGGGGGGGGGGGGGGGGGGGGGGGGGGGGGAGGGAGAGAGATACATGTACATAACATATACACATTAGGGCCTTGTCTTATAAAGAGTTGTGATTGATTCGAATCGATAGCAAGTCCTCCAATCAACTGCAAATTTCCAGTCTCCTATCTCTTATGTACAGAGTTGTGATTGATATCAATTGAAAATTATTTGCAATCAATTACAACTCTTTATAAGACGGGGCCCAGGTGAGTGTTGGTATGTAAAAAGATTAATATCTAATCAAGAGACAGAGATAGAGAGAGAGAGAGAGAGAGAGAGACACACACACACACAAGAGACAGAGAGTGAGGGGAGATCAGGAAAAGCTTCATTTTTGTTTCGGGGGAATTGTGACATCTCATAAAATAAGATTAACATTCATTTGCAGACATGCACTGGATATACATGTATATCATGATTCCTAGAATGTGTTATGATAACATAAAATCTTTCAAAGATATGCTTCATTCCTTACATGTAAGTAGATATATTTTTGTTAACATGAATGTATAAATCTTTTTTTTCCTCTTTTTTGACCAATTTGTTTCCAGGCACAAGTTAGTACCATTCCTAATCGACCTCAAGTTTCTGGATGCTCTGGACCGCAGCCACTAGGCGAGTCGTCAGAAAGGCGGCCTGCTTTCACTGGCGACAACGACAAAGCATCGGAACTCCACGTGTGACCATTGCTCGTTATCTCTCATGCATTATTCCTCATCAACATGCATAATTCATCATTATCATCATCATCATCATCGCCATCCGTCTTGGAAAGAGACGGTGGCCCAGAAGTCAACGTGCAACACCTTATGATCGTAGTTTCTTAGATTTCCCCTCTGTGTATGTACATGTATGTACATTTCCTTTTCTGTCTGTCTGTCCGTCTGTCCGTCTTTCTCTATTTCGGCATGCGTTTCTTCTTCCAATGCATTTGGGGAAATCCCCTCTCCCTGGGAAAGCCTGTAGAGGGCAGTATTTTGGATGAGTCCGCAGAAAATGCTACATCGAGACCTTCAAGTTCTCATCTGTTTCGCAGCTGAAGAGTTTTGAATTATTAGACGGGGCGTTTTTGTACCATTTTTTTTGGTTGAATTCACAGAGCATTGATGCCCCTCTTTAGTAATGTACTAATATATATCAGAAATATATTATATACTAGTCCTCGCAAGGAATAATATAATGTACATGTACGATATCATATTATGTAATGAAATGATATAAGTACCTGGATGTCATTAGGAAGAAGCATTATGCACTTGGTTATAAAGAAGGCCTGCTTGCATCTTAACACGTGAAACGCATAAAGCATTCGTCTTCAGCTCGAATATTCAATCAGTTGTTTTTACCCCAAAATTGGGCTTTTCAGTGAATAAAATTTTAATTTATGGCAAATGAAAGTAGCCCCCCCCCCCCCCCCCCCCCCCCCCATGCTCTACCAATCTTGTTTCAAGTAATTAATTGTTTTATACTTCTGGTTTTAAAATAGAAGTAAACTATTTCATTCTTTATAAGGCACGCAGTGCAACACGTATGAGGCTCTTTCCCCCCTCTCTCTCTCTCTCTCTCTCTCTTTCTGCAGTATAATAATTTTCTGCCCCAAAATAATGGATTACAGTTGGATGGGTCAAAAGAGGAAGTAGATAGTTGACAACAGGATCCCATTTTATTGAAATCTTTCTTAAAATTAGGCTTCCATTTATAGACTGCCAATCTTTTCTCTCTTTAAATCTAAGTCCTCTCTACATTGTGTGAGATCTTTTCCAATGTTACTGTTCAGTAGTCTTTGTTTTTAGTTGATAATCAATTTTATCGACCTTCTTTTTGAAAGTTTAGTTGAAGACTCTCTTTCCCCCAATCTATTTGACATGGGGGAAAGTTAGATACATATTATCAAAATTCCAGCAAAGAGGCTATTTGTTTTTTTTTTTTAGATTTGTCAATTTGCAGAGGATTATTTAAGCAGAGAGAGAGATGACGTATGACAAGTTAGTGCTATTTCCGTGGTAATTCTAGGTGTAACGCCAGTGGAAAGTTGTATATATTTTGTTGTTCATTTTCATGACTGCTGACATGAAATGTACCTCGTTCTATGCAGGGATTCTGTAAGAATTCCCATGAATATTGTATATATGTTATTTGAAACAACAAACAAAAAAAATTATAGAGTTCAGACATATTTTTGCTCTTTTTGCTGTATGCTGAAATACGGGTGAAAAAAATTGGTGTATGGATGAATTACTGTACTATTATTATTAATACTAGCAACTTGGTACTTGTTCAAAAGAACTTGATATTTATTTGTCCATCAAATGAATTGCACAGTTATTTATACTTATAAGAATAATGATGTACGTGTAATTGGACATCTATTATAAAGTGTGGCATTATTTTATGTCATTTCATATACCTTGTACTCTTGTTTGTTTATAATAGACTTGTTCTGATTCTTCCTGCTTTTGTATTTCACAGTAAAAATCTATCTGTTTGATATGTATGATTGAAATGTTCATGATAATCACCAAGCAAATTGGAGAAGCTACTGGATATTTGTTACTTTAAAGGTATTTATGAATATTTAATCAGCAGCATCCCCCCCCCAAGAAATAATTTACAAGAATATGTCTACAATAAAATCAAAACTATCACATGTAAGAAATAATGTTCTGTCAGAGGTCCAGATTCGCAACAGTTTCATGCAGAATAACTGGTACATGTAGATGAATGGCAACGCTGAAATTTTTAGATTTGTGGAAGTTTCTTGTGACGTGCTGGTTGCTTCTATTTTCTTTTTTGTATAAAGTAGTCAAATTTTGTCTTGATTACATGATTAAGGTGTATCTTTCTTTTCTAATTTCTTATCTCTGCTTTTTGTATTATTTATCATTCTCTCTATTTCTCTTTGCAACTTTTGACAGCTTTTTTTTGTTGTTGAAGTACCAGATTTTTATGTTTTCGAGTTGGTCGTTTATTTGACTGTTTTTTTGTTTTTTTCACTCAGAGGGTGGAATTTCACCAGTGTGTTATGTTTAATTAACTCTACGTATCGCTTCTTTGCTTTGTTGTCTTAAGACTACTATACAGGTAGGTCAACCCTGTCTTTCGTTGTAAAACCTCCAAAGATTTTTTAACCTTTCAGGAAGTTCCAAGACCTAATTCTGGTAACAGACCAAGCTATACATGTATTTAAAAATTACAGTATCTTAAAGGGGACCAATTACCACAAAATATATTGCTTCGTATAGTTAGGTTTCCATGCCGGTATACTATTTAAAAAAATATGAGTTTGAATGTTACTTGTATAAAGAGATCTTGCAAGTTTAAATAACTCTGTTGAATGTAAAAGCAACTTGTTAGTTGACTAGGTGACGCACCTGTTTGCACTCGCCTAGAAAATGGGGTGCATGGAACCCAAGTCTGACCCAGGTTCAGTGCGCACTGCGCAGGATTTTTATGTTATCCATTATTTCTTCATACTCCTTAATCGTTAACCCTATAGGATGCTGGATAAAATTTGGGGGTTGATTTCATAATACTTTCTGTCCACAAAATGTCTTTTAGGTAATGCTTGGGTTCCCTTAAAACTCTGACTATGAAAAGAATCTGAATCTGTTCAGCAGAAATGACGACAAATAAGCGAGGAACATGTACTTGCATCATGCAAGAAAGTAAGGATGTATTTTCTTTTGTTTTACTTTTATTTTAATAAAAACCACATTATTTAATATCTTGGAGCAGTGATCTACATTAGCGCAAGATGGTTGTAAAGTACAGGGTATCACTATATTGGACAGTGATGTGTTTAATCTCCACTTACAAAAGTACAAAGTTATCTTTTTGTGACATTTTGTGATTTTGTGAGTTAGATTTTTTGAACAAGAGGCTACCAACAAATGGTCTTGTGGGAGCCACAAGGGACTTACGTCATATAATCTAACACAGAGTTAACACCCTTTTGGCTGTCAATAGACAAAATGTGCTAATTTTACCACTACATGTATTAACACTCATATTTAAACAAAAGTTGGCCAGAGCAATACTTTATGGCAATTTCAATCCTGCTGTTGAACCGTATAATAACCTAACCTTTTCCATTTTCGTCACCAGTGTCAATGCCTGACTTGTGCCACCTCAAGCCTGGGGTGTGCTGCCAATTTGCAGATGCAATAGGGTTCATTTCGTGCAATGATCTATTATAATCTTAGCATTTACCCACTGTATAAAAAGGTACATATAGCCCACTTTTTGTTTAGTCTTATTTATTGAGATGAACGCAAGGCGTTGTATGCTTACTTTGCAATTGTTTGCAGCATATTGACTACTTTTACTACTCTATTTATGTTTTCTTTGGAAATAGGTACATGTATTTGTAATTTATTTTGTTGCTTTTATATTTAGGCAGAGGACATTCCCTTTTGAAAATACTGGATACCAAAATACAATCAGTTGCAAATGTTTTTCTTCTATTATTAATGTCTGAATGCATGCATACAAGAGATCAGCTGTGACTAAGTTATTCAATATTAGCATTTAGCACAACTGTAGTCTTAAGTAAAGTAGCATACATGTACTAGCTACTGGTATGTAATATTTATTTGCTATTTATTTAGTTCTTCATTGTTTTATTATTTATTTATTTATTTATTTTGCTCAGAAACTCACTTTGTAAACAGTACAATACTAGCAATATAATACTCCATATTTTATAGTATTCATAAGTTGCTGTGCTATAATAATCTTATTCATTTTAATCCATCCACTATTCTTTTCTAGTCAAGTGTGACCAAAAAAATGCCCTCTCTTGTGCAATTTTTGTCAGGACCAGAATTTTTGCTACCTGCTTGACCAAGATTTAGACCAGTGTTAGCAGTTTCGTGTACTAGTGTACCATGCTCGCAGCAGTATAGCATACATTGTGGCTGCGTTTACTATGCAGGAATGTCATATTTATTTATTATAAGCCTAATACTACACACGTGTAATATCATTCAGTTTCTTAGCCAGGGAATGCGAGAAGACAATCTGCAATATAACCAAAGAGCTAGGATGCCTGTACTGGACATTTTGATATATATACAGTGGAAATATTCACAAACCATGTACACATGTATGAGGACAGTACAATATTTACTACAACTTTCAGATGCCTACGTTTTTGTTGAAAGGTGCTATGTAGCAGTTAATATAAAATGGCATTATAATCAGAAACAGGACTAACAAGAAAACGGCATTACCGTAAGTGATGTATTTTCTCCAGAAAAAAAAAAATTCTTTCCTACATCTGTTTTCAATAGCAAATGCACATCAGTGAGTGAAAAAAAATATGGTTACTTCTCTGTGTGCGTGAACAATCATTACTGCACTTAAAATTTTTCGCACTTTGCCATTTTGGGAATATATATATATACATGTATATGCACAATTCAGCGACAGCCTAGGAGAATGCTTTTAAAGATATTTTGATAGCATGTGTAAAGCGTGGAAGACTAATTGGATTAAACATCTTTGGAAATCTTCACTACTATTTTTTATTTATTTATTCTGCTGAGTCTACTCTTTTTTGTTCCCTTTGGCCAAGTATGATTCCAGGTGCTTTGTAATATTCTGTTCAGAGCCAGATCTACAACCTTCTTGCTCTCAAAAGATTATAATTTCATATCGGAAGAAAAGCTGCATTGGTATTTCCATGCTGCATTGGTATTTCCATGCTGCATTGAGATACTGCTCTGTATTCCAATACTGCCTTTTGTTTTCTGTTTGTAGCGTTGATGTGCAAGTAGAGTATGTTAATTATACTGCCACTGTGCAGCAGTGTTGACTTGGTGGTAAAAATGCTCGAATTGGACTTGTCACGGTATTGCTGAATAACAATATGTCCAACAAAGTACTGTAGTGTTGTTTTTCTTGGAAATATAGATGATGTTGTATTCTTCCATTGTTGATACAACTCTGGATTTACGCTGAGATGAGAGTTTACAATGTGGTTGTGCCATTGTAGGCATGTTGTACATGTATGAATAGACTTTACCCAAGAAATGGCAGAAATGCACAGAAATGTAAGCTGAAGTTGTTTTGGGTTTTTTTTTTTTTTTTTTTTTTTTTTTATCAGAGCACCAAATAGTACTTTATTTAACATTGAACACTCACTAGTTTTCTTCATGACCTGTTGTTTTCAGGAATGGAAAATGAGAAAATTCAATTCTGAAATATCCCTCCTCTAAACAGAGAAGTTTATATGGTAATGTAAAGCTCTCACTTCGAAGGAGTGATGAAAAGTTCGATAGTAAAGTACTACATGTACCAAACCAAAAATTTAGTAACAGGTGTTCCAAAAAGAATTATGATAGAGGGGTCTCTTGCATGCAAGTCTGCGATAAATCAGCATTTTACAACCATGCATTTTACATGGATTTAATCTGGAGTTACATGTATATGTGGCTTGGTATGTGGTTATATTAAACACACTTCCAGATATTTTAAGCAGTAATATGATTCTGGAACCATTGGCCCACAAGCACGACAGTATCAGTCTTTGTGAACCCTCATGATAAGCTGTCAGAAGACCCGCGAGACAGGCTTTTCAGTCTCATGGGCTGTCGGTCTCATGAGCAGTCAGTCTCCAGCACCCTCTGATAACTTTTCAGAAGGCCTGCCTGAGCGACATTGTCGGTCTCTCAGCTGTAGCATATGATTCTGATCATTTGGAAATGAAGATTCATGAATTGAATTTCAAAGTTACATTTCGTTCAGAAAATAATTCAGGCAAGAGGCCCCCACATTTCCCTTTCGCCCTGTACTCCGTATATATCGATCGTTGGGGCCATATAGGAGATACATGCTAACTTAACAAGTTTGTAATAGAACTGGGTAGGGCATTAGTATTTTTTGAAACTGAAAATCCTTTTGTATATTATGTGACTGTTTTCATAATTGTTTTTTTGGTTGTGCTGTGTTTTCACTTTCATAGAGATGATATCTATTGTCTTGCCCTGTATAGATCTAATCCTTTAAATGTGTGTGTGTGTGTGTGTATTTTACTACTCGTTCTAATGCACAAGGCCTACCTTGCATGAATTGCATTTCATTGTGTATATATATCTACATGTATATTTCCTCATAAACATGTAAAAATATATATATATTATCAAACTGCAAATTATATCAAATTAGTGTATATAGACTGCTTTTCTTCTAAGAGAAGACAATGTATATTGATGTAAATTTCATGGTTGCAGATATTGTACATGTAGATTTCATTGCAAAGAGGAAATGAAGAAAAAGATGAAAAATCAATTTCATATGTACAGTCTATTAAACTAAGTGTTGAAGTGTGTGCCAGTAACATATTAGGATACTATGTTTAAAGAATGGTATGAACATTGTATGAAAAACCTAAAGCATGTGCCCCAAATGTATATGAACAATATAAGGTATATGTTTGAGTTAAAAGATGAAGTGACATGTATACATTTGTAAAGCAATTTTGTAAGCTTCCATATGACATTTGCAGGTTCACCTTCCAAAATTTGTAGAATGAAATTACAAAATATTTTCTGTTCATGCACTATTCTAATAATGGATTGGAAATATCTGTAGTCTTAGTAGTGACAGATACATTTATTGTATCTAGTGTAAATTTCTGAATCATCTCAACTTTGGTTCAAAATTCTATTCTCAGTTTATTCATTCTTGTATCAGTTCTACACAATCCAAATCAAAACAGTGACTTTGAAATGTACCTTTAATTTCGAATTCTAAACCGCACATTGTTAAAAATTGTCTTTTGACTATTGAAGTTGTAACTCAAGATATTTTTCTAAGATGGAAGCAAGAAATAATTCCATCTCTTAAAACTATGTTCGTAGACCACTAGATCAAACATTAAACCACTAGATTGAAAATTCTCGTAAACTATGTAGAATCTGTGAGGGAAAATTAGAGGGAAAAAACCCTACAGATTTTTTTTTTTTTAATAATGAGATATGCATTTAAAATGTACTAGTGATCTAGTCGAACTACAATAACTCCCTCTTTTAAAAGTTCATTCATTTCCAAATTACATTCAATATATACAGAGAATACAACTGTTCTATCTTGAGACATGTCAAACTGTTGACCCAGAAAAGTAACCCTTCAAGTTCGTAATCACGAAGACATTCTTTAGAATGCTAGAAACGGTCGTGCGACATACACTCTGGCTACAATTTTCTCCACCGTCAATTTTCTTCACTAACAGATTTCCTAATTTCAGCCCTAGACCAAAAATTATACTGTGGAAACTCAATTTAACGAGGACCTTGGGACCATGAAAATTACCGTTATATCAGGAATCTGCTTATATCAGGGTTAAAAAAACCCCCAAAAGAACATAAAGAATCGGGTCCAGCAAAATTATCTTGCTACATCTGGGGGTGTTTCATAAAGCTCTTTGTAAATTTACACATGACTTTACAAACGACTTGAATATGAAGTGCCAGATAGGATGCCCAAAGTTTTTCCTGATGTTTTAACAAAGTGGTACTGTATTTCCAATAACCTCAATTAAATTATGGCAAAAAATATACTTTGCATTAAAAATGTTTGTTTTAATAAGAATGTTAATCTACATGTACATCTGCACAGTTGACATTTGTAAAGTCATGCGTAACTTTACGAACGGCTTTATGAAACACCCCCCCCCCCCAACCAAAATATCAGGAATCTTGTTATATCAGAGCTCTTTATAATACCGAGTTTCCACTATACCTGACCCTTAGTCTAAGCCATGACCTAACCTTAAACCCACTTGCAACCTCACCCCTCAGTGAACGTCTTGACGGAATACTACCCGTAGCAAATGTCGCCAGACCATATGTCGGGTCCCCGTTCCAAAAATATTGAAACCCTGGTATAACTGGCAGATCCCTTGTATCGAGTTAAGCCCACCGCACACTATACGATCGGTCTACGATCCGATTTTCATAGAGAATGTTATAGCATTAGATATAAACAGTTAAACACATAAAATATGTTTGATTGAGGTTCTGAATAGTTACATACAGTAGATAGTAAAATTGAAATTACGGCCTGTTACGAGCCTTCTAGTCAGAGGGAAGGCCAAATCGGCTCCGAATCATAGTGACGTCAGAGCAGTCCTGCAATTGTCTACGATTTGAAACTGATTTCGCCCTTATTTCAGATTTAAGGCTGCCATCGCACCAAATTCCTATGTTGAGTATTCCTATTATTGTTCAGAACCTGAATCAGGTAGCTTTCACTTGTTAAAATGCCTATATTTAATGCTATTGCGATTTATTTTTAAAATCGGATTGTAGTCGATCGTATAGTGTGCAGTGGGCTTTAACGGACATATACATGTATATGTATAGGATTCTTGATAGCATGAGGATTATTTGTGTAAATATAAAGTAAAAAGATATTTTTCATTTTCCCCACATATACATGTTTCCACTTGTTACTAGGGCTTATGATAAACATCAAGGGCCTGTTTCATAGAACTTGTTATCAATATCATGTCATGATGACTGTTATAAGCTAGGGAAATCATAGCATTTGATTGGCTGAGAGCAGATTTGTCATAGATCTGTTGCAATTGAAATTGATAACAAGTTTTATGAAACAGGGGCCCTGAAAGTTAATGATAATTGCAAGTTTAACCATGTATGTAATGTATTTGGCCTATGAAAGAGGAAATTGTATCAGGCTCGTAGTACTAATATGACTTTAAACTTGATTTCATTTCCATTTCTCTCAATCTAGCCAGCTAACATGTGTACTCCAATATGAATTTACTTGTTGGAAACTGAATAAATTCTTAAAGCAAAGTTAGACAGAATGATGAAAGACATTACACCATACATAAAGTCAGTGGTATTTAGGAGTTATTTCAAAGGTGGTAAAAAGTGATTCAAATTTTCAATATAAAACTCCCTTTTCTATGAAGTTGGAAGGCTTTGGGCTTTACAGAAACTGTTTGAAATCGATTTATTTGTATTTATTTAATTATTCTTTTGGAAGCTTATCTTTATATAGATTAGTGAAATTAAGTTTGCAGTCCTATCAGAAAGGCTATGATGTCTCCTTTAACCCTTTCAGGACAATTGACCACATTTTGTGGTTTGGCTAAATAACGTTTGATTCAGAGCTCTGAAAAATATACCAGATGCATATTAAGTAAAAGAACAAATTTTTTCGTCCATTTCTGTTACATTCTCATATTGCGTTTGATGCCAGGAGTTTTAAAACAAGCATGAAAATCCTTAAATTGACAACACATTGAGAGGTTCAAAATCAACTTTTCAACCAAATTTGTAACCATGTTCATGTATATAGTTTTCAAAGACATTACACCTTATTAGAACCATGTAGCAGTAAAAGAGAAATGATTGTTGCCAATTTGAAGAATAGAATGTGATCAATTTAGCCCTTAAATAATTCCTGTCCTGAAAGGGTTATCCAGTAAAACGAAGGTCCTATTAAGATAAATGATTCTGTAGTAAGAAATAACTATGTACTATGTTGTTGTTTATACCATACTACTTTGTACCAAAGAGTGGGGTGTTATCTTGGTGTTTACAAGTTTGGCGTTTATGCGTTTGAGAAATCACACCGTTTTTTTCTTACGTATTTTATTTTTGTTTTCCATTGGAAACTGAAATACAGAACTGAGATGTGCAGACAATTTTCTTTTGTGTCCTTTGCTTGCTTTCTTACCTTGTACATTATTGTGGATTATTATTTGTATAAAGGGTTTTCAGGCGACCAGAAAAGGTTTGCGCAAAAGTACCCGGATGACTCTGCAATTTTAAAAACAATATCTCATGGTTTGTGTAAGTACCCGGATGACCGTGCAATATATTTCCATATCTCATGGTTTAGGGTTTGCGTGACGCGTAAAAACAGTGAATACGCGTTTAAATACACAAAGGTTAAGACAATGGATGTATGCACGCAGGATCAGGACAAAATAATGTTTGGTGTTGAAGTCATTACAAAAACATTAGGCCATAATGGTGAAAATTTAAGAACTAGGTTTCATTCATTTGATAATAATAATATTGAATGGCTTTTCTTTCGTGGGACACGAGGGTATATCGCACTCGCTTTGTAAATATTTCACTCGTCGTGCCAACTTGTGAAATATACTCATAGCTCGTGCAATATATCCTTGTATCCCACTCAAGGCCATTCAATATTATATAAATATTTCCTTTTATAAGTTTGGTTTATGTCCATTAGCCTGCTCCCACACTTTGCAATCTGACTACTGTAGGTTTTGGAAGAATTTTCAACACATCATATCAATGCTTTTTTAAAGTTATTGATAGTATATTGTACCATCAAAATTACAGGGCATAATCATGAAAATTTTGCATTCTGTAATTTCATCCTTTATCTTATCTTGAACTTGTTTCAAAATCTGGTCATCGTGAGATGTGATTATCAGTGTGACTGAGAGAGATTTGAAGGTACCATGTAAATGAAGAATATATGTGTGACCCATCAACTAAAAAATCACCAATATACTACCGTAATTATTTTTTTTCTTCTAAAACTACATATTCTAAGCTTTCTAATGATATAGACTGTACAAGATTTGTAGTTTACTCCAGTAAAGAGCTCTTGAATATTGTTACTGAAGTTACTAATACATCTGTTCAGAGAAATAACTTCTCCCCTACCCCCCACCCATTCGCTCTGTGACTTCTTGGTGATTTTGAGTAATTGGGCCACATTTGTGTTTGCAGAATGCCTCATTTATTGGCGATGAGATATGTGTGTAAACAGTGGTATACATGCAGCTACAGTAGCATATATGCCCCCCCCTCAAAAAAAAAATAAATAAATAAATAAAATAAATAAATAAATAAATAAAATAATAAAAAAAAAAAATAAAAATAAAATAATAAAAAATAAAATAAAAAAAAATTAAAAATAAAGAAAAATGAAAAAAAATTAAAAGGCAAAAAAAAAGGGGGGGGGGGAAGAAAATTGAAAAAGGAAGGGGAGAAAAGGGAACGGGAATCCAATCCACACCTTCCCCCTAGTCAATGATATTGTTATTTCTCATTTCATGTAATGTATTTTGCCAAAGTATTTGTATATTTTAGCAATCTTAATATTGCAATACTAATAATCATATTCACGAAAATCTCATATTTTCATGTATTTATAACTTTTACTTTCATTTCACCTAGAAAATGTTAAAGAAGTCCCTAGTAGTATTTTTTTACTGTTAATTGGTCATATCCTGGTGTGAGTAAAAAAAAATTTTTTAAACCACTTTTTCATATAGGTAGAATCTCTCATTGTACTACGTCATCATTATGCTACTCAATTCAGAGTAGACCTCACAAGTTTTTTTTTTTTTCTCTCTCGTTTTTTTTTTTCTTTCTTTTTCTCTCTCCCCTCCCCCTCTCTCTGTCTGTTGATACATGTATTTTGCCTTATAAACAAATACATAAAAGCTTCAATGAAACAGATTGACAGTCCTTTAACTGTTACTCCTAAGAATTCTATTCTTCTATCAAATTGAAACTCAACTCAATTTCTCCCCTAAACAGTCACAAAACTTCACTAATAGTCATCCATCAATTTTCCAACATGCACTTGCATTCTGCTCATACATTTACATTCATATCAAAACAAACACCCCCACATTACATTTGTTTTTATATATCCATATTTTATTTTTATTTCTATTCATTATTCATACATTCAATGTATGTACATTTTAAAAAAAATTTACAGACACAAATAGCCATGCAGTCCAGTCTACTAAAAGATGGGCAGAATATATTACGGCAGGTAAACGCATACATACCTACATTTAAAAAAATGTAAAAGGATACTCTTAAAAGCACATGCGTTATAAAAGAAGTAACATCTGAAGTGAAGTGACAAGTTGTTCCCAAGTTTTTTTATAAACAAAAACAAGATAAAACAAACTAAAAATATTGGGGACTGAGGGGAATTTTTCCCTGAAAAATACTTGTTAAAACAAAACAATTTTACGGCAAGCCATGCTCTTTAAAATGCAATTATCAGATAAAAGATAAAATTTGAACAACTGTATTCTGCTAAAACCCCACTTTTTGCTCTACACTTTAGTGCCTAATATCTTTTAAATAGAGATGGTTAAGAGAAATGTTTTGAAAATTTCCTCTTTTATACATTACAAAAATATAAGAATGCACTTAAAGTACATTAATAGAACATCTAAAGTAAGTTATTTTCAAATACGATATTCTGCAGATCAAGATCTTTTTTTTTTAAAGCTGTCTTTTGTTTTAAAAGCTGAGGTGTATGCTTCTTTGAAAAAAAAATATGAATACATGTACCCTGCGACAAGACAGGATACACCTGACAAACAAAGAAAGAGTGCAGACATACGATTAAATAGAAATTTGCTATTTACAGGGTTACACTCAGTAAAAAAACACACATGAAAACGAATGACATTCTAAGAACAACAACATGCACATGAATATATGTAAAATGAATTCCAGCCCTTGTTCATCTAAAAACGTAGTTGAAAATTGATGATTCCCCCCCCCCCCCTTTTTCCTTTTAAACCCTTTCAGGACAGGAATTATTTAAGGGATAAATTGATCACATTTTTTCTTCAAATTTGGCAACAATAATATTTTTCTTTTAGTTCTACATGGTTCGAATAAGGTGTAATGTCTTTGAAAACAATATATGGTTAAGAATTTTTTTGAAAAGTTGAAAAAAATGCCAATTTTGATGAAAGATAATGATTTTGAACCTCTCAATGTGTTGCCAATTTAAGATCTCAAAGTTCATTCATTCATTTTTAAAATTCCTGGCATCAAACGAAATATGGTCATGCAATAAAAATGGACATAGTGTGTGTAGAAAATTTTGCTCTTTCTCCTCATTCTCTTATGAATTTATATTTTTAGAGCTCTGAATCAAAAGTTATTGAACCAAACCACAAAATGTGGACAGTTTTGTCTTGAAAGGGTTAAGGCAGTGGTGTATCCAGCACAGAATGGAGCAACTATGTGGCCCTTGTTTAAAGGCCCATCATAAAAAAATATCCCTGTGCACTGTTAACACAATATACACGGAAAAACTCTGCCCCTTATGATTTTCTGGATATGCCACTAACAAAGTGCTACCTAGATACAGAAGACACGACTGAATACATCACCAGACATGAAAGCAATGTAACAAAGAAAGAAACGGAGAGCAATTTAGCTTTGCAAAGGTCCAAGAGATCTCTGGGGAAAAGCCTCCTCCCCCCCCCCCCCCCCCCAAAAAAAAAGAGAAATTGTATGGATTGCTCATTTGCTCTGGGGAGCTTTTCATCAAGGTTTTTGTGTCAGTGATTTTTACCGATAACTGTTATAAGCTACTGAATTCTTGGCATGTGATTGGCTGAGAGCATATTAGTCGGTAAAAATCACTGACAAGACACTTGATGAAACGCTCCCCAGATCTTCCTTGAATAAAGAAGTTATTTTTTACCCTGTATACCAGGATTACCACTAAATGAAGTGCAGATGAATTTCAACAGGCAACATTGGACTTTTCACCACCATCCTCTCTTCATTCCCTCTCCAAAAATGAATTCGAAATCTCAAAGCAGTTCAAACAAGAATAGAGGAATACTTGACCACAGAAAAAAAAAAGCATTGCTTGCATCATACATGTAGGTTTAGATACCTTTGGGTACAGCCAAGAGATACAATAGACTTATCTGTTCATGTAGCATAAATTAAAAGAGTACCAGCATGACAGTGCATGTATCATCAAAATACAAGAAGGAGTATCAAGTCACAGTTTGAATCATCTAGACACATTCTAAAAACATCAAAGTAAGCACTGAATTGTCATACATTCTGTAAGAAATTATTGCTTTTTCGACATCAATAATACCCACAAGATAAAACATACCATGCACTTACTCTCAGAAGCAAAGTACTATCTACTGTATCAAAATACATTTTGATTTTTGAATATGAATATTAAATAGACACAAAAGTACTGTTGCTTGCATTACCACTCATAACCTTGCTTAAATACAAAGCCACCCATCTCTTGCTAAAAAGGCACAGCAAACATTTAAGTACCTGCACTTCACCTGTTTAAGTTTCGTTTCTAAAGACAGGCAAGTTGGGGTAAGATTTGCTACAGTTCCGCAAGCAAAAGATGGAAATATTTGATAACATTTCCTCTTTCTCATTAATTTCTGTATGTAATCACATTGCATTTTGCAAATTCTACATGATTTTCCTACAAAAAAGTCAAGGAATTATGAGACAAGATGCAGTTATCTATGATCTGCTTGAAGACCTCCACGAGTCGCCATGGCAACGCACTTGTTTCTCTTTAGACCAGCTGTGGAACCCCATGTAACAGCTATAGTCTACGATTAAATATATATATTTTTCACATCAAATGTTCATTTTGAGCAAGAGATTTCCCTCCCTCTGCTCCTGACCTCATCCTTGAAGGCGGTCTTACCGTGAAGTCGCCACAGCATTTTGCGCAAGTTCAATGAGCGCCATGGCCCCTAACAGCTTGTCCTTTTGCTCCTGCTGTTGTTCTCGTATAAGCTGTCTCACCATCGGTCTGCGGCCACGTCTGGGCATCTCTGTATCGCTGGACTCTACGCTCTCGGTCCTGAGCCGCTTCCGAGTGTTGGTATCCCTCGGACGTCTTGATGTAGGTGTCCTCATGAGCGGAGAGGGGGAACTGTAAAGGGTTGCTTCTACCTGCTTCTTTTGATATCTGGATGGGAAAAAAGAGATGAAAATGTTTCACTTACAAAAAAACTTTTTAGTTATTAGTCGTCTTAAACAACATCCATTCTCAATCTCCTGATAATTCTATCAGGACATATAAATGTACTATGGGTGATTCTTAGGAAATTTTTAAAACAATAAAGGAGGGCACTCTAATCATTTATCCATGGCCTAAATTATAAAGAAATATAGCCCTGCAGCATCCTTTGGTGTCAACTGAGATGACCAAAGCAATTGCCAGTTGAAAGTTTGCAATGACATAATGTAAATGCAGAAATATTCGCGGTACATTAATTTTCACGCTATTTTTTTTTGCTATTTTCTGCAAGCGTGAATTCTAGAACTCGCGAAAATATTAGCTTCCGCACAATATGTATATGTGTGTCCAATTCATTTCTGAGCGTGTGTGTGTAGTTGCACATGCCGTATGCATTTGAATGGACTGCGTGTGTGTACATGTAAATTGATAAATGGAGTGGGTGTACATGTACATACATGTACGAGCTTGTAATTGTGCAGCGCAAATTTAAGAACCCGCGAATATGGTTTTGGGGTCGCTCAGCGCGAAATTTTAATCGCGCGAAAATAACAGCGTTTACAGTACAGTTAACTTTGCATAGGTCAAATCTGTTGGGACCACAAAAAAAGTTCGACTCATGCAAAATTTGACTTAGGAAATGTAAATAACACATATTTTGCATAGTTTGGTGAAAAAAATTTGAAAGTTCGCCTTATGCGAATTCGAGTTATGCAAGGTAACTGTATTTATTACCCTTGTCGTAGCTTGTCAGAGAGAATTGCCCTTTGCATTTTTGTATTCTGAAATCCCCCATGCCACGTATTAACACCAAGGGTGCTAAACACTGGCGAGCACACTGGGCGAGGGGATTTTAAAAATGATATTAAGAAAACAAAGCCCAAAATAAATGAGTATATCATCTCTATGAACAAACAATTCTATTTCCTCATGCCCACCTTTGTAACCACTCTGCGACTTCTTCGCTGTTCTCGTCTGTTTTGACGACTTCCTCCACCTGGACCTGAGTGGTTTCACGACGGAGGCCAGCGTACGGATGCTCTGGACAATGTCTGTTAGCATGTGTGAATCTGGATCGACAACCTGTTAATATGTAAAGGAGTTTTAGACTTAAATTATGCAAATGTTTACATAGATCTATTATAGTTTTATGTCCAGATATTGGGATTCATTCGTTTTCATTGCAACTCCTCACCATCTACTGAAACACAATGCTCTACAAGTCTAAGACTCTGATTTCCTTCCTTCTTTTTTCTTTGTCTGTGCCTGGAGAAAACAAAATATTTTTAAATTTTAAAGTATTGTGTTCTTTCAACATGACTAGCGTACTTAAGACAGAGAGACGGAAAGAGATCAGAGATCATACTGTAATTAAGAGGGGGGGGGGAATAGAAACTGATGAACATAATTTATAAAGAGCATATAAACCACAGATGCATTAAATTGATAATAATAATATAATAAAAGTAAAAGGCGTAAATATTCTTATTGATGAATGAACGCCGACGACATTAAACAACAACAGAGATAGCACTAGGAGAAAGAAAGAAAGAGAGAGAGAGAGAGGAAGACCAAGCCAATACAGTGGAAACTCAGTATAACGAGGTCCTTGGGACCATCAAAATTACCTTGTTATAGCAGGAATCTTGTTATATCAGGTTAAAAAAACAATAGAATATAAAGAGATGGGACCAGAATATTACCTTGTTATATCAGACCTCTTTATACCGAGTTTCCACTGTACATACAAAAAAAAAGACTTACCTGGTACTGAGCAAGCAAATGGCTTCTCCCTCCCCTGTATGTAATCTCTGATGCGTCTTGAGCTGGCCGCTTTGGACAAAAGCTCGGTTGCAGTTTGGATAGTCACACTTATACGGCCGTTCTCCTGTATCACAAAGAAAAAAAAAGCCAAATCTCAAACTCAAAACCAAGGGGAAAAAATACTTACGGAACCAAAAGCTAGCTATAATTTTTAAGCATGAACGAATTGCAGACTACATGTAACTAGATCTAGATCTACATGTAGGTCTACTTGGGGGGTCATATGAGCTCAGCCATTTTCTTTTATCAATAGACCTATAATTTTGTTTATTTAACACATTCAACAAGACTTTCCTTTCCCTGGTCTTGCTAGATATAATCTCCATTTCTTCTTGACTTCTAAGTTCTATGAACATTTGTCTACATGGTAGGGGTGGTATTCCGAAAATTGTTTCTAACTTTTGTGGTAACTTTTGTTGTATCTTCCAGAGATAATACCTCGCTAATATTGTTGTAAGTTGGTATTCTGAAAATTGTTTTAAGGAGATATTATCTCTCTATGTATGTACCGCCTTTATATTATCTTTGACACGCCCATTTTCTGACACTTTATCAATCGAGAAAGATTTTACAATGTACACGTACATTGGCAGGTTAAACCGGGTCCACTCGCTGTTCATAAAAAACCGCTATTCATAGAAAACCGCTATTCATTTAACACACGCGCTATGAATAGCGTTCCTTATGAGTAGTTATGAATAGTGGTCCTTATGAATGGATGTCCTTATGAATAGCGAAATTTGTCTAAGGTTTGCTCGCTATTCAGAAGGACCGCTATTCTTACAAAACCGCTATTCATTTAGTCACATGTTATGGATAGCGGTCCTTATGAATAGCAGTCCTTATGACTAGCCAAGGTTACCCCAGTTAAACAATAGGATCACTTCTTAATGTCAAACATAAGGATGGGCTTTGCGCGTATATCAATTTCGGGCGTAGTTATTAAATTTTGCGTTTTATAATGCGCCATGCGCTATTGGACTGCAATTAAGAATGGCTCACCCTCTTCTGCTCGAACCAAGTCACATATTGATGTAAAATCATCAAATTCCATGTGTAATTTCTTCAAAATGTCTTCTCTATGAGATCTTGAATCACAGTCTCCATCTTGCTATTCGAGCATGTACTGTGACAGTACATGCTCGAATAGCAAGATGGAGACTGTCTGATTCTGAGGTAGAAAAATTGCCGAGATCATGAGATACAACAGTGAGAAGCTGTTGTATTATTTGTAATCTAGTTACCATGGAAGATAAGATACAACAAAAGATAAAGTAATTTTCAGAATACCAATTTTCTCATATTATCTTCAGCGCGCATATGTAATACTAATAGTAGGGTGTCTGGAGGATTTTTCTATCTCAGAAACTACACATTCAAATGATTTGAGATTTTCAAATCTCATTGAAAATACTGTAAAAAATACATGTACCAAATTTCATGTCAATCCATGCATTTATTATTCAGTAATGCTTGAATGAATTATTGGAAATTTTCAGCTTAAAGATTCCCATAGACATGTACAAATGAATGGCATGGCACAAGAACATGCTGCTGAAACACTAGTGCGCACACACAGAGTGTGAGCAGTTTGTGTGTAATTTTGCATAGGGCCCTGTGGAGCAGTAGGGGGAGGGTATTTTCAAATTGATATAGCAACATGATCTCATATTAGTTTCTCAAAAATTCCTACAGAATCAAATTTGGAACATTCCAAATTACTTAAGTTCTGATGGACAAGTTTATAGCTCAAGAACTTGCCGAGATGTCACTTTAAACATATTCCTTTTCAGTTTTTCTTAATGAAGAGATTAAGCATGTAACTTTAACCCTTTCAGGACAGGAATTATTTAAGGGCTAAATTGATCTCATTTTGTTCTTCAAATTGGCAACAATAATATTTTTCTTTTAGTGCTTCATGGTTCTAATAAGGTATAATGTCTTTGAATACAATATACATGGTGAATTATTTTGTCGAAAAGTTAAAAAAATTGCCAATTTTGATGGAAAACAATGATTTTGAACATCTCAATGTGTTGCCAATCTAAGGATTTTAAAGCTTATTCTCGTTTTAAAATTCCTGGCATCAAAACGCAATATGGTCATGCAACAGAAATGGACATAGCGAATACAGATTTTTTTTCTCTTTCTACTGATCCATCTTTTATATTTTTTAGATCTCTGAATCAAAAGCTATTGAACCAAACCACAAAATGTGGTCATTTGTCCCGAAAGGGTTAAAGTGATTGATTAACTTTGTGAAAAATGGTAAAATTAGCTCAAATGCCAGTGAATTGTGTGCAGTCCTCCTCTAACTACATATATAATTAAGGATATGTGAAAGTATGAGAGAAAATGGAACCCGTTTACTGTCCTAAAAAAGAGAAAATCGCGATCAATCGCTAGCGCAAGTCGCTCGGCTTCTTCGCTGCGCTGCAGTCACAAAAACCAAGCACCAGCGCTTGGCGATTTCAGAGCGGGTTTCCAGCCCGTACGATATTCTGTGATAGAGCGAGGTATGCCAACCGTAAGATTTCTTTAGGGTTCGGTGGTACTCTATCCCGACATCAATGTTCAATCGTGAATATCTTGATATATAAACGACCGATCACTTATAAAACTCAGGCGATTCCTGTCTGAGCTAAAGGTTTGCAATTATGATTACAGCATTAGCTGGAACAGTGATTTTTTTTTTCAATCCTGGGCAAAGTTAATCAATGCCTTTAACCCTTTCAGGACAGGAATTATTCAGGGCTAAATTGATCACATTTTGTTCTTCAAATTGGCAACAATAATATTTTTCTTTTAGTACTACAAGATTGTAATAGGGGGTAATGTCTTTGAAAACAATATACATGGTTAAAAGAATTGGCGAAAAGTTGAAAAAGTTGCCAATTTTGATAAAAAAATAAACAATGATTTTGAACCTCTCAATGTGTTGCCAATTTAAGGATTTTAAAGCTTATTCTCCTTTTTAAAATTCCTGGGATCAAATGCAATATGGTCATGTAACAAAAATGGACATAGTGTGTGCAGAAATTTTTGCTCTTTCTACTCATGTATCTGGTAGATCTATATTTTTCAGGGCTCTGAATCAAAAGTTATTGAGCCAAACCACAAAATGTGGTCAGTTGTCTCGAAAGGGTTAACACCAAAATATAGGAAATAAAATTTCCTATCATATGATACCAAATTTATTTCAAACTGCCAATGGGATCATATTTTTTAGTTAGTTTGAAATAACCTAGATCTATACGTTGAAAAGCTGCGTGCCATTTTTTGTGCTGATTCAGCATAAAAACAGCTGACAGATTTGGCCAACCTTCAGACACCCTAGTAATAGGATCATGTGCAGAGTGAACAAAGATACAACAAAAGTTACAACAAAAGTTACAATTTTCAGAATACCAATTTTATCTTAAGTGTGGAGATACAACAATAATTTAGAGAAAAAAAGTTTCCAGAATACCGCCCCTGATCATAATTATTCCTTATTAGTTGGTCATGTTGTGTGTTGGTAAATGGTCAGATGGTAGTGATCTCTCCAAGAAAATAATGAAATTAAAGTTCCAATATTCTGAGCTGCTTTTCGCCTACATCATGTATTTATATTAACTGAATTGTGTCCCTCAATATAGAAACTCATGCATGACTGATCGTTCAAGACTCGCAAGAGGGCTTCGTTTTCTGTATACATGCGCTAATGACAAACAACCAATATATGAAAATACCAGAGTTGGATTGTATTTAGAGTAAGGCCTAGAGTCTATGACGAAACTGTTAAAAGTGTTAGACTGCAGCTGCACTGAAGTCTGACTGAACATTCATTTTCACATTTTTTCAGAAGACAACACTCAAGACAACAGACAACACCCAGTCAAAGTTCTGTCTCTGCATACCTGTGTGTGTTCGTAGGTGAGCAGTTAAGGACTTCTCTCGAGGAAAGATCCGGTCACAAATTATACACTGAATTACATCTCGACCAATTTCTGTGCTTCCCGCCTTCTGCAGCTCTGCCACTCTCTGCCACTGTCTCAGCTCGCGGCCTACCCCTGCTTGTCCCTCGTTCGACAGGGGGTGAGCCGCCCGCCACGAACTGGCGGAGGGGCTCAGCTCGACGTTCCGGGCGCTGTCCGACCATTTCCAGGGGTAAAAATAGCAGATTCCGGGGCTCACGGGACTCAATGGCGTTAAAGATAGGTTAGGTGGTCGAACTGGAGATCGAATTTCGGTGTTCGGCATAATCTTCTGGGGCGAGTTCTTCAAAACATTTGCCATTTTAAAGTCTGTTCCGTCACCCGGCTGTTTTGTTTCATGCATGGAGATCGCGCGTTAACAACAAACCGACCTTAAATTTGGCGCTCCAATTTGCCCCGGTTGCAAGGTGTTATGGAGTTTTTCAAGCGGGCTCTTTAAAGGACAGCCTCAGAATCTTAGGTTTGTTTCTTTTTCAAAATCATATTAAGGATGCAGAATGTCATCCTTATTTAATATTGTGTGAGAAATATTTCAATCAATTGATTTTACATCCAAATTCTCAATACATATTTCCATTAACAATACAACTAGTTATTTTTTAATAAACATGTTGTCATCAACGAGTTGATCCCTTATAAACTTTTATAAAGGGACCCAATGCAAACTTCCATATATGGTAATTTAGATTGTGGGACGTCTTCTCAGATACTCAGTTCTTTCGAGAAATGTCTAGCTAGTGCATTTGTCAGATTATGAAACCTACATTATATTCTCCCATTTGACGGTATTCTGAGTGGATACAAGTGAAAAAATACAAGATTATGGAGTAAACTGGGCACAGCCTCCCTAGACTTCGTCGCGCCTTTTTTCCTTTTTATGTTAAGTCGGACGAATCTAAAAAATATAAGGGGTGTAGGATACCAGGGAGTTCAGGTTAGAAAAAAATAGATATCACCTTTTACTTCAAAAAAGTTTTATGACTATTTTAGGGATGAATAGAACATTAGAGGATATAAAAGAAGGCATTTTTTAAAAAATAAGAGTTGATCAGTAGATATTGTCTTAATCTCGAAAGTATATGAATTTTTCTCAATTAGATTCGTCCTTACTATATAGCGCGCGAGTTTTTCACCATATGCATGTACGTGTTATGCGCTAGCGAGCTATAGTGCTAGCTGCGTAGCTAGCTTATAGCCAGCGAGCATGCCAGCAATTCATTCCGTGTGCTAGCCCGGTGTAAACATTGCAGAGTATATACGGTACGATTTTCCGCGCGTGCTCCCCATTAACTTACGTGCAATTTCTCAACGCCATTTTTAATGACGGGGCTGTTTCAGAGAGAACGCATTTTATAGCGTTAAATATCTTTCTAATCCTTCAAAGAACGAAGGATTTTATCACAATGGAGGTTACTTACAGTATAGGAGTAAGTAACCGTTTCCTTTTGGACATGGATACGGTCTCCGATCCACAGGATATCTTTGCTGAAAAGGAGCAACGCATGAAGGAGAAGAAGGAGAAAAGCAGTAAACCCAAACAGCCAAAGCCTCCAAAGAAAGCAGAACCAGTCAAGAAGGCCCCAGAACCCGAGCAAAAAACAAGAAAGGATGGTATGAAATTCACTTTCTTGTTTTGAAATGGAATGTATGATACTTAATTACCATGAAGTGTCAATGAAGTATTAACGAAAACCCATATTAATTGTTGTAAAGGTGGTAAACATTTTTCTTGGCAATGGGGACCCACGCGACCAAAGGCCAATGACTATCGCACCATTCGAACCCGCATGACATGCTTCCATTCATTTACCATTCATTCAGCGTGCACACCATGCATGCCCAATCATCCGACTCTATTACAAATATGCAGGAGTGGCCTGGACAGCAGCTGGAGTTGAGATTCCTTACCTGCCTATTGCATTTCTTATCCAAGTAGATCTCTAGATCTAGATTTCTACATGTATGTTCTACATGTAGGTATCATCTTGTAGTATGAGGGAATAAAATTGATAATTGAGGAAGAATAAGAAGAAGTTGCCGGTTTAGATAGTAAGAGTAAGTCACCGTGGTCACTAAGCATGAAAAGAAATGAATTGAGTTGAGATGGAGAGAAATGTGGAAAGTGAGAGAATTTTGAGTGATAAATCCCAAATTATGTTAATCAGTAAAGGCGCACCACGGTCAATATCGGAGACTCTCTCCCATTTGGGAGACTGTCTCTCATATTGGAGACTTAGCTTACAAAAGGATAAAAGAAACAACACCAACAACAAGGCAGTTTATCCCAGCCAAATTTTTGCCTGACTGAGGTCAGAAACCCATTTGTTTTGTGTGTGGGTAATAACAAAAAATGTTATGAAAACAAAAGTAGACTGAATCTTTGAAGTAGACAGTCAAAAGGGGTAATTTTTCATGAGGAATCTGCTTATCACATTTTCATTTTGCGCCGAGGTAATCCCTTGGTCGCAAATGTAAACAAAGAAAATCGATCTCCCAAATGGGAGACTGTCTCCCACATTGGCTACCAAAAATATTTATGAAAGTCTGATAACAGAGACAATCTCCCAAATGGGAGAGAGTCTCCGATATCGGCCGTGCGCCTCTACTGTTAATGATAAGGAAAGAACATCAGAATTATCAATTTGAGGTATTGAAACTCATTTAAAATAATAAAAGGGAAAGTCCACCCTGGTATTTATTTGATTTGAGTAAAAGCAGAAAATGAGAAAATGGATTAGTGAAAGTTGTCCAAATATAAGATTAAGAAATAAAGTTATGAATTTTTGAAGTTAAAACCAATCAAACACAAATTGGCAACCCCCCCCCCCCCCCCCCCCACTAGCCTGGAAAACACTGTCTGTGAAGAGTTTTAAACGCTACTCTTCACAGAGCTGGGTGTTTTTATCTCTCAGCAACAGAGTAGCCATTTTTTAATCTAAAGAACCTCTTGAAAGTCACCTTTATCATGATCCAGCTTCTCTCATCTCCTCTTTGTCCTCTCCTCTCCTCTTTGTCCTCTCCTCTCCTCTTTGTCCTCTCTCCTCTCATTGTCTGAACTCGCCGAAAAAGGCCTTTGCTGCGCTTGTAGACGTGGAAGTGTCCCATATTTTCTGGGATATTTATTGACTCACCATCACGCGCGAGATTTTTTAGATCCACCATACTTAAGACAAGGCACGCATTTGGACCGGGCCTCTTCAGCACTGTATGCCAAAGATGAAGTGTACAAAATGTAAGTGCTCCACTGATGCTAATATGAAAAGCAAAATAAGGATTTACACTCGGGCATGGTACTATGTGTAGACTCTAGACTAGACCTCTACACTAGACCTCTACATGTACATTGAATGAAACGGTTCAGTATTTCCCCCTCTTTTTGATCCAGTGAAAAAAATAAGCGGGGGCTAAGGGCGATTAGCCCCCGAAACTCTTGAAAAAGCCACCATAAATGAAAAAAGAGCCACCGTCAAATAATATTTCTGCCCATGGGTCGTAGTGCACTAAAATCTCTGAACACAGTACATGTAGGTGGACTTCCAAGTAGCCCTCGCGAAAGAAATTATAATTTTTTAAATTTGATCAATGTTTATTTCACTTTTACTAGCCGAATTGAAACCATTTCAGATCATGTTTGAAGTCATTAACTGGTCTGCGAATTGTCCTTCCACCTAGACTCGAGGCAAGAGAGGAGTGATCGTCCAGACACAGGTAGGAGAGGAAGAGGGGGCCGAGGAGGCAACCAGGACAGACCAAACTACAGGAGAAACAACAACCGTGACAACAGAAGGTCCGGAGATGGTCAAGACAGCCACCTAGAAAACCAGGAGAACCAGGCTCCATCAGAGTACAGGAGTAGCGACAGGCCACCCCGTGAGTACCAGGGAGACAGGCCCCCACGTGGAGACTACCAGGGAGATAGGCCGTACAGAGGAAGAGGCAGGGGAAGAGGAGGCCCCCGCGGAAGGGGAGGATTCGGTGGACGAGGGGGGTCGTCAGAGTACCGTGGAAAGAGAGAGTTTGACAGGCATAGCGGCTCAGACAAGAGGTATATTAGCTTCATATTGCGTACAAGTAAATTGCAATATATACGTAACCAGGGATTTCATGCATTATGCATTATGCTACAAAATTTTCTTGTTTGGAAAAATTCAAAGTGGTTATGGGTATTTCAGAAATTTATTGTTGAAGGTCCTTCTTGACCATTCTCCTGTAGTATGGGTCTCTTCTATTTTCAGTTGGCTGTATTCACAATATTTCTGTTTTTATATTCGATTACATCTGGTTATTGACTTGTTAATGCATGGTTCGTTTTTTATGGGTACTGATTTTAACTCTGTTTGTTTTATTGTCAATGTTGATGCATTCTTACCTCTATATGTTTGTGTCTGCTACTTGTTGATCCATGTGTATTTTATCTTTGTTGCTAGATTTGATAGCACATGGTGATCAAGCTTACGTGTATGTCAAATGATTGATCGGAATATTCTAGTCATCCATCATTGTCACTATTGATGAATTCCTTTTCAAGCGCCCCCCCCCCCCCCTTTGTGTATTAGTTTTAGCGGACTTTCACAGACCATACAGCTTTTTTGCAAGCAGATCACCTTTTTTTGGTGTGTGTGTGTGTGTGTGTATATTTTGTGGTATCTGCTTTCTTCTAGTCGTCTTATGTGCGATATTCTTATTCTAGCGATAATTTTCCATTTGTTGCCCTCTCAATACACATTTACCTATGACTGCAAGGATTGTGATGATTTATTTTTTATTGAACTAGTTTGTCCCATGTCCTTGTTTTATTTGCTTATTTGTTTATTCTATTTTTGCTCTCTCCCATCCCATCCCCATCCTCATGTTTTTCTACCCCTTGCAAACCGTTGCCTGCATGATCCTGTGCTCCTCCTACCCCCATCCCTGCCCTGCTCCCCCCCATGGCTGCCCCGCCCTGGTCCTGCTGTCACACACACCCTCTTTGTTTCGCCTGCATCCAATTGGTGTTGTGTCTTGGTCTCCCAGCAGCTCATTCAAGGGCCAAGACAAGAGGGAGGGTGGCGGCTCACACAACTGGGAAAATATCAAGGACGACGTCAAGTAAGTCTGCCCTCTTTTTGTCCCACTTTAGGCAGTCTCACGGTTGACATGTTCACTTTGTGAAATCCTCCACTTCCGTTGATTTCATCATCCATCCCTTCCAATGGAAGAGGTTACTGAATCCCAATCTTTATGACACCATAAGAAGGTTTATAGTGGAAAATTATTGCTCTCTCTCTCTCTCTCTGTCTTTCTGGCTCTCTCCTCCTCCCCTCCTCTCCCCCCTCCCCATCTCTCACTCGCTCGCTCTCTCTCTCTCTCTGGCTCTCTCCCCTCCTCCCTCCCCATCTCTCTCTCTCCCTTTCTAGCTCTCTCCCCTCCTTCCCTCCCCCCTCCCCATCTCTCTCTTTCTGGCTCTCTTCCCCCCTTCCTCCCTCCCCCCCCCCCCCCCCCCTCCCTCGCTCTCTCTCTCTCTCTCTCTCTCTTTTCTGGCTGCCCCCGCCCCCCTCTTCCTGGCTCTCTCCCTCTCCCCCCCTGTGTCTCATCTCTTCCTCTCTCTCCCTCCATCTTCCCCTCTTTCCCTCTCTCTCTCTCTCTCTCTCTCTCTCTCTCTCTCTCAAGATTCTGTGAAAGAAGTGATGGCATTTGTATAATTAGGCACAAGTATCTTACAGTTCATGATTTTTTTATTTTTTTTTAAAACGATCATTTGCTTTTTAACTTTATCACACTATCAGTACAGTCTTGGTAGGGTAATTTCTTAATATTTCATTTTGGATGGGAACTGTATTTGAAGAAAAAAAAAGGGGAGTCAGTATCAGAGGAAAAATGGCATGAAGCATTGTGGGAGATTGACTATCTCATTCCACTTCCTAAATTTACCATCAGGCGCAAACATACATCTATCCTGCTATTTTTGTATGGTGTTTCTGTGTATAATCTGCATTTTTGTATTGTCTATATTGAAATATATATTTCAGGGTTTTTTTTTTTCCTTGAGGGAGAAAAGTGGTTGAATGCTTACAACCTACAAGGAGAATTTTTTTTTTTCATCAGTTGATTGTTTAGATCACATGTGCATCAGAAGCTGATTGGCAATGTTGTAATAAGCATTTTATTATCTTTCTGTCTCCTATGTATGTTCTTGTAGGGATTTGAACACATCAAACACGAGTGAGGAACCCACCAACCCTGAATGGACCCAACCCACTGAAGGAGAACAATCGGAAAATGCACCAACGTAAGTATACATTTCAATTTTGAACTCCAAAGCAGATGGGAGAGGCACTGTTGCGATCCTAATTTTATTTGCACATGCGCTTTAGGGATATTCATCCTCATCTGTTACAAACCAACAGAATGATATACATGTATGTCGCCGTCCTGCGCCCTTGCTAGAGCAATAATAGCTCCAGGGTCAGTAGCATGCATTAACTGAATTTGAAATTTCAACCCTAAACTTTACTCTAGACCCCCTGTTCTTAATGTGCGGCCCACGGGCCACTTGCTTGCGGCCCGCGAAACGATTTCATGCGGCCCGCCAAAAATATCTAGTAAGAAAAAAAAAAAAATCTTGTTAATGCACTATGTTGATACATAATATAATAACTATTGGTATGAATAAAAGTAATCAATTTTTTTGCTCGCTCGCTTCGCTCTCTCGCAAATATTATACCATATCAGTGTCTGTTCCCTGCCCTACCACGTATTATAGTTGGGGGGGGGGGTAATCAACGAAGAAAAAATAAGGAGGGGGTATTCTAAAATCGTTCAACCGTCCGTAGATGAGCCATTCTGGTATGTATGCATTAACGGGGGATGGGGGCTGCAGCCCTCTCCCCCGAGAATATCAAAACTTTCCTGCATCCCGGCACCCACCGTCTCATTTTCGGGCAGTGAAATGGTCTCTTTGTAATTTTTATATCTTATCTAAATTAGCACATTTTGATGACGAAATTAAATTTTCACGATCCTAAATTGACAATTTTTTTCCTCGCGAGCTTCGCTCGCTCGCTGAATAAAAAAATAAAAAAAATCAGAAAGCTAATACACAATGTATTTGGGCAAGAGTCGTGAGTCCCATGCGTCTTTGTATGTATGCATGTATATACTCTGTGGCCCACAACGTAATTTCAAGAATATTTCTGGCCCTCCTGAAAAAATGATTAAGAACCCAGGCTCTAGACCTTATCTTGAACTCATTAGCAACACTAACCTTACACCTTTGACAAAATAAAGCCTATAGCAATAATCCAGTTCGTAATTACGATTTGCGCATGTGCAAGATAAAGGGCATTTGTACCCAGTACAATTGACGCCTCATAGTGTGCACAACATGATGCGCGCGCCAGTATAATTTTTTACGTGACAAGTAGCACATCCACCCAAAACAGAAGCGCCTGCGCATTTACAAAGTTTGGTCATTTTGGAGTTATTTGTACCATGTATTGAGTACAAACTGGCTTGTTGTTGCCAGAGCATATGCATGTCGGTTTTCCTGGGTATGATTACGGAGCATGTTATGTACTGGCAAGAAAGGGCAACGGGGAATCACTCGGTCCACAAAGTTTTTTTGTGTCTCTTACTGGAATGATTGTTTGCCAACGAGTTACTCTGTTTATAAGCCAGTACGTAATTAATTCATGGTGCAAATGACCCTGAAAGGACCCCAGTTTGCATGTGCATATGTTTTGGTGGACGCGCTACTTGTTTAACAAGTAAAATCATACCCGGTGCGCTCACACGTGGTGCATACAAAATAACAGCGTATAAAGGTCAATCGTACTAGGTACTAATGACCTTTATTATCTGCACATGCGCAAATTGTAATTACGAACTTGCCTATTGAATACAAATATTCATAATCAGGGCTCTACCCAAACGGACGCCATGACTAATGGGCGCCCTAATCTAAGCCCAAACCGCTCCCCCCCCCCCCCCCCCCCCCCCAATAATTTCACAATTTTCACGTGTGATTCATGCATACAAAGCCTGAACCTTTCAATTAAGACACTGTTTGATAAGAAGTGTGTAGAGTCCCGCTAATCATTGCAATCCACCTTTATCCCATGTAGAGCGGCTCCCAAGGAAGGCGAGGAAATGAGACTGCTCCAGAGGATGGGAGGAGAAGGAACCGGAAAAGATGAAATGACACTGGACGAATACAAAGCCATGCGATCCAAGGAACGAGTCAAGACCGAATTCAACTTACGCCGAGCCGTAGAAGGAGAGGATAACGCACAATGGAAACAGACCTACGTTCTTAAGAAGGAAAGCGCCAAGGATGACCCTGACAAGGTATCTTCATCTTTACATTATTGATCAAATATTAATTCTTTAACAGAGTTCTAAGATAGTATTAGTACAGTGGAACTTTGTTATAAATAACACTGTTATAACAAAATCATAACTCTTATAGCAAGGTACTTTTGTTGTCCCACTTCTTTATATTCTATTGTTTTCTAGACCTGTTAGAACAAGGTTTTTGATATAAAGAGGTAATATCACTCACTGGCCCCAAGGAGTTTGTTATAAACGAGGTTCGACTGTATAATTGCATTTTAACATTTATAGTTTATTAATTTTGAAGACAGCTAATAAAAGTTACATTTATTCACTGCGCAAATTATTACTGTGGTTTTACCCGGGACTCAACACTGACAGGCACCTTGTACACTGAGGTCCCCAAATTCTAATTCAGGACACTCATAATTTCCACACAAAAAAAATCTCAGGGGGGCCATGTATATAGACACTAAAAATGTCTATCTGCTTCCTTGAAAAGGTTAGTGTGGTGCCCTCCTGAAGACAAACTACAATAATAAACTTCTTTATCATTCAAGAGATGGCTTCCTACCAGGCACCCGTTCACCACAATGTGGTTGAGAATGACTACTGTCGATCAAGGTCTTGCCAAAGGACCCTACAGTGTAGTGCTATTGCTAAGATTCCATGTACTGTTACTGTTCCATGACATTCCCCATATTGCTTGTAAGCTCCAGGGGAGGCTAATTGCTTTGAATAACGGCTGAAGCATCAAGAGAAGCAGATACGGGTTTGAAGGAAATCACTTGACTCACAAAAAGGCTTTCCATTTTTCTTAGTGATATAGGAATTGCTTTTTGATGGCAACAAATTTGCAACTCAGTCGTGAGGCCACAAATTAAGAATATTATGTGTTTGATTACCCCTTTTTTTCCAATTCATTGATTTCCTTATGTCTTTGGTAAAGTTTGATAAATTCGACTCCTTGGCAAATAAAGGTTGAGTCCTGTATATTTAGTCTTGAAGTACCACTATGTAATTTTCTTTTTTTGTTCTTATCTCCATTGTACCATCCTTTTTTTCACCTTGACAGCATGGAGAATTCTACCAAAAGGACCACCACGCACGCTCGGCCGGATACCTCTGGACTCATCAACTTTACGTTTGCCGATCAGCCCGGAGGCGGGCGTGGACGTGGCGGAAGGAGAGGAGGTCCTCGTGTGGAGACGCGGTGGAGAACGTGGCGGAGAACGTGGAGAGCGCGGAGGCGGCCGTGGTGCACGCGGCGGAGACCGCATGGGCCGCGGAGGGCGGGCGGACGTGGCGGAAGGTACCGCGACGACTCGGCCATCGCTGTCGATAACGAGGAGGAGTTCCCCTCCCTGAGCAAGTAAAGAGGTGCCAGTGATTCAGGGTCGATTACGACCCAAGCAAAGAAAGGAAGTGAAGAGAGGATAATGTGCTGTGTAATTTATTCCCTTTCGTATGAATATTTTTCACCTGCGGTTTATATACAGGTGTTTTTTTTCGAAGATCACACTATGTGAGGTTGCTTTATGAATGTGGGTAATCAAGGCAATGTACAGTGTAGGTTCCTTATTTTGCCCCAGCTAATTCCCATAGACCGAAGGCAGTATGGTAAGCCCTTTCCCCTTATCATAATGCAGCCCCAGATGGAGCTTTGTAATATTTTATATCCATAGAAGGACAGGTTTTCTTTTCATATTTACAACGCAATCAAAAAAAAAAATGTATTGTCATGATTTGGTAGAAAATCCTCAGTCTTTTGTTTCTTGTCTTCTTCCGAATGTTCCGTTGTGAATAGGTAGTGGATAGGATGCGGAGTAATGAGGCAGTTGTTTGGCAATGTGCTGTATAATAGAATTATGTATTCGTAATGGACAAGATTACATTGGTAAGGTAAGATACCCCTTTTCAGGTTTGATGCAAAATAGCAGCTATTTTTTTTTTTTTGCATCAAGAATAAGAATGGCATGACAATATAAAGTCCAGTATCATAGTAGACTATCTTTTCTTATCCATATTCAACTCGCGCAACAATGCAGGTAGCACGCGAAGAATAATTGCAAATATTTGTATTTTTTTTTTATATATTGTACTGATTTACTGGCTATTATGCTAGAGATACACGAAATGTGGTAGGTGGGATTACATCCAAATATGATACTACTTATGTATGCTATCATTATTACCTATAAAGTGTTTGTGGAAATAAGAGCCTTTTTTTGAACTATCATTGTGTACAAAAATATGTAGAGCTGATATTATGTTTGGCATAATGGCCTGCGTTGTATTGGAGGGAGGTATTGTACAAAGGACATTCTATTGTATCAAATCGTTTGCAATGCAATTCTTTATGTTTTCTGCTGTACAATGTAAGTGAGGAGGAATGTACGCTGAGTAGCAAATTAAAGCCATGTACAAAGAACTTACTCCGTTCTTGAATGGCGGCACAAAATTAGTGAATAGAAATGAGGAAAGTTCCTCAGAAACTTGTGCGTTGCAACTTTGGAAGACTGTTATGGCCTTTGCCGACCCCCATTGTAAAGCTAGTCAGCTTTCAGCTGTGTGTCTTTGGGGTATTGTTGTGTCTGCAAGGATGTGCCCTCACGGTCAGGTCATGTTGTGCCGATGATTGATAACAAAAGCAGGTTCACTACAGGAGGAAAATCATTTTAATTATGAAGGGGAAGGTGCATAAACACATAGGCACAGAAAGGATCTGCCATGAGACCGGTGCCTTTGTTGCCAAATGAACTTCAAAAGAATATCTGTATATCCTGCCTAGAACGAAAGGCAAAAAAAAAAAAAAAAATAATAAATTTTGAAGGAAACAAAATAACATTTTGAATGTTTTGCCAAAAAACAAAAATACTGATATTGAAAGATTCTGTAAGAATTGTTTATAAGAGAAGTACTAAGAAATGTCTAATAGTTTGATATTCTCATCAGCGTTGGTTAATAAATTTGCCTATTATGGGTTATTCAGAGCTACAATGCATTGGATATATGAACAGATGTAGGATGTATTGTGATAAACCATTTATGCTGGACTTTGAATTTTGCTGCTGAATGCCTTGTTTACACGATTGGGAATGATTTCAAACTGCATGATTTTGATGATATTCATGGGGAATGATCAATTAATTATGTAATAATGCCAGTCTGAGAAAAACCTTTTGTGTACATGTTTTCTGAGTGTAAAGTTTGTACAGAAGTAATTTTCAATCATTGATCTCTATAAAGAGGTTCTTCAGAGATGAACGAGTTTCCTTTCCACTTTTTTTTTTTTTCCACCATCATCCATGTACATTTACCATCATTACAAAGTGTTTAATAACTTGCTTGGGGCAGTTAATGTTTGTTTTTTACTCTTATCCGCTGTCAAGCTTATTCTGATTTCAACCCGTTAACATATCTGCATTTTTGTTTTGTTTTTGTTTTGGTCGTGGTAATGGTACCAGTTCCTAACTTTAACTGTAATATAGATTGATACATGTACATGTCTCCCGTGTGGAATGATCCAATTTCAGTCCCGGTCTCGGCCTACATGTAACTTGTGTACAAGCTAGGTATTATCCTGACATGGGGATCGCCATGTTCCATCCTGGAATATATTGTTCAGTGAAGATGGAATTAATGGCCAATCTCTGGATATTGTGTTCCAGCATACACCCCCAGAGATTTTGCTCCATGGTGGGTTCTACTTTTGTTTGCATAAATGTATGTTTGGGTTTGCATGCAGCCTGCATGACAAATATATGACCCTTTTTTATTATTGAATGACATCTTGTATCTTTTTGTCAGAATCTTCCAATTTTTTTGTGCAGTTTAGCATGGGTACATGACCACATTATAATTTTGTGCATATCGCAGCAATCGTTACCATCTTACCTTTCCAACTTTCTCCCAAAATACTTTAAGCCTTGGCTTTGTGCTCCAAATGCACCTCCATTTCTTTCATTCTGTCTGTACCTCAGCTTGTAGGGTTTGGTTTTTATGGGAATATTGCTTGTAATAAGCTTAGAGAAAATATTGCAATATGATAGAGCAAGAATTATTTCCTACAATTCTTTTTTATTACTTTTGTTTTATTTCAAAGGTGAACAAAGTACCCACCACTTATGAGTGGTGTTTGTTATGACCTGTTATTGTCAGTTATACAATTACTGTTGCCAATTCCGTCATACTTTATATGAATTTATATGTGTGAGTGTGAATTTGTTAAATTAATGATTCTTACAAAATGTAAATCTTCATGATTTAGCTTCCTTTGTAGCCAAGTTTTTTTTTTTATATATAGGAGTTTC